>CM060112.1:44296740-44306740 GCA_030522415.1 Channallabes apus
CTCTGACCTAGCCCAGCTGTGACAAATAGTTTCCCTCGCACCCCTCTCATCATTGCCTTCGACCGTCAATGTGAATGTTTCTTGTAAACAGCTCGATTGGATGGACAAATGTTTGAGCAGCTCTTAAAAAATATTTGGTCTGAATAGTTTTGAGCAAATGTTAGCACGGTTTTGTTGTCGAGTTTACTACTTTTCTTCTTTTGAATTTCCAGCATGCTGTTCTGCCCCTGGAATTTTTTTTTCTCTTTCACTTGCTTTCATTCTTAAATTCAGAGCACAGATGTTTGAAGCCAGGAGCAGGAGCACAGATGATAGTTTTTGAAGTCAAACGTCAATGAAAGTCATCACTAAGACATAATGTTTATTTTTTTCAATTAGCCTATTTGTGCCATATTTAACCTAATTATGCCAATTTGTTTAGGCAGATTTACCTCTTTGTAGATAGACACATTGTACAGGTAGTTTTGATGTTTAGATGATTCATTCAGATCAAAGACGATATGACTGCTTTGATGAATCATGTGTACATCAAAGTAATCATATTGAGGAATCATATGTACATTAAAACTACAAACTAGCTACAAAACTGCCAATTTGTCATGGCTAGTTAAAAATAATAATAATAAAGTAATTTGATTGTGCATATATTATATTATATATTATATTATATATGTTGCACATGTCACTTTCATTAGTCACCTTTCATGCATATTTGCACAACCACTGACACTTTAAATTCTATATACATATACCCTATATTTCTATATTTTGCAATATTTTATTATGCCCTTATTGTACAGTTAATTTGACTAGTTAAATTTATTTCTTTAGTATTTCCTTTTTATTGATTATTTATTTTACGTACAAGCTTTTATTTTCTTTTTAAGGTCACTGACGGTCGTATAAAGCATTTCACTGCATATTATACTGTGTATGACTGTGTATGTGACAAATAAAATTTGAATTTGAATTTGAATTAAATTAGGTTCTGTTACTTGCATGTGTAAGGAATAAAACACACTAGCATGATAAAGTCCAACACATGGCAAAGTTTTTTGAAACACTCTGAAGTTACTTTTATTTTTCATTAAAACCACATTTTTTTTAACAGTCATACCACAAATTGCCCAACAATTGCATTTATTAATAAATGACATGGGAGGCATTCAGTGGTCACTTTCACACCTCCAGGATTGAAAATTTTACTTTTGCTTCTGTTCTGTGTGTGTATAGTCTGTTGTGTGTATTCTTTCCATGCGTTGTGGGTTTCCTTCCTCTTCCTGGGATAGGCTCCAGGATGCCACACACACACACACACACACAACCCATCACAGAGGTTCCACAGCCTATCCTGGAAATACTAGGTGTGAGGTGGGATTACAGCTTGAATGGGATGCCAGTCCTCCACAGGGCACCGAGAACATCTATGGACGATTTACTGTAGCCAATTCACCTACATAGAAACAGAGATACCAATGTTAGTCTGTGTTAAATAGTTTTTAATGAAACTTTTGACACACACGCACACACATTCACAAAACATAATATTTCATGCACCTTCCATATAACAACAACCTTCAGATAATTTATAGCTGGCAAATCGTGCACACTTAGCCTGAAAAGTGTCTTTAAATCTTCGCCTTCAAAGTCAAACGTCAGTGAAAGCACTGAGAAATAATGTTTATTTTCCATTCTCTATCCAGCCTCAGTTAGAGAACGAGTTGGAGAGGTCATAAACAATCTTCAGTTTTTTACAGACTGCAGTGTTTTATTGCTTGAAGGAATGGGTTGTGTTCTTCCACTTATCTCTTAAGGGCTTTTTAAGGGCAAATATCATGTTATTGGTGTAATTAGGTAAACAGCGTATATACCACGTTTGGAGGAACAGGATGTACTGTATTGTTTTTTTTTGTCTTTATACATTTCATTTCAAGAGCAGACAAAAAATCATTTAAAATCCTTCATTTCCTGTTTTTAATTTAACAATATACAGGTCTCGTGGTCATCTTTATCTGTATAGGTGTTTTGTTCGAGGTCTCGGACTTTATACAGTACATATTTCTTTAAAGTGATATTAAATATATAAAAAATATGAGTGAGAGAATATATTCACTTATTAGTCCATAAAATCATTATCTTATGTCCTTCTGTATTTATACGATAGCATTTTCCCATTGTGTCGTTGAAAATATGTGAGATGTTATGTTACACCCTATTGATTACTGCTGTTAATTAAATTTTTAATTAAAGTTTTTTATGGCGTGCCTTTGCGCTTATGATAATAGTAGAGGAAAAAAAAAAGAGCAAGGGGCCAATAAATTGCTGCTTTATTTGCGAACAGCAGCTATCAACAAATACAACAGTGTACATAAAATTTTACTAACATTGATTTTAAAAATATGAATGTTACTTTAACATCTGAGATGTATTATTCAATTTAAAGCCACAAAGCATAAAATCCAGGACCTATAAGTCAGTTAATGAAGAGGAAAAGTCCATTACAAACCTATCAAAATCTGGATCCTCTGATTCACATAAGTGCCTTGGATTATAACCAGAATCATTTACCTCAGCTGCTGGAGGCTTTTTAGAGTAATACACAGTCAGCGGCGAGGCTCGCAGCTTATGGAATGGATGGCTAGTTAGTCTGATGGATGGAAGAGCACCGTCTTTGATGAAAGACATCATCTTTTCATATCCATTCTCTGTACATTTCTAGGCATAATATGATATTCCACTTAAAAAAAGGAAAAGAAGAGGAAAGCTATTAGGGTGTTTCATAAAAGATGAGGGATCCGACAGAAGCTTCAGACTTAACACAGGAGAAGGGTAAACGTTCAGTAGGAGGGGTACATGTACATGTTCATGTTTTAATAATATATTAAATTATCAGGTGACATGGTGGATTAGTAGATAGCACTGTCAACTTGCACCTCCAGGGTTAGGGGTTCGAATCTCATCCTTAGTCTGAGTTTGCATGTTCTCCCCATGCTTGGCCGGCTTCATTCTACAACCTAAAGATGAATGATGTGGTCCCAGTCTGTTATTTGGTGTGCGAGAGTGCCTGTTCCCAGCAATGGGGTGGCACCTCACTCAGGGTATGCCTCGCCTTGTCTCCTGAGTTCCCTGGGATAGGCTCCAGACCCCCTTGACCCCCTACAAAGAGCAAGAGGTATGCATGATGGATAGACGGATGGATGGATGGATGGATGGATGGATAAATGGGCTAAACTATTAGTCAATGGCTAATGGAAATTTGTACTATAATTGCTTAAGTAATGCATTTGCTTTATCTATATTTGCATAGATTTTTTCTAATATTTTCAAAACTTTTGGTTGGCTGTTTTAGTACTACCTTCAGAGAGCTTCAGAGTTAATAGGGCATTCTCACATTCTCTCTGATTTCTTTGCTAGAGCGTACTGAATTGTCCTGAAATGCTCTTGGTCACTTCTCTCTGTGACTTCGCTTGCCTTAAAATCATCTTCAAGTTTAACACGTTAGCTACAAAATGTTAACTTTTACGCTCTTGAACTCAAGAAAAAAATGGAGGTGAAAGATGCAGATGATAAAGTCGCGATAAGAGTCATCTTTATGGGAATGCTGCTGAGCCAACCTGGAGTGTTAAGACGCTTTTAATGAGTCTGGATTTATGTGTGAGTTGAAGATTGCTGGATGCCCTGTGGTTGCTGCTTCTCCTCTTTAACCCTGTACTTAAGCAGGCCGCAGAAAAGAACAGTTGGGACAAACGTGTCTTCAATGGACAAACACCATGGGGACATCATTCTGTAGACCAAGCCAGCCGGCCCGCTGGGGATTCACTAATGTGTGTGCCATTGTTTCTCTGAGTATGATGGTGCTGCATGTTGTTTTAAGGGCTTAAACCTTCCCAATGAGCCCTTTGTGTAAGGATCTTACCCTCAGCTGGCTCTTGCCCTCGGGTGATGTTGGACAAGATGGAGTGCTTTAAAGCCCTGGGCTCTGTGGCAATTATAGACCCTTGAGTCTATTATCCTCTGATTGAAAGATTTCCCAGAACTGTCACTAAATTCTAAAATGAAAGAACACTTTTAAAATTTATGGACATTGAAGGGTGTCTTGTTTGCTGTATTTAGGGCTAGATTTGCTCTTGTGTGTTTTGAGTTATGATAATGTAATGATAGGCTGTAAGAGCCTTCAATCAGCCATTCTTTTGGGGTTTTTATAGCCTACCACATTTTACAGTCTTCATAGTTCAAAAGGCCATGGCCCTTCACCTCCAGTTTTGTGTTCTGTGCCTACTTTAATCGAAATGCCATGTTAGGCATTGATCGTCTTGTGTTGTATTGATTTCATTTTTGGTCATCATGACCCATGTATATTACATTTTTAAAATCTATTTCAAAGAAACAATTTCTTTGTTGCTTTGCCCATGAAAGGTGGTATCATGCACCGCTAAAGGTCAAGTACTCTGGTTGAAAAAAATCTGTGAAGGATATCTGCACTGCTTTAAACATGGATTTGTTGTCCAGGATTTATCATAGGTCACTAGCCAGGAGGCCCAAGATAACCATTAGACCAAACACTGAAGCTGTTCTGTCTCCTCCACTGTGTAGCAATGAGGGAATATCTATCACAAGGCAAGCAAAAGACAGTCACCAGCACCATTTTAAAAATGTTGTGATTCATAACAGGCTAAAAGGTCATGTCAAGTGGCATGTTAGTATTTCACTTTAAGTTTGATTAAAGATTTTTTGAAAAGATGGGGAAAACGACTCAATAGCAGGGCAGCCCTCCGTCCTCTCCAGAGCACTGCTTCTATATTTCTTGCAGAAATCAATAAGATGAGAAGTGAAGAAGTGATTGCGGCTCACCTAGGGCACACAGTTCTTACATGTATCCTCCTCCTGTAGAAGTGTCATGTGCCTTCCTAAATATACAAATACAACACAGGTGTTATATGAATCCGTACTAAAGAAGTCTTACGACGGGCAAATACTTTTAAACTTGTATTTGTATGGCAATATTTGTCCAAATTCTGTCTCCAGAAAAATTGTGGACAACTCGGGGTACAAAATTCTGCCTCATCCCCCCCCTCCCCTATTTCCTCGACTTCGCACAGTGACATCTTCTTCCGTCACTGAAACGGCGACAAGGTGAACCAAAAAGAAGGCTCCTGTAAAGATGGTCTCCAGCAGCTCATCCACTGTTTGGAGAAGTGAGTCGCATTAGGTGGAGGATATGTAGAGAAGAACTAATCTCATGACCAACGTTTGTTCTCATTACATTATTTTTTCGTAGCAAGAATATAAATTTTATGATCGCCCCTCATAAATCAAATAACTTTATTCAATCATAGAGCAATTAAAACATTTTAAAAAGTTTGCTTTTGCGATCCATTTAAACCTGTGTTTCTTCACCTTATTCCTGGAGGACCACTGGCCTGCACATGTAAGTGTTTTCTCAGCTCTCGGCACACCTGATTTAACTAATTAACAGCCTTTTCTGAAGTGAAGTGGGTTTGTTAGAGCAGGGGAAACAGTAAAATCTACAGACAGGGCAGTGGTCCTCCTGAACTATAGTTATGAACATGTACAGTATAAGAACTGGACAAGCTGTCTGTGTTATATGCTTCCTGAAGAACGGTTTTGAAGCTTTGAAGGACCGTGGGAGCTCAGGTCATTGCCGTCTTGGCAAAAAATGACTTCACCTAAACCCTACAGTAGTCAATCCATACATGGGCAAATTGGTGGAACGAACAGAGCCTGACTGACACGTCTATTTACCTTAATTACCACAAGCTAGCTAACTTGGCTTTAGCTTAGCTAAAATGCTAAGGTGGCTAACGGTCATTTATTTTCTGCCATTACGTTGCATTTGTGTGAACTCCATCATCCACATCCTATACTGTACATCATCTCGTGTCAAATCCTACATTTATTGAGGTAGAACGATTCCAGTTAGCTGGTTAGCTAAAGTGATAATAGCAGACAGCTAGCGGATTGACACCTGCAATGCAGCCAGCCCTTAATTATGCATCATTTATTGCTTTTCTAGCTATGGAGACCAAAACTGTTATGTTTTTCTTTGTACCAGGGTGCAAAACATGTTTATTTCTGTTGTAAAGTCTGACATTTTAACATGGGTGCCCTGTGGAGATGAACTCACTTTTGGAGCCATTTGAGAAACTACTGTGCATATTTTATTGCTTGGTGAGAGCCATTGATTTAAACCAGATTCCAATCTAATTATGCATTATATAATAAACAAAAATGTATCTAAGTAATGAATCAACTAGTTATTTGGCACCAGTAGCTGCTTATGACTGCTGGATTTAGTGTCATACTACAGTGATGTACGATTCTTCAATCTGAATTGGAGGTGTTGATTAGTTTCAGTGGCTCCGGCCATGTATTGTGTGATCCGCAACCAATCACAGGTTTATGTTAATGTGCTTAAGTTTTTAATGAGCAGCAAAATGCATGGTAAATTTGATTCGTTAATTATTGACCAGCATCATAAGACACCTGCAGACTTAAGCTAAGACTAAATTAATACGTTTTTAAACATGATTGAAAGTAAACTTTATACTTTCAACAAAAAAATGTTAGATATTTTCCATTTAAAAGCACATACTCTGCACTTAGTGCACATAATGACATTGCCGAATCTCTTTACATGAACAAAAATCAGCTACAGAGGCTTGTTTTACTCTGATGAATATTTCCTCCTTTCGCCCAACAGCATGTCGTCCAGGCAGTAATATGAATGTAACTGTACGAACACTCAGGGGAATCCGGTCTCAAGCCGCAATTACTGCCGGCCCTTCGGTAATGGGAAACAAATTTGCGGGAATATTGCTGGCTATCCGTCTTTATTTACACACGCGGTAATGAGGCTCAGTGTTAATCTGGCTCCGAGGAGCTGCGGTGCTCAGACTACGGCACTGCCTTAAGCAAGCAGCGGCCTGGGGATAAATCAATCGCTCACTCCTCTCCTCTTCCTCATATTGATCAGCTCCTCAGCTAGATGGATGCTTTTTACAACTAGCTCCTGATACTTCGAAAACTCAATTACCAGCAGAAGGACAATGGCTTTTTTGCGTGTGGTCTGCCTCCAAAGATTAAAGAAAAGATATAAAAAATACAACTTAAAGGGATGGCTAAATGTCACGTTAAAGGAGCTGTGCTGATCGCGCCACTGTAGTGAATCTAGACGACTGTAGAATAGACTGCCCTGTGTTGTGATATATGTGGACAGAAACTTAATATCCTTTCATTTCTCTGTCAGTATATTGCCTTTGCTCACTCCGAAGCTTGATTTGCGATATGTCAGGAGGCATGGAGATAAGGACTATTGATATTATTATGTGCATTACAATACAATAATGATTTTATATGGTGGCTGCCATTCGCTGCATCATTAATCATAGATATTGGTTCATATTAATTATATAAAGCTTTACAGTGGAACTGTTGAAATAGTTTAAAAAGGCTCAAATATTTAGCTACTTTGCAGGTCAGTTTTTCATTTCATTTTTAGACTTAAAACAGAAAAAAAAATCATAAATACTTATATTCGCAAGTTACTCCTCAGCTCACAAGTTCCAAGTGCAGATGGGACACAGTTATAAAAGGGAAAATATCCAAATACAGTGTTACCCAAATCAGGGTCCCTTTTGAGTCTGGTTTCTTCATCATGGCTTGTAGGTTCTTCATCTGGATTGAAAATTAGGGATACATTCATTCATTAATCTTCTATACCACTTATCCTATACCACTTATCACAGGGGGCCAGGAGTCTCTCCCAGGAGACTTAGGGCACGAGTCAGGGTACACCCTATATATATATATTTGTGATGGATTAACACCCTGTATAGGGTGTACCGTGGTGTGACAGTCTTTTGATAATACGTGGTCTCCTTTATCCAGTAGGAGCTTCACTGCAATGATCAAATCTGGTGATAAAATCGGTGACTTAATATTTCCTATAGTACACTCTGTGTGTGTGTGCGCGTGTGTGTGTGCGCGTGTGTGTGTGTGTGTGCGCGTGTGTGTGTGTGTGTGTGTGTGAGAGAGAGAGTAACTACTAATATATGACAACATACTGTAACTTTATGGACAATCTATTGCACCATACACCCAGAGTATTTAGTATAGATAATTAACATGCCAATATGTTTATGAGGGAAAAAAAAAAAGTAAAGTTCGAAACCAGGATGAAATTCACACTGACCAGGATTTTTTACAATTCTGTTGAGAATGTCTTTATTTATCATTGGGGGGTTTGTACAGTCTCTGTACATACGTGTGACTTTAGGTTAATTGCTAAACATATATGCTTTTCTTATACTATTTTAATCAATTCAATTCATTTATATTTATATAGTGCTTTTAACAATGATCAAAGCAGCTATACAAAATGAAAAGAAAACTTACCGACAGAAAGGGTGCCAGACAATTTTTTACGAGCCTCCTGCTTATGCTTTAAATCGTTACTCTGTCATTTGGAACAAACACATTTTAAGCTTTGGTTTTGTTGAAACTGTAGCTAATTAAATATCAATGATTCATCTGTAAATGCAAAAACATGATACTGATAACCATTAGCGATAAGTCATTAGTGGCACATACTGGGTACACTCCGGACAGTGTTTCATCAAGCAGAAAAAGCTGAGAAAACGAAAAGTTAATAGTTGTTAATCAGCTTAATAAGGCATGACAACACTGTTATGCATTCACGTCCTAAAGCAAGAAGGATAGCGACAGAAAGAAAGAGCCAAACTGGATTACTGATTAACCACGTTCGTGGCAGAGCCAACACAAAGGTGCAGTGTCCCAGTGGCCCTGGACTTCCTAAGAGTCAGGATGGGATGCAGGGGGTTGACGAAGAGAGAGAAATAGACGGATGGGGGTGTCCCTATGGAGGCTCCCAGGAGGGATGCGGCTAGGTCTCGTCTGGCCCTCCCCCCCCCCCCCCCACCGAGTTTCAAAATGAACAGGGATCTCTGCACCTGAGCAGGAAAAGAAGCAGCCTTGAGCAGTTTTGAGATGTTTTCTTTCTTCTTCTCACTTCTACCTCTTTCCTGTAGCTTTCTAACTCACCACCTATAAATGGCCAAATGCAGGCTTCCTTAAACTCGCTCTTTCTGCCAAAACCTCCCCTCCTTCTGTTTCCTGACCCATATGGGCTCCCACTGCAATATAAACTTGGCTGTCACAGGAGCTTTTGTGATGTGGAAAACTTGCCATTTTAGGAGACAGCTTGATAAATGCAGAGAGTGGCAGAACAGTGTGCTCCTCCAGCCAGACTCTTCCCCAAGCCCGCTGGCCACAAAGAGGAAGGGGAGGGAAAGGGGGGCACGCAGTGACTTTCTCAAGGATAATGAGCTACTGAACGATGGCTGAACTGTTGCCGTCAACCTGCCCTTCTGCTATCGGCTAATTAGATAATTAGTGAGGTCCTAATTACAGGATCAAGGTGCAGGGAAACAATTAACACAAAGTATCGCCACATAAAACCGAAATGCACGTCCTGCCAGAGCATATTTAATTCCTCCCTTTTATCTGGGTACGAGTCCCCATCTAAATAACTACATCTCGCTACAAAAGACTATTTAACAAGCCCCAGATTTAGTGGATGGATGATGCCATTTGCAAAAGGTTAATGTTGCGAACAGATAACTCAGTTTAGGCGCGAAAAATATCAACCGCAAGGGCAAGTAATCTCTATGTGCAAATTTTGTATGTAAATGTGTTGCTAAGTAGCCTCATCATCTTTGTAAATAATCATTACATGCTGCTGCATCCTCCTTTTCTCTCCAGCGTGCAAGGCTCCATTATCGCACCGAGGAAGAACGGCATAAAAAACAGCAAAGACAGAGAAGGAAAAATGAAGAGCACATATCCACATGCTCCCATAAACACAAAACGTGCGTGGCAGAGAAGGAGAGCATGAGTAAGGCAAGAAAATTGAGCCTAACAGCCTGATTCTTAACTATTATTTATCCATTATGGGGAGCGA
>CM060112.1:44309240-44344240 GCA_030522415.1 Channallabes apus
GGGCCTGTGTTCTTTGGACTGAGTTATGGACCAGTCACAGGCACTGTATACATCGGACCAGTGAAAAATGGCAAGTTTGTTCTGCTATTAAGCAAAAGAAAAGCAGACACCCGTCTGAACAGAATCTGAAGTCTTGAACATAGGTTGTGGCTTTCGTTTAAATCTGCATGATTATAATTCCTGGAGCCATATGCAAAAAAATATATATATACTGTGTAGTTTATATAGAATTTCCAGAAATGTGAAATACTTTATGTTATATATGTTCTACTTGCATCAAAATGACCCAGGGTAAATTTACAATATTATAACCATGTGATGTGACTTACCATCCAGCAGGATGTATTCCTACGTCCCACACAGTGTTGGCCTCATAGGCTCTGTAACTACCGAAAAACCTTACTAATAAAGCTCTCACTGAATGTACAATTCTACAGGACATAATGATAATATTACTATAAATTCTATATTCATTAATTATACTGTAAATGCATTTTTTATGCCATACATTGCTTGGAATGCACCAGTATAAATTCTCATGCTGAGTTATACTGTAGCCGAATACACAATACTGTTTTTATGTCTTTATGTTAATTCACATCACACTCATGGGTTCATCCTGCAGACTCTGCATTATAACATGAGGAACCTAGTACATAGTGAACTATGGCTACTCTGACATAAAAACTGTTTATAATGTGGTACATCACTGTTATAATATTATATTATATATTATAATATTGTAAGCACTCTGATGTTATGCGGTTTTAACCAAGCCTGTATAACTACTTATGCGCATTTATACAGAGTACTGTACTGGCATAAACTTATATGTTATAAGTTATTTTATATATTTATGCCAGTCAGTATAATGTATCATGTATGATGCTATATGATGCATTATATACAGTATGTATTAATAATACATTATTAATATAAGATTCATCAAAAAGTGTTTTGTTATCTATAACTACATATAAGCATCTGTTTAATAAACATGCCAGTCATTAAACAGCAATATGAGGTTTTTGTTATTATAGATATGCATAATAAATGTGTTATAATGTATTAGGAATACAACATTCATTTGCCTTCACTTGCATATTATGATTCTTTTCTTATATGAATACTGTACACCATTTAACATGGCAAAGATTGTGGGCTTGATTACAGATATATGTCCTATAAATTGTTTTAAATGTACTGTATTTATAATGCATTATGAATACGGGATTTTTCAGTATAATGTGTTTCTCGGTTTCTGTAATCGATATACATTTGAAGCAATGAGATGATTTTAGATGGTTACTGTATCATCATCTTTTTTTATGCTCACACATGTGCAAACATCTGGTATAAGGAAGACATCCAAAGGTGTGAAAGAGGTTTTGTGTGTATATGTATACCTATTTTAAATATGTTACATAAAATATGGACAAAGCAGCTAGAATACTTATTACTGCTTAGTAAATAAAGGTGTAGATCTAAAAGAAAGAACGAATAAATTTGAGTTTATATGTCGGTTTAAATTGTACAAAGTACTTATAAAAGCAAAATGCGATGCTGGCTGCAGACCCATCTTGCAGTGAAGTAAATAGAAATTCAGATGGGGTTGTGGATAAATAGTTTTTACTCCCACTTTAGGATTCATTTCTCTTGGATATCCTGGAAAAAAATCAGATGACCTTTTCACTGTCATTTCTTTCCTCATTTTCACTCACTGGCCAGCAAATCTGTTGGCCCCTGTTCCTCTGACAGCTAAAAATCAATTTATACAGTCGTCGTGCATGCAGAGACAGGGAATGGGACAGCCAGGCAGCCATAATGACATGGCCAATTGCATTGTGTTAGGCGACAAGGGGTCAAGAGGGATCTGTGCACAGCGGATGGGGTGCTTTGTTCACTGTGGCGGCATTAAGGGAGTATTACATGCAGGGTCGAGTGACCGCACCAACAGGGGGCCGCATCAGGCCCATCCCATCATCACTCGGAGAGATGAGCGTGACATAGAAACTGACATTACCAAGAATGGGAGAGGGGGTGCACAGAGATCTAAATCCACGGGACCCCTGCCACCTCTCGGAAAACGCCCCGCAGTTCACCTTCTGATAGGAGACAGTGACCTCTCCTAAATCCCATTTTCAGAAGGGCAGGAAGAGAAGCATTTTCATCCACAACTGCCCTCCATAAGTTAGCCCCTATTCATGTGTGAAGGCGAGGCACTCTCATTTGTATACAGATTCACGGAGCATCATTTATTTATTTATCTACCAAGCGGATGTCGCTGAAGAAGGCAATACTCTCTGGCTGATCCTCCTTAAGCCTCATGGATCTCTTTCAGATAAAGTCCCCTCGGGTTCCCCAATGATTTATCAATTTGCAATGTTTATTAAGATGGCTTTGCTTTTCCTGCGCAGCATTTCACTCTACCTGTTGCTAAGACCTGGCATGTTGTGAAGGTCAGTCAATGTAGGACTTGTGGCAAAGTGCAGGCGAGGCTGTGACCCGCCGTTTGTCCAGTTGAGTTCATAGATTTGGGGTTAAGTCATCTGCCCTGATCTGATCGCTTTCTCCATTTCACAATAATTACTGCACACAAATTACAACTTTATCAACTTTCCACGGAGATGCCATTGAGAATCCATTACTAAAGGTCCATGTCATGGTCTTGTGTCTGACAGCATATTGGCCTTTTAAACTTTGGAGCTTAGAGCTTGGATGGAGGTTGGGATGAGATTTTAAGGGAAATTATTCGAATCTTCAGCATCACAAATTTGTAAATGTTTACAATTGTTATTCTTTTAATCGGAAATAAACAATATTTCTTCCTATGACATTGCAGCATTTGAGTGGTCATTTGAGTCCCAAAGACCAATAACATACCTGTAAAGAGGCTCTGTCTTATAATTCTGCCTTACACAGGATACAGCAATGGGCAGCAGGATATACTGTAGGATATGGTGGAGATGTGACAGGCTGGAGTCTTAGTAAAGTGGGCTAGCAGTGGTGACAGACTGATGAGTTGGTGTTTTGAAACAATAGCCGGTCAAGCCGCCGTGTTAGGTGGCTGTCAAAGGAGCAGTGATTACACACCTGACCCCTTCATCCTCACCCGTTCTCCACCACCGACACTTCTGTCACTACGCCTGCCATTCTCCTTTTCAATGTGCCAGCCAGGGCAAGTGCAGCCACATTTTAGTGTTGTTTATTGATTTCTGACCTTGCGCTTAATAGTTTTCCCAGGCCCCCCAAATGGCTTTTGTAAGCAATAGGGTTTGTACATCTCTCCGATCAATACCTTTTATATTTACAATAAAATTGAAACGGCTTCTAGAGAGGGGGCTGCTGGCCCTGCATTTGTCATCCTTCTGCAAGGGAAAACTATGTCATTATCTGAATTAAAACATTTATTTCTGATTAAGAGAGTGTCCTATCTCATTAATTTTTCCCTTTCCAATACTAGGGGAATGGAATCCTATTGATTTTTGCACTTTTTACACGTCTCCACTACTGGGAAGATAATTGAGAAGTTAGCCAGAATAAATGAAGTTTCTAGTCTAGCAGGAGCAGCCAATACCTTGGAAATGCAAGGTGTTTTTGTGGGGCAAGGTTTTTAATTTTGCAGCTAGTGAGGACAAGAAGACTGAACAAATTGGATTAAGGTTTGGGACATGGGGCTGGGGAATAGAGCCTGATCCCACCAGGTGACATGAGTAATAAGACAAGCTTCACCTTGTTCCCTAACCAAAAACCACTACCACTAAAGGAAGTCCAGATTAAAGAGCCAAAAGCCTATTAATGCAAAGTTGGCTTATTGTTGAAGCAGAATTGGGCGATAGTAATCAATGGCCGAACTAGACCTTTCGCCAGCTCATGACTATTGATTACGCTTTACTAAATGAATGAGATGAGATTAAAGTCTTCTCAGTCTTCGTTTATAAAGACTGAGTCACACAAATCTATCTAATGTTTTACGTTAGAGCCAATAGTTCCATGATAATAATAAACTTTATTAATAGACTACTTTACATAGACATGGCAACTCAAAATACTGCACAAGAAAATAAATAAACAAATAAACAAACAAATAAATAATAAAAATAAAATGCACAAAAACCTGAACTATAAATAGAACTTGTGCTAGTCCATTGCAGAACACAAGCACACTCACACTAAGGGCAATTTGGAAATGCCCAATCTGAATGTTTTTGGGCTGTGGGAGGAAACCAGAGTACCCGGAGAAAACCCACCAAATTCCATGCATGCAGACCTGAGCAAGGAATCAAACCTTCGACCCTGGAGGTTCCAGAGCCATAGGGCTAATGACTACACCACCATACTGCCCTTAATAAAATGAAACTTTTCAATACAAATAACTTTTCCATTTCTCTTTTTTTGTCTTGACCAAAAATATGTGACCAACATTTTGTGACTGTCACATCCCTATCCAGATTTAGTCCCCCTATGCTAAGCTCCACTCTTCTGGGAAGGCTTTCCACCCGATTTTGGAGCACGTCTATGGTGATTTGTACTCATTCAGCAACAAGAGCATTAGTGGGATCGGGCAAGGAGGTCTGGAGTGCAGTCAGTGTTCCAGTTCATCCGAAAACTGTTTTATGGAATTTATGTCAGGGCTTTAAGCAGGACACTCGAGATCTTCCACTCCAACCCAATGCAATGTGAACTTCACTGTGTGATGTCATCAGGTTTCCACAGTGTATATGGGGAAACAGGTCTCAAGTAAGTCATATTAGACATTAAATATACTGTACACACATACACACTGCAGATTCATGACAAATCACAACTGTAACTGATTTTGTTTGAATTCCCATAAAAAAACGACAAATTAGGAATATAACCAACTTACCTTGAATTAATGTGGATGTTTTTTGTTTCATTTGTTGTGATTCACCATTAATGTTTGTATGAATCTTCATACCACTGTTTGCTACATCGCACTAGAGCTGTAGAACCTGAATCAAGATGTTATACAGTACATTGACTTCCCTACTAAAATAATATTTATGTTGTCCTATGCAGAAAATTTAACAAGAAGTAAAGAAACTCCATCCTAATCCTTGATACAAACGCGTAAATGAAGCTGACTAATTGAGGTGATGGCTTGGCCTTTGGTCTTAATCTTTACTCACCCTTGCTTTCATTTGGATTTGACCTCAACCACCTTAAGCCTCGATCTGGACTAGTCCTGGTCTTGGACATGTCTCTGATCGTAGACGATGCCGGTCTTGATTACAGCCCTACTTCCTATCCAGAGTACCTAGCTGGCAACTTTGGAGCTGAGTGAAAATGTTGTCTGAGTTTAAATGAACAGTGCCCATCAGGCTTCTCCCAGGCTGTCAGCTAACACATGAGCATGTGGAGCTGTAAGAATCCACCCCACCCTCCACCAATCCCCCATCCTCTCTTTCACTTCTGTTTCCCTGTTTCCCTCTCCACTGACTGACTCTCACTGGCCAGCTGACCAGAACTGACCTCTCTGGCTCCGGCTGAGTAGTTGATCGGCCAAGTAGCAGGGAACCTGCCAGCCACAGTAGCTGCCTCCGAAACAAGCCTGACAGCACATTAATTCAACCTGCGGAAATCACTGCAAATAGGCAGGAGACATTGTGTCCACTGAGAGCGAGAGAAATGAAGAGAGAGAAAGGGGGAGGCAGGGAGAGATAGAGCGAGTGTGTAAGAGGAGCCTTTTAATGAGCTGCTATAAGTTACTCTGTCTGACTTGACCATTAGAAGACTGTAATGCGCAATTGGTTGAGAAAATGTGTTGCAACTGGGATAGGCAGCCATGCCAAAGGTGGTTTAAATCACAGGGGGGCATGTGGAGTCTTTCACAGAGGTGAATTACACTCCCTGGATACTTTATCGCCATATTTGGCAGGACTGTTGAGAGTTAGACTGATTGATTTGGTGCTTTAAAAGTGGATTTGCATCTCTGTATCAGGATCATAAAAATATTAAAAGGCCAATCTGATAAAATCTGTTTTAGTGGTCTGAAGTAGCACACACCTGGAGAGTTGCACTCACATGCCATGCAGTTGGTTGGCACATGGTGACAGCACACAGACTCAATGACATTATAACATAGTAAAACACAGAACATATTTATGTTATAAAATCCACTGTTTTTTTTTTTTTTTTTCATTTTTCATTTTCAAAATTTTTTTTGCAATATAAAGCATGCAACCGCTATAATTTCGCTTTAAAAATGCATACTATCTAAAAATGCATGCCTTTTTGATGACGGAATATTAGTGTTAAACTAGGCTCTTTTCACTGTATGATCTCATTTTCCTGTTTGTAGAAACACAAGGGAAGAGGAAAAAAAAACAGAGAACAGCTTCATTTGCGCTTGCATTTCCATGCACAAGGCCGTCTGAGAAGAGACACATGAAAGGCTGCGAACATTCATCACAAACAAACCCCAACATCCATGAAAAATTACAGGATTACCGATGACCTTCCAACCAATCAGCCTCTATAATTACACTCGTTTATTATGGCTAGCAGAGACAGAGCAATACAGAGATGACCCTAAAGAGAAGCAAAATGTTTATAAATAGTCGACCAAGAGAAAAATGCTAATACAAAGTCATTTGATTACGTGGCTGTGATTGGGAGCAGATTTTACAGCAAGTAACTATATCACAACATGTACAAACACCAATCAGCCATAAAATTAAAAACATTCATATTATAAACACCTAGGTTTCGGGTTCCACTTGTGCCACCGGGGTGGACTGGCTCCTCAGGGCGTGGC
The DNA here is from genome assembly GCA_030522415.1 of Channallabes apus. NCBI lineage: Eukaryota > Metazoa > Chordata > Actinopteri > Siluriformes > Clariidae > Channallabes > Channallabes apus. Next base: position 44,316,022 of record CM060112.1, read on the forward strand.
TCCACAGGAACTCTGGCACCAGGATGTTAGCAGCTGATCCTTTGGGTGCTGTGGGTTGTGTGGATCAGAATTGTTTTTTCCGGTGCATCAATCGGATTGGGATCCGGGGAGATAAATCCAGGAGACCAGGTTGGCAATCTTGGACTCCTTACCTGTTGGCCCCTCTGTGTGTGGCAGGCTGTGGTGCGCTGGTCTTCTGGTACCTTTCTATTGTAGTAAGCATTGATTTTTAAAAAAAATCTATTTATGCTGTATTGGTTTTTCTTTTGACTCGAGTGAGCCTTGGGTGCCCATGATCCAGTCACCAGTTTACTGGTGATCAATGTTGTTCAATTCACCTGGCAGTGGCATTGATGTTTTAATATTTAGTTGTTGAATACATTTACATTTAGGCATTTGGCAGACGCTCTTATCCAGAGCGACTTACATTTTTTTTTTTTTTATCTCACTACACATCTGAGCAGTTGAGGGTTAAGGGCCCAACAGTGGCAACTTGGTGGATGTGGGGTTTGAACCTGGGACCGCAGTCCAATGCCTTAACCACTGAGCTACCCCTGGTCCAAGAATAGTTAATACTAATAATGTCTGTCATGCAGTGTGAGCACCTTGGAAAACATGTAACAGTTCTGCAGCAGTTTTACTTCAAACTTAAATCTGTCTCAGAGCTCCTCCATGATGGTTTATATCTGAGTAATATTAAATTACTGTACTTATTTTGTTTTAACCGATATATTCACATGAATACAATAATCTAGAAAGTCAATCGTGACTTTGAACATCAGGATGGAGAACAATGTGATCTACTGTAACTGAACAATGTGATCTAACTGACATGGTTGTTGGTGCCAAATGAACTCATCTGGAAAATTTCAGGAAATATGCTGATTTGTTGATTTCCAGAACATACTCTAGTTAAAATGGAACGGTATGAAAAACATGATAGTTCAGGCTGATGGCAGTGTAAGGGTGTAGACAGTGTTTTCTTCGAACACATAAGGAACCTTAATATCAGTTGTGTATCTTTTTTTTATTCGTTATGTAAAGTATTCTTGCAGGCCATGTGCATTCCTTCATGGCCACAATTTATTCATCATCATCATCATCATCATCATCTTCATCGTCATCACAAGTCATCTGATTCCATGACAGTGAGCTCAGTATACCACAATCACCAGATGCAAATCCAATGAAGCACGTTTATGAAGTGGTTTATTCCAATAGAGCATATTAGGAATGTGGCAGCATAAACATCTGCAGGATTTATTTAATGTAATCATGTCAACATAAAGATTCGCACGTAAACTGTATATCTACGTTTAGTCTCAGCTGCATGTACACTAGCGGTCAAAAGTGACATTCCATTTCAATGTTTTTTTGCTTAGTGATTTTTGCTACATTTTAAAACAATCCTTGGGATTTTAAAACTGTGAAATAACACACCTGATATTAGGTAATTAAATAACAACAACAACAACAACAACAGTTGTTATCCAGATAAGCAGATAAGCACCATGATGAAACTGGCTCTCAAGAAGACCTTCCCAGGAAAGCAAGACCAAACCTCTGCAGCAAAAGAAGAGTTCCTTTAGAGTTACCAGCCTCAAAAATCCTCAGATTAGAGCTGATATGAAGAATTTTCAGAGCATTAGTATCAGACACATCTCAATATCGATGGTTGAAAGCAGATAATAGTATATTTAGCATGACTTCCGCATTGTTATACAATGTAGAAAGGCATACAATGCAGGAAAGACCACGGAATTAGAAGGTGTGTCCAAACTTTTGACTGGTACTGTATATTGTCTGATTGTTAATCCATGTATTCCGAATCTCGGAAAAGATAACTATATCAAAATATCTCTTTCCCTGCTATGAGATTGCCCTCCCATCTGGTAACCTCTAGAATAAGATCAGGCATGGTCCAAACATTGTTGCTCTGTGCACGCGTGTATTTGTATTTGCAGCGTAAATGAGTTTCTCTCCATCGCCTCGCTCAGCTTTGGTGAGGGAACACACATCAGTTCCATTCCCACAGGAAGACTACAGCTCTTGACATCTCGGCGGTCAGTAAATGGCTTTTCTGCAGGTGGGGGAATAGGCTGCTGCTGCTGCTGTGGTGAGTGCGTGTGTGTGTGTGTGCGCGCGCTTGTGCTTGGGGCTGTTTACTAGAGGGCACCCAACTGCCTTGTTGTATTCTACCTGCCTGCAGTGTGCTGTCATTATTCCATGTTCATCGACACAGAACTTATAGTTGGCAAAAAACCCATCAGGTGGGCTGGACAGCAGATAATTGAGGTGATGATCAGAGCTGCTCAGGGACAATTGATAGTGATGGAGTCAGCCTAGGCGGATTTTCAAGCATCCTAGACAGCCAAGCACCTTCGTCGCCTCCAGAGCAGCGGACAGAATGTGGAATAACATGTACGGCGCGGTGGCGTGACCGCTGGAGTCACCGGGTGATGCCTGGATGTAATGCGGCTCAGCTGGACTAAGTCCCAGCTCAAGCGAAAGGCTTATTACAAGTCGCATATCACATTCTGAACACAGGGAGCAGGGAAGAAATGATCCCTACTCCATATCTCTGTTTGATCCATCTGTTTGACAAGTTGCCAAACTGACCAAATCCCCCTAAGCTGGTAAGGTAACGCGAGTTCAGGAGTGATATTTCATAAGCAGAGTGTAAGGGGAGGAAAGGCATAGTGGGGGTTATTACTTTTTTTCCCCCTCGAGATGACTTTGCCTGGATTGAATGTGTCAAATGAGATGTCTTGATAGCTCAGATACATAACTCTATTTCCTTTCCTTACTTATACTTTACCATTTTTTTTTCATACAATATATCGTTTGTACACGATGCTATTCTCATATATTTTATCAGTGCACTTCTGCCTGTTTTTTTTTCTGTATGCTTACAGCATAAACCTCCTATCACAATCAATGAAGTGATTTGACACAAAGACTGTTACTGTATCGATAACCCAATAGTCAAGCTTGAAGGATGTGGCTGCCATGCTCACGATTGCTGCTAACATGAAAAAAACACCTGACAGCCCGTCAAACCCTTCCATTCCTCAGCAGATTGTCAGTGTGTAGACAGCAGCAGCTGAGAGGCCGGGGTGCACGACCTGCAGGCCTCGAGCTGGCACAGTCAGCAAAGTCCAAAACTCACTGTCGTTCCAGCTTGCTGCAACTCCTTCAATAGAAAGGGGGTGGGGGGGGGGGGGAGAAGAAAAAAAGCCAACATCTTAAGAACCAGCCTTAATCCTTAGCATCCTGAATCTGAGCCCTTCACTGAAGACCCCTTGAGCCCTTCTCAGCTCCCCTTCTGCCCTCTGTTATTGACCTGAACTGTCATCCTAGCCTGAAGATGACCTCAGTGCTCAGGCCGATCTATGGTGGATCATGAGTTCAAATGATTTTCCTCCCCTCGCCCGCCCCTGTTTTCCTAGTGAGCTGATTGCTAATGACAACATTGGAAAGGGCATAATGGGCACTCTGCAAATAATTTGCACCTCGGAATTGCATGTTTAATATCAGATGCTTCACATACAGGCATTGCTTGCTGATATACAGTACATGTGTTAAAACTCATCTAATCAAAATGCACTCGGACTGAATTCCAGAACATATTTGAATATATTTCACAACAACAATATTTTTCTTAGTTTGTTTTACTTTTTATTCTCATCTAGAGTATTTTTTCTGCAACTAATATGTTGGATAGCATATTAAAACAGTCAGTGCTCAGTAGATAAGTGTGATGTATTCACAAAGTGAATGTCATGCTTTGATCAAATTACTGGCTCGCTGTGTTGTGTAATGAAATGTAATGAATCTAACCAGATCTAGAACTTTACTTCTCATTGAAATACAATCAAAATAGAGTTTATTTCTCCAGACCATAACACTCATACTGTAACTAAGGATGCCTTTTTGTGGCTAGTCAAATACAAGCATGTACAAGGCAAATATACCACATATCGACTGTGCTTCAACTGTATTTATACCACAATACTGATAAATTATCAATACTGATCGGTCTGCTGCTAATGGTAATACCGATGGGGACAAAAGACCAGCCTGTCCAGTCTGATCCCACAGAAAAGCCAATGCAGCACAAATCACCAAAATAAGTCAATGATGGCCATGACAGCAAGGCACTAGAACAACCAGCAGGCAAAGAGCTCCCAGTGACCCAGCCTTCTAACTTCTCAGATACCAGCCTAATCAAGAACCCATGGGATGCTCCAGCCAAGTCCAATCCAAACAATTCTGATCCACAGAGACCCCAACCCACATCCCACAGCACTCAAAGTATCTACCACTAATGTCCTGGTACCACAGTTACTCCACAGAACATCCCAGAGGCCATGTGTTGCCACACTCCGGAGGTGTGGGGGTGGGATGGGGTTGGGTAGAGCTGCCCAGGTGGCACAACAGGAGCCCAAAACCTAGGTGATTTGAATGTTATGGCTGTACAGTTCATGTACGATATGAACAACCTGCATTGTATAGCAACATACCAGACTTTTCTCCATGTGAGACATTCTGCTGACATTCATGTACTGTATTTTAACCACAACCGTCCTGTATTTACCACTATGCTGTTTGAATAAGACTCATATTCAATCAAATAAAAGTTACCTCCTTATTAAACACGTTAGGCAAAACCTACTTCATGAATAAGGGTTGTGCATTTCATGACAAGCTTGCAAACCATGTGTTAATGCAATGCGGTAATGCAGGTATTTTTTTTTTAAATCCTTCTCGGGATCCTGAAGAATTTACCAGGTAAAAAAGTATCAGCATTTTAAAACTACTTATGAATAGAGAACAGAGGAAACCCAGGAATACAGAATAGAGATGCAATAGTAGACATTTTCTGAAAGTGTATAACTCATCTTAAGATTGATCAGTCAGGCATGTGACGATGAGGAACTATTAATAATCAGGGCGATAAGGACGATGAGAGGGAATCGGTTAGGTGCTCGGGCCGATACAGGCTACAAGGCGGCGTTCAGAAATTGGTTCAGCTACAATCACACAGCTTGTGCGCCAAACTCATTGGGCCATACCTCTCCTGCATTTAAATGAACATTTTGGGTTTAACCCCCAAGTCGAACACACGGTTGCCTTGTTCTGAGCTTAGCCTGCGGCAAATATTCCATTAATCAAAAGTTACAAACAGACTTTGCACTGTCATAACTCTTTGCCATGGTTTTTCTGCTGATTGATTCCTATACACACATAGTGTCGGATTATCATAATGTGTTCTTGTGGCAAAAATTTCACTTGGGGGTTCTGGTGGGAGTTGGTGTGTGTGTGTGTGTGTGTGTGTGTGTGTGTGTGTGTGTGTGTGTGTGTGTGTGTGTGTGTGTGTGTGTGTATGGATGAAGGGGTTGGGGGAAGTGTGTGTGTGTGTGTGTGGGGGGGTTGTAAGGTAATATGCCTGGGGAAGTAAATAACAAATGGTGGTGGCTCCTCCTCATCGGGACTGATTTCAGTCTAATGCTCCATCATGGCAAACGCGTAAAGAAAGTCTTTGAGGTTTGGACTATCAATTATGAGCCTGTGTGAGGAGAAAGACACAGCCATTTCACTGATTGTCACCCGCACCGAGCGCTGACACGAGAAAGGGATCTATCAGTCCATTTCCTGTGACACGGGGAGAAAGATGATGTGGGGGCCAAGAACCCGGCAACACCCCCCCCCCCCCCAACAGATATAACCCCATACCCCCCCCCTCTACATACGACATCCTTTAACATCCTCTCTTGCCTCTTTTACATGCTCCAGGGAACACATTTTAATCCACACTCTTAACCTTTCCTGTCCTACCATTTTTCTCCACACCTATTGATTCATACATCCTGACTAGTCCTAAACAGGTGCTTGTGTTATTGATTAAACTTACTTTGTCCAAGAAGTGTTTGCCACCTCTATTTGTTTTTGGGCTGTGCAACAAGACACACTCTTTGTGAATGCAATCTGATGCTATTAGTGCATCGCCAGCTAGTGCTAACAGACACAAATTCAATGAAGGAGTCACACCGACGCTAGAGAAATCCAAATATTAGAGCACACGCAAATTCGATGTTATATGTTTTGACTCAATGTAGAAAGCATTTCAGGTTTCATGTTCTTGGGCTCCGTATTTATTACCTCAACACGCTTTGAATGCATTTCAAAAATGCCCTTACAAAAATACAGAGGATGTGCAAATAATGTTTCTAACTTAAGAAACAGATATTGTGGCAATATTCATTCATTCATTCTTTTATTCATTCATCTTCAGTAAGTGCTTTATGCTGGTCCAGAGAAAATCATGGAAACTCTTGGTGCTTAATGGGAATGCACCCATGATGGGGTAGCAGTTCAACACACATGCACACACACAAACATTTTTTCTTTTACACACTCAGATGTAATTTTGTACTGTATAGTCAATTCAATGACTGGCACTTGTTAGGAAGGTCGAATAAAACTGGAGAACCCAGAAGAAACCCATGGAATCACAAGGAAGATCTTGTGGAAGTCTAAACAAACCTTATCACACCGGCGACCCTGGAGCCAAGAGGCGTGAACACAACCACTGCGTATGTTGATATCATAATGTACACATACTGCGCGCACACACACGCGCACACACAGAGACAGTATATAATGTATATATTCTTGTTGTACTTACTATTTTCTATTGCTTTTATGTCTATTTTCTAACAGTTTGTACCACAATACCAAGACAAGGTCCTCGTATGTAAAAATATACCAAGTAAAACTGATTCTTATTCTGGTCAAATAGAGTAGTACTGCAACCTCATTAGGTAAGACCCGCTACAAAATAAAAAAAATAAATAAATAAATAAATAAAAATTATATTAAGCTTTAACATATTATTTTATTATTATCTCTTTAAATGAAGCTTTATTTGTGTCTTCAACCATTCCTGTTTTGGTTTCGATGTACAGATGAAGTCAATTTGTTCAGATACATTTACAGAAAGGTTTTAACCTCCTGGCAGAGGTCAACCAAATTTTGGGCTGATGCATAATATCCTTCTCAATTATTGTTTTCAAACTTTTTTTTTACTATGGATTTGATTTCCCATATAGACGCTACAGTCATGATGTCCTGTTGCAGGTGGGCATAAGAAAATGATTTGCTTATAGTTTTTAATGATAATTTTGGCTCATTAAAAAAATAAAATAAATAAATAGCTCTAATAATTGTGGTGTATACCTGAGGCATCCGACAGCATCTTCTTGGAGGACACTGGTGCACTCTTAAATAAAGATATATCTGCACAGTGGAGGAAAGGTACAAAGTTTCAAGGAAATCTTGGGTTTATATATTGTATCGTACAAGAAAGTAAAATGCAGTCCCGGCTACACAATCTACAAGAATCTCTTTCTCTCTCTCCCTCTCATTTGGTATGGAGCTGTAGAACAGATTGCCCAGTCTGACAGTGTGGGCAGCGTAATCTATCTGGCCCTCATTGTGCATCTGACTGGCCGAGGGTTCATTACCATGATCGGTGCTGTAGCCTGCCCTAATATTATCCCACCTCATCTGTAAACAGTGCCATCCATCATATACTTGCCTGCTGCTTATCCAAACAGATAAGGAGTGTGTTCTAATAATTTGCTCATCTTGAAGAAAGGAGGAGATGAAGATAATCTCGCTGTGATGTACAACGATTCCCCGCTCGCAGTCGCTCTCAGAGGAGACAGTCATTATGATCTCGGTGTTAGTTTATTAATGAAACGGGCCGCTGTGACACCAGGCAGCAGGGTTATGGATTATAATGGGATCGGCTCATTCATCTGTTGAGTTACAATAAACCAGGCAGGATAAATATTGTAATTCAGATCACTAAGAAGAGGCTCGATGCCTCCTCACATTCAGTTCTCTGTAATCTAAACCCTGCTATTATGCAGATTGAAAAAAGCTCAGAAGGCGAGATGAGGCCATAGGATGTGTTTTCATTTCAAGGGGTGTGTGTGTACATATTTCTCTTTGTGTATATTTGCGTTTATGGTCTCTTAACAGCTTTAAAGCCGTAGGAGATAGAAAAGATTTCCAAATTGTATATGTGCATTACGGCAGCCGCGGTGTGTTTTGTGAAATTTTTATGACCGCTACAGGAGATGTTCTCGGGAACGACACTATTGAAATGTTGCTTGAGAAACAATAATGATCTCCCAGAGCTATTTTAACAAAACCTGTACGCTTGGCACCTTTACTAACAGAATTATTTTTGATATATTTTGGTGTAAGTTCTTTTCTTTTCTTCCGTTTTATTCTATGTGAATAATAGAAGTGGTGCAAATGAGATTTCCGTTGCGCTACATAACACACTACGGTAAAAAGTATAGAATCAAGAAGTGATTTATTTAAGTTTCTCTAATAGAAAAAACATATTTATTGGCTTTTATTTATTTATTTATTTATTTTTTATTATAAGGGACTAACTCCTATTCTTAGGCATTCGTGGAAAGGTCCCTGGATTGGATCGTTCAATTTAGCACTCATATTAAGGTAGTAAAAATTTTGCTTAGACTAATACAATGACAGACAAAAAAATGCAAATAAAATAATTATGATCTAAAATTGTTGATTAATTATGCTGCAGATGCTCACTGGATTCTGCCTAACATTTATACATTTACATTTGTCTGATACGTCTACCTTCACAACTGAGACGGGATACAACTGAGCAGAAGAGAGCTGATACACTTGCTTGAGGATACAAAGCTTGGAAATACCAGGATGTGGTGGGTAGTAGGCTTTTTCTCCGCATGGGTTCCATCTGGCCTCTCCGGGTCTTTCAGACCTACCAAAACCCTTAATTGAGATGTGGATTTGTTGGCATATAGTGCTATGTGATTAACTGATCCCAGGATCCACTGTGAACCTGACCACGATAAAGTGCTTAGTTAACAGGATAGATAATGATTTTATATAGAAATTAAATTACATCCCAATGTATATATTTTCTATAATAGATACAGTGGTGTGAAAAACTATTTGCCCCCTTCCTGATTTCTTATTCTTTTGCATGTTTGTCACACTTAAATGTTTCTGCTCATCAAAAACCGTTATCTATTAGTCAAAGATAACATAATTGAACACAAAATGCAGTTTTTAAATGAAGGTTTACGTTATTAAGGGAGAAAAAAAACTCCAAATCTACATAGCCCTGTGTGAAAAAGTGATTGCCCCCCTTGTTAAAAAATAACTTAACTGTGGTTTATCACCCCTGAGTTCAATTTCTGTAGTCACCCCCAGGCCTGATTACTGCCACACCTGTTTCAATCAAGAAATCACTTAAATAGGAGCTACCTGACACCGAGAACTAGACCAAAAGCACATCAAAAGCTAGACATCATGCCAAGATCCAAAGAAATTCAGGAACAAAAGTAATTGAGATCTATCAGTCTGGTAAAGGTTCTAAAGCCATTTCTAAAGCTTTGGAACTCCAGCGAACCACAGTGAGAGCCATTATCCACAAATGGCAAAAACATGGAACAGTGGTGAACCTTCCCAGGAGTGGCCGGCCGACCAAAATTACCCCAAGAGCGCAGAGACAACTCATCCGAGAGGCCACAAAAGACCCCAGGACAACATCTAAAGAACTGCAGGCCTCACTTGCCTCAATTAAGGTCAGTGTTCACGACTCCACCATAAGAAAGAGACTGGGCAAAAACGGCCTGCATGAAGATTTCCAAGGCGCAAACCACTTTTAAGCAAAAAGAACATTAAGGCTCGTCTCAATTTAGCTAAAAAACATCTCAATGATTGTCAAGACTTTTGGGAAAATACCTTGTGGACCGACGAGACAAAAGTTTAACTTTTTGGAAGGTGCGTGTCCCGTTACATCTGGCATAAAAGTAACACAGCATTTCAGAAAAAGAGCATCATACCAACAGTAAAATATGGTGGTGGTAGTGTGATGGTCTGGGGTTGTTTTGCTGCTTCAGGACCTGGAAGGCTTGCTGTGATAGATGGAACCATGAATTCTACTGTCTACCAAAAAATCCTGAAGGAGAATGTCCGGCCATCTGTTCGTCAACTCGAGTTGAAGCAATCGTGGGTGCTGCAGCAGGACAATGACCCAAAACACACCAGCAAATCCACCTCTGAATGGCTGAAGAAAAACAAAATGAAGACTTTGGAGTGGCCTAGTCAAAGTCCTGACCTGAATCCTATTGAGATGTTGCGGCATGACCTTAAAAAGGCGGTTCATGCTAGAAAACCCTCAAATAAAGCTGAATTACAACAATTCTGCAAAGATGAGTGGGCCAAAATTCCTCCAGAGCGCTGTAAAAGACTCGTTGCAAGATATCGCAAACGCTTGATTGCAGTTATTGCTGCTAAGGGTGGCCCAACCAGTTATTAGGTTCGGGGGCAATTACTTTTTCACACAGGGCCATGTAGGTTTGGATTTTTTTTCTCACTAAATAATAAAACCCCTCATTTAAAAACTGCATTGTGTGTTTACTTGTGTTATCTTTGACTAATAGTTAAATGTGTTTGATGATCAGAAACATTTTGTGTGACAAACATGCAAAAGAATAAGAAATCAGGAGGGGGGCAAATAGTTTTTCACACCACTGTATATCCACCTTTCATCAGTAATAAAATCTTGGTGATCAATGTGGGTTTTTTTATTCTTGCATTTAAGGTGAAAATAGTTCAGTGTTCCTTCTGTTCAACCAACGATACCTCTTTGTTCAGAGATGCAAAATCAAATATGTTTTCTTATCAGTGGAAAACACGTCTATCTGTATGGCACCAAATAAATAAACATTAGGCTTCGGGTCCTGTCTGTGCAAAGGAATTGACGTGATCTTGGTCTTCAGAGTTTCCCACCTGTCTCCTTCAAACGGCAAACAGTCACATTTGCAATGTAAATGGCCACTCTCGGGGTATTGAATTGTTTCTGTTGCAGCCATGTAAAGGTAATAGATAGTGAAAACACAGGATATGCCAAGATGCTACTGCTTTAACAACAGCATTTATATGCTGCTAACAATCTGGGATCTTTAACCATCAAACTGCTTTGGAAGTTGTTTTGACGTGTTCAAGCTATTCATAACTTCTCCCTGAACTTTTCATGCTCTTTTGCGTAGGTTAAATGAATTAACCAGATTTTTATTTTTTTTTTGTTTTAAAATAGCCATTCCCTAAAAACATATCCAGAGAATAAACTAATGATGGTCGGAATCACCTCCATATTAATGTAGAGCTGTTAGGATAAGGAACTAATGAAATTAGATTTTATAAATATGAAAGAGTCTGAGTCACCATGTTATAGAGGAAAGGAGAAAAACAGGAGCCACGATGCTGAGCGATGAAGACGAAGCCCTGAAGAAAAGAATGTTCCCCCGCAGAAAATTGGTTTAATTAATAGCACATTTTACATAATGATTACAGTGTAATTGCGCCGACTAGCAGAGTGTCATTAAATATATCCTTGCTCCTTTACAACACCCTCTGGCAAAAAATAATGAGTTACATTGGAAATCACTATGCAACAGGTTCATAAATAACATTTAAGCCCATACAAGGCAAGTACTTATAAATAATAAATATTTGCCTTTTGTAATTGAACAAAAAATGACTGCCTCTTCTCTTTCCAAAGCATGCCGTTTCGTCCCGTTATGGCCGTGGAAAGGAGAATTTTCTCATTTTTTCTTCCCTTGTAAGTGGTGAATAATTTATTTCATGGCTAATAGTCAACACTGTCAATGCGGGGTGTTTAAAATATACCAGTGTCCAGATAAATGTCATGATGGTGGGGGAAGTGATTATTCCCTGCTTCCAGATATTTTGTTGGATGCAGGCCCTGTATACACTGCAATAAATCACCTTCTTCCAATTACCTGCCTCCATAAAACAAGCCTGTATTCAAATCAGGCCTAAACCTGAGCCCAGAGACCAAGCGCAATGCAGTTATATCTGTCAGAAGAGAGGATAATGGAGAACGTGCTGCCTGCAGGGCCGTCTCGTTCCAGGATGTAGGAGAGGATATACTGTAGGTGGAGGGTGCAGCTGGCATGGATTTGGGTAGGCGTGCCACTCGGGCATAGGAAAAAGAAAAACATCTTCTACATTAGTAGCTGTTGGAGAATGATAGTCTAATTAGGCATGTTGGAATTGGTGCTGTGAATGATGTCTCATTTCTTATGTGTTAAGTAAAAGAAGGTGTGTAAGTAAGGTGTCAAGTTAAGACACTTTTCGACACTGGAAACGTGTCCTTTACAGCGACATATGTGCACATTTCCGATAACTTAAAATATTAACACTATAGCGCAATTAAGAAAACCGCAGGCACACACTTTTGTGAAATATATACTAATTGAAAATATTTACAAATTTAATTACTTTTTCATTGCTTTAAACATTTTTCATGAATCATCTATCACAAGTTAATCTCCTGTTACATTCTCTCCACCCTGTTACCTGAAATATATGGACGATTTCACATATCACATGCTCAGGGAAGTTCCTCCATCAATCCAGCATCATCCAAATTTCATTTGTTTTCTTTAGGTTCTTTATTAATACTGTTATGTTGACTGACGCCATTTTAAATAACAATCCTTTAATTTTTTATTTATTTATCTAAATATTTATTTATTTATTTATTTATTTGGGCTGTTTTAAAACTTTTATGAACACTTTTTTTCAAGAAAAGTATCAAGTAGTAAATATCAGACAATTATTTTCTTATGTTGTATAAAATATTTTTAACTTGAAGAAAATTATTATTATTATTATTGTTATTATTATTGTATATGCATAAAGTCATACAGCCATGCTACTCATTAAGGGGGGAAAAACAGCTTTTATCCACAGTGAAAGCTAGAAAATGTATATTGTCTGAGATTTGTTTATACATTTTTAAACGATAACATGCATGCTTTCTTTGGTAATAATAATAATAATAATAATAATAAATCTTAGAATTGCTACTGCTACTGTATTGCTATTGTTACTTTGTTGTAAATTTGTTAATATGATTTGAGCCTTTATACTATGGTAATCATTTATATATAGTTAATACGGGACATATTTTCTGTCCCGTTATCTTACCAGTCAGGGATATTATGACATGGTGACATCAGTTTGTACTCTCCCAAGCTGTGTTGAAAAGCACCATGGCTTTATGGATTATATAGTAACATATATGCTTATGAGACCATACGAGTAGTGCATATATGTGAGAAAAAGTGGAGGTATTTCTTCTATCTCTCTCACTATGATGCAGTGTGCTGATGAATGCCTGACAAGAATGTATTATCATCACCTATGCAGATCCTTTTTCCCTGCAACGCTATTGCGATCAGCTGTGCCCTGCAGCACTGGATAAAAATGCTCAATGTTCTCTCACTTCTATATGCAGGAGGAACATATTACGATACATACTTTATATAGTCCTGGACCTTGTTACACACATGCACGCGCACACACACCGAGGTCACAGATTGCATTTATGGAAAGTTCATCAATAATAGGAGGTACCTTTCAGGGTAGTGGTCTGCCAAGCGATCAAAGCTTGGGCAATCCAGTTCGTGTGTGTTCATGCTCAGCGCCTGACGTGCTACTCCCTTACATCTCCGTTCCCATCATCACACACAGTAATCACCACAGAGGCGCTCGACCTTTGCCAAAAATGTATAAATAATTTTCATTCAGACATATTAGCAGTCAAAATACAGGCATCCATCCTGGTGCTGTACACGAGGACTTCCGGAAAAGCAATCAAAAGCGGCGTGGATGTGTGTTCTTTGTCTTTCTTGGCTGAGAGAAAAGGCACGGATAACCTGCGCAGCACTCTTTTGCATAATGGCCTTCTTTCTCTCCTCCAGCACAAACGGACAGCGCTTTTAAACCTTCGCCGTCAATCCATTACATTTACCAAGCCCGAGTTCCTTGTTCTTTAATCTAATGCTTCCTGGGGAAAGGGATCAGGATGGGGCTTTAAAGACCTTTTTATGAAGGCAAGCATGCAGGGCTCCATCTATCTTTGCCAAGAAGCTCCGACACATTTATGTTCCATGGACAGGTTATGTGCCGCCATCTTAAAGAGCAAAAACTTGCCATTTTTACCTCATTGGCAAAGAGGTGACTGAGAGAGAGGGGCCATCTGCCAAGGCCATACAGTAAATGCAAGGCTGACCAACCACACAAGTCTAATTACCCATAACTTAACTTAGCTTTGTGAAATATAATTGTGTCGGGCTTTCATCATTCATATAATATGGATATTATATATAATATTGTATTGTTATATTATAACCTTAAACAACATAACAATGAATAATTCTATGATTATTATCATTATTGTAGTATCTTTCAATTAATGTTAATATAATATAGAGTTTTTGTTTGATATTTTGTTATTTGTAATTATTTAATAGAAATAGATATAAAAGGAAAACCTTCCTATGGCAAAAAAAAAATGTGAATGCAATTTGTATGGTTTGAATTCCCTCTCTCTCTCTCTCTCTCTCTCTCTCTCTCTCAGCTTGGAAGCTACCCAAGCTTGACAGGACATGGACTGCAGTTTTATGTCAGCTCGTTTATCTGCAGTTGATATTTTCTATGACCGCACTGTCTCTTTCAAGAACCTTCAGAAATACACTGGCAGTAAAAAACAGCCACCTCTTGTCCAGAGTATACCCCAAATATGCTAATGTTTTTCTAACTGCCGGGGCCATAAGTTGACGTATATACATGTTTTGGCTGCAGTTTCACATCCTCAAACTCATTTAATACTTTCCTATCCTGTAATGTGCAAGTCACCATCATTTTGACCGGGTGCATTGTAAAACATGAGCAATGATGAACTGTCGAGGATGAGTGACAAAAATCATTCCAAGGATGCCCGCGGTGAGAGCAATAAAGGATACTGAGGCAAAGCAAGCTCACACTTCATAACATCCCTTATTACAATCTGGAGCATTTTACTTTCCATTTTTTGACGACTTTTGTAATAAAAACCAATACTTTCGTGTTGGGTTTGGTAATTTAAAGAATAATAATGGCCCTTACTCTCATCTCGACTTTATTTTGCTATTAATGCTTTCATGCTTCTGTATTTAATGTGGCTGCTGTATAATCCTGCATCTAGCTACTGCATAATGTAATATACACACAGAATGAATACACTTAGATAGAATTCACTGTCCCGAAATAAAATTATATACTGTATATACAGTACTGTATATATGCTACTTAGTTAGAATTATAGTAACTAAATGACACAGAACTGGTCAGGATCAGTTTATAATAACTAATACAATACAGTATTGTATATATTATATACGTATACATTATGCAAAACTAATGTAAAAAAGAGTGCTATTTGGCATTTGCTATTGTAAAATATAATATATAAATAAAATCTGAGCATTTTGAAAAAATCTATTAAATAGATGGAATAAATTGCTTAATTAAGTGTTATATCAATTAATCAATACAGAATAACAGCATTTCAATATGCAAGAACCTTCTCATGTTGGATATTTTTCATATAAAATGTATAAGGTACACAAAATTCCCAAGACAACTTATTTTATTTTCTTTAAAAAAAGCACAAATATAGGGACAAGGTTAAAAAAAATCTTATAATATAAGTTCTTTCTTGTTCATTCTTGTTATAAGATGACTACAGTATAAACCAAAACACAACCTATTAATAGGCTTTTTTTCCCCTAATTATTAATTCTATTTTTTCTCATTTACATTTTTGTGGGTTTTGCGAACAATATTTATGTTTTTTATTCCAAGAAAGAAGCAAAATGTTCTGCTAATAGATATTTCTTTTAAATTACTTACTGTACAGTATAGATTATTAGATAAGCTTATGTTTAATACATTTTCAGATGCCAAGGTGTCGGTTTGCAGTGCTCTTACAGTTGATTTTAAATGTTTATGGAAAACAAATATACAGTGGACCACCTGTGCATTAAAAAAAAATCATATTGCATATTAAACACACGGTATAGAATATTAAGCGCATTATTTATCTCTGTCCTCCAATGCATATTTTGGTCAAGGGTAATGTTTGAGCAGATGCACATAGAGATGCAGTGGGGAAAATGGCTGACTCTAGGCCAACTGTGTGCACGCTGTGAAAGTGTTTATTAAATTGCAAATCAGGACGAGAGCAAATTGAAAAACCCATGCTCTTGTCATATCAGTTCAGTCCCTATGCAGCTCCCCTTAACACATACACACAGGCTCACACATACACACTGCCCCTACTGTGTGTGCTAGGGCGCTCAGGAATTATAGCTCGCTGAAGTGCAATGGCAAAACCTGCGAGATTCATAGACAGTGCGAATGATGAAGTCTGGTCTGGGAGAAGTGCTACTGGTGCAATAACAGCCTCGGAGGGTCACAATAAAGTTTAGTTTAATGACAAGAACAAATAACTCCAGCATTTGGCTGGGTTGCTGAACCCTGCATGGAAGGAGATCACATCTGATATATCAGCGGGCAACTAGCCGTGACTACTGGCCGATTGTCCTGGCCTGCGTTCACCGAGGGCCCCCGGTGATGCATGTGGCCACCGTGGCAGGTGTCCATTTTATAGAGTTATTCAGTGGACAAGGCTGGGTGCTCGGTCAGGTGGCCAGACCCTGGATTATTGTTCCTGTGCAGCTGACGCATCCCAAGCCCCCCTTCCCGAGCCCGCCCTGGCCCGAACCTCAGACTCTCATACAAGCATTGTTAGCATCGCTGTCTCTAAGAGTCTGCACTACAGCAATAACAAACCTGTCAGGCCTGGACACAATCCCAGTGGCTGGGATAAATTTGCACTACACATTCCATAAAGGACATATTCATGAATCATTATAACCAGAGTATATAATTCTTTAAAAGTGAATCATTTTTATAAATGCTATTAATGCCCCATAAGGTGCTATATGTGCTGTGTTAAATTTTATCTATCATTTTTAGACACCAGAGTAATTGTTGTATATGTATTACTGTCCATGTTACCCTTACGGTCATTTTTACATCAGTAGTGATACATGCAATAGTGACAGTCACCAAGTTATCAAAACATATCACACAGGGTTTTATGATGCATTATACACGTTTGTAAAAAAAAAAAAAAAAAGAAACTTGTTGTATTATGCAGTGTTATGGATTTCGTGGATACTGTTTGATTATTCCATTTGCCTAGGGTTAGGGTTAGTTTCAGCATATACATGTATGTCTTTGCTAAAACAGCTAGTAAATTTATACAGTTCTCTCTATCTCTATCTAAATACTGTATATCAGGTTTTATTTCTTTTTCTGTATTTATATGACTATTGTCATACAAGTACTGTACAAAAAGTCTTAAACACTATATTATCTTTAGTACAAATTGCATTATACAGTACTGTATATGTTTATCATGTCTGCATTATTGTGTTCATTTGCTACCTTAAAAATAAATAAAGAAATAACATAACAGTATAATATTTGCATGCCTGTAAAGAAAAGCTAAATATTACATAATGTTTCAGAAAATCAGTGTGTGTGACAAAGATACAGTACCAGAAAAGCTGTGGCATATTCTCCAGCATGCTCAGTAAAACCTCCCTTTAAAATTACTGATTATTTTCATGCAATGTGATTTCACACTAAATGTTGACTGTGTTTAATTCATTACTGTTTAGTGCTCTTTATAGAAGGTTCCTTTATGTAGGGAAATATTTTCAAAGGTATATTTGCTCATGGCATTTTTTGTAGGTGTCCAAGAACTGCTGGAAGTACTGTAAGTAAAACAGCTGTTAGGTTTTACTGAGCATGCTGGATTATATGACTTCTTCTGTTAACGTTTTAACAATTGCTCATTTTATTTCCATGCATCATTTCCATAATCAATTTTTTTTTTTATTTGAAAAGTCTACTTTTGTCTAGTTTTGCTCACTACTTTATCATTATACTCACCTATATATGCTATGAGTAGGCTGGCCTAAGCTAACCATTCAGCCGCACAAGAACCAGGCTCTATCTTCATAACAATAAGCCATCTCGCCAACTTCACCTCTCCTCATAAGACACTACCATCAGTGTGGAAGTTGATTTTAGCATACATCGTTCTAATAATGAACATCTGCTCATATATTGTTACATTTTAGCACACACATCGTCTGTTGAGGCAGATGCTAATTACACAACAGCAAATCTGTGTAGTGACCCTCTTACCCTGACGTATTTGTTGCCACATTTTCAGTTTACACGCGCTTCAAAGATCCATTGAGTCACTCTATTGTCCAGTTTGGCCTGCATGCAAATCCTTTTCAGGATCCAGTGCTTGAGAAGAATAGGAAATACAAAAGGAAGACAAGTGTTGACAAATGATCCTCCCTCAAAATAGGGTATGATAAACTGATGCCAAGAGCACAATGTGTGAGGAGAAGTGGGCTGGCTTCAAACAAATATCTGTGATTATTTAGAGCTGTCATGACATTGTTAGCATTTTAAAAGACATTATCATGCATGGTGCTAGTCATGAATATATATTCCATCTAAATCTTTGAATTCGATCAGGAACAAAAAAAAAAAAAAAAAAGAAGCATGTCATGTGATTTTATGTTATTTGCAAACCGATCCGGCATAAAATGGGAGCTGGGAGGGCAGTTGATAACCTTGGCATGTAAGTGCAGATAAAATGTTATGCTAATTCTTGACAAGTTGGGGTAATACAGTGCCTCGGGGGACTGTTCCTCAGAGCCTGATTAGCGTTCAGTGTTATAATTAAGAGTCACTTTGACACGGGCGGCGTTCCAAAAAACCCCACTCGACTGCAATCTCCCCTCCTTCTGCAAGTGTCCTAGCACACCCCTCCCTCGGTTCCCCCAGCTCTCCTCTCAAAAGACCCCTGAGGCCACTTCACAAGCCTGTTTATGGCACTACCCCATTATTTTCCAACAAAAGCCAGCAGGGCCACCCAAGCCCGAGCCAGCTGTGATGAGGGTTCGCCGTCGAAATCTCTACCATCTCTCCAGTGACGATAAAAAGCAACTTGAGTTTAAACAAAAAAAGTTACACCATATTTGCTCAAACTAACTATGATGAAAGGCAATGAAGACAAGGGCTTCTCATGTAGGTATCAATATAAATATTACTGGAAGGTCAATTAATATGTAAATTAACTCCTCCATTTAATTAGCTATTTAACTATTTTCTGAGGCATGGACATATTAAATCATGCTTAAAGACCTCTCTAACTAGCCTCTTGACAATAGTGCTAGGGAGTCGCAGGATCATAAAGCACCGGCTTGACCTATAAAGAGCCCCGAGTCTGCTAATTCCATCCCAGGCTAATTTTATTACTTGCATAAAATAACCATAGTGCTGCTTTGTGGCTGTAAAGAGGATATGGGTGATAAAACTAGCTGGGGGAAGCATCTGAAAATCTCCTCTTTACTAGTGTCCTCATTTATTATTCTATTATTCTTTGCCAGGTAGCGAGCCTGTGTGAAAGACAAATGACCTTATTATATTAAATAATTTGTGAGGATATTAACAGTTAATCACACATAAACATCATTTAAAAGGTATTGATTTTGACGCACTCGCAACAGCTTGTAAAATTTACGCCCGATAACAAGATAATAGATAATCAGCATCACTGGGACAGTCATGTAGGGGACGAAGACAAGGTGAGCAGTAATACCTGATGTGACCTCTGCCAGTGACCTCAGGCTTTCATTATAGTATGCTTCTGTATTCGATCATTTTAAATATATATTTTTTAATTAATTAAGTGGTTATCCTGTCATCTTGCACCTCCAGGGTCCGGGTTCGATTTCCGTCTCTTTGTGCATGGAGTTTGCATGTTCTCCCTGTGCTTGGTGGGTTTCCTCTGAGTAGTTCAGTGTCCCCCCAGTCCAAGGACATGCTGATTAGGCTAATTGGAGTTCCCAAATTGCCCATAGTGTGTGAATGAGTGTGAATGTGTGTGTGCCCAGCGACGGATTGGCACCCTGTCCAGAATGTACCCTGCCCTAAGTCTCCTGGGATAGGCTCCAGGCTCCCCGTGACCCTGTATACAGGATAAAGCCTTATAGACGATGAGTGAGTAATTGAGTGATAATATATTTTATATATTTATTGAATATAGAGTGTTTTTGCTTCATGCATTTCATTGATTTTACAGAATGAAAATGTATGCAAAAACCATTTGTGCACATATAATGGGTTAATAGTCATTGATGTAATATTTGAAGATACATATTGTTTCTAATTCCAAAACATATATCTGTCAACATTACACTACTAATAGCATTACTATTTATTATACCGTACTGTATATGTTCACAAGTGTGTGAGACCTGACCATCACACCTACAGTATGCAGTATGTCGGTCCTCCAAAACTAATGCCACATTAATTGGTATGGAGACATTTGCTGAAGTTGGATTGAAAGTATTTGAGTGTCATGCACAGAGCCCTGACCTCAACCCCACTGAACACCTTTAGAATGAACTTGAACACTGGCTGCACCCCAGGCCTTCATCACCCATCATCAGCGTTTGAACCCACCAAAGTTCTAAATGATCATTAATCCCCACAGTCACACTCCAAAATACAAATTTCCCAGAAAAGTAAAGGTTATTATAAGAGTAATGGACAATAAAGCACTCATAGGTGTGATGGTCAGGTGTTCACATACTTTTGGCCAAATAGCCTATATCGATATAGAATCTACAGGATATCTATATATTAGATAAAGTACTGTAAGGATTGACACAATGGGTTTTGTATTAGGAAGCTACAGACAGAAGTAGCCACCTGATTAAGTGATTAAACAAAATACATTAACAAATTCATTATATAACACAATAATAAGCATTTTTTTCCCACATACCTGTAATTGCAAGGTATTTAACAGCTTGAGCGCTATATTAAAGCATTGCAATTTGCTTATGAAATACAGAGAGATTATGTAATATAAATAGCATGATCCATTAAAACTGACGGATATATTGTCACCAACTTGTAGAAGTCACCTGTACACAGTCACATACTATCATTCACAAACACCTCCTGCACAGAAGAAGGAACTCGGCTGGAAGTTATTGTCACATTGCCGTGTTTGGTCCTGACCTCAACCCAGCCATTTCTACATGTTTGGGAAAGTAACGGCATTTACTTTCAGACGTCCAGCAGACAGTGATCATGGCTCTGGCGTATTGAGATGGTATCAAAGCACTAGTTACGCATTGGGATAATTGCATCAGTGTAGCAGGAGATTATATAGAGAAATAAAGATGGTTGAATGGTTAATGCCACAATTCTGACAAACCTCTTGAATTAAACCTAAGAGTTATGACTTTCCCTTATATTTTCAGTGTTTCATTTAAAACTTAGTCAGTTAGTGTACAGAAGCCAAATGGTTAAAAAAAAAAACTTTACCTCACCCACTCACTCATCGTCTATACCACTTTATCCTGTATTCATGATCGCATGACTTGATGATCAAGGAGACTTGATCGCAGGGCATGAGGCAGGGTACACCCCAGACAGGGTGCCAATCCATCACACTACGGGCAATTTGGGAAAGGCATTTAGCCTAATCTGCATGTTTTTGGAATGTGGAAGAAAACCGGAGTACCCGGAGGAAACCCACCAAGCATGGGGAGAACATGCAAACTCCACATACACAGACCCAAGGCGAGGATCGAACCCAGACTGTGGAGGTGCAATTACGGTTAGCTTACGGTTTCTTACTTTTACAACAAACTATTTGCTGTATCTTACTAAGATCTTGGATTACGGTCAAAAGCTTGTGTTCCCGTAGACTTCCGCATCTAAACTGAACTTTCTAACATGCGAATACATATAATAGTGGAATGACATCACAGACCAACTTACGATTGTCAAAATGGATGCTTAACTAACAAATTCAAATCTTATGGCTTATGTAATAAACTTAATGCTTAACTAATGAATAGAATAAGATAGAATAAAATGAAATAAAACAAATAAACACAACAACAAATTCATAACAAATACGATATGGCTCTTACAATTTCCACCATGGACAGACAATGGAAGGATCTGGTCCATATATACAGACTCTGGTTTGGTACCTCCTCTTCCTCAGTCAAACAGCTAAAGTCAGTGAGGCTCTCATAATAATTTCATCAAAACCAGCAGCATGGCTATGTAATAGGGTTTAGATAATTCAGTCATAATTGTTACTTTTACAGCACCAACACCTGGTTGTTGCATTAAATGAAACAGAGGTGTTGCTGCATATCCAATGTAATGTTCTGTGTCTAGCATAATGCATTCGGTAATACTTTCAAATGTAGAATAATTACAGTCATTTTATGCCTGTTAGGCGTAATTTCACAATGTATGTCATGTTCTGTATGTGCTCCCACACCTTTACCCCCATGTGTGTGTGTGTGTGTGTGTGTGTGTGTGTGTGTGTGTGTGTGTGTGTGAATAGACACTTTAAATCTGACACAGGCCTGGCTGATTGATTATGACGGCATTATCTTTTATTAAAATTCTATCTTAGAGGGAAAAAAGCTTGGGCTTTGGCTGGATTAATATAGCAGATTTATTATTTTAGCACCTCAACATCTGGGTTATCATGTGACGCTCTGCGTATTTGACAGTTAAGAAGAAGACACTGCTTTTCATTTATCTGTGATGACCTAAATACCTAAATACTGTATATCTTCATACTGGGGTGGAATGTCATCAAATGCATATACATGTACAAATAGAGTTCAGCTTATTATGGACTGTTTAAAGTGAGTTTCTGTTATCAAAAGACTTACAGTAAGAGCTAAGCGATGGTAACATCGTCGGCTTCTTTAGAGAGAGAGAGAGAAAAACACAGGTAGAGTGTTAGATGTGTGTCATACTGTACATTGTATAAGAGAAAGCAACCAATACATTTATTTAGATTTTGACATAAGCGAGTGATGCGGAAAAACACCGATTTAAGTCAGGTTTGAAATTGACAGTATGAACCAACACTGACTACTGTGTTACTTAAATGGGAAAAAACTAATTTAAATCTCTCAGCATAACTGGAAAACACAGAGGTAATATTTATTTTAACCATGAAAACCTGTGGAGTGAATTAACGATGATGCGGTGGAAATGGCAATTCGATTAAATTGTCCTATCAGCACTTGTAAGCCATGCCTCTATGCACACTGAATGGAAACTAAATGAAGGTGGAATTCATAGGGTTTATTACAAGCTGGTTGGAAAATATGTTTCTAATGAATGAATTCCAATCAGGAGAATATTAAGAGTCATTTATTTCATCCTTCACAATTTCTGTGTTTTACAAAATATTTTAACAAGCAACTATATTACTTCTGTCCAATTAATCATAAGAACAATTTTATATCCTTTTTTTTTTTTTTAATCCCAGCTAGTCGCATATATATTTAAGCAATATCACGCGGACCGGGTGTGCCGTTATGAATATCAGCACGGCTGTGATACGGTCATGGGGATGAAGCCGCCACCTGAACTTGAGTGTGATATTGCTTTCCATCAAACAACATTTATTATTAATATATTATGATTTGTTTGTTAACCAGGTATTTTTCTTCGCCAACACATATCCTTCCATGTCTGGCGAAACTCATTAATCGTGAATGATGGAGCTGGCGAACATAGTTTTAAATTTAAAGTTTTAAATTCTTCCCGGTACTCTATAGACAACGGGTGTGCAGAATAAACCATGGAGGTGATGAAAAGTCCTGTAAATCTCAGAAGTTTCTCTTTATTTCCCCACTTATACGGCTTCAGAATACCAGGTCTGTTAACTTCTGGGTTCTGACGTCAAATAGTGCTAAATGGAATGCTAGTGCACTATCTCTTGAGCATGAGATGGAGAGAGCGATTTGGGATTGAGCCATGTGTTAGAAGCCAGGTAGATTTTTAACTGTAAATAAAAGAACATGAATGGTTCATGCGCAATTTGGTTCAAAAGTCAAAGTGTTTTTTTAAAAGATGTGTTTTTGTGCTGAAATTGCTCTGTGACTGGTTTTGAATGCCAGGCAGTTGCTCACTCCTCAGTCCTGCAGACTGTACCAACCTTCTTTAACCCATTCTCGCAAACGACAGTTAATGTAATCTGAGGTTATTAAAATGCCATGACCTGTCTGTGGAGGCTCAGCAGTTAGCATCCCGGCCTCACACCTTCAAGGTTGTGGGTTTGTATCATGTCTCCAGACTGTGTGCATGGAGTTTGCATGTTTTACCTGCTTTGTGGGTTTCAAGATTCAAGATTGAAATAAACGTTATTAATCCCAGAAGGAAACTGCTTTGTCTTGGTTACAGTTACTTACTATTGTTTTCCAAGGAGAAGGGAAAATGGTAATAAATTGGTCAAGGGAGAGAAAGAAAAAAAATCTTAAAAACTATAAATTCCATATTGCATTAAAGGAAGGCACGGCATGTAAGTTATGATTGGATTTACAGTTATTACAAATATTACATATATTATATACTCCTATTTTCCCATAACCTAAAGACATGCGCTGGGCGCATATTGGTGTTTACAAATTGCCTGTAAGATTTGGTACTGTATAACCATGTGTGTGCCATCTAGGGTGTCACCCGTCCTATGCCCATGAGCTTCCTAGGATACACTCCAGGCTCTCTGTGATCCTACCTAGGATTAGTGTTACAGAAAATAAATGAATATCTTGTTTAAAAAAAATGGTGATAGGTAACATTCAGAGTTTACTAAAGTATAGTTCAAATTCTGAAATATTTTAAAGTACATTATTACAGCCCTAAAATACCTCAAGTACCTTCTGTAATGTGCATTTGGTCTTATGACAACACCTTCTGCTACTCATTAAGAGTTCATTAATGTTACTTAATTAACATTAATTATTTAATTAACTTTAAAGTTATTTTTTTAAAAATCCAATTATGAATATTTCTAATTGAGTAAAAGGCATTTGGTAGCCTACTAAACGTTTACTACTTAGCAGCACTGACAGCTCAACACCTCGTTAGTTAAGTAAATTAATCATACACTAGTAGAGGTTGCCAGATAAACCAGCACTGCTAACTCTAGAGATTGAAAAATGTCAGCTATATAATGCTAGCATTACTTATAAAAGGTAATTAGAATGAAAGGAACATAACTGAAAATCAAGTATACTGATGCAACTCGTAAAATCTTTCAACACATTCTTCTCTATGCAATCACCATAATGTAAGGTCTGTGTCAAATTTCATGCATACGTTTTAAGAATATGTGTCTAGTGCATTCCCCATGAGAATAAACATGGAATGCTAAAACAATCTAGAAAATAAATTATATTCAACAAATTATGTACTGTAGATCGATCAATAAACATAAACATTGTTGAGTACTGTATGTTACCTACTTACCTAGGTTCTATGTTACTATGTTCTGTGTTTGTGTGCACCGGTCCTAGGTAATATTTGGGGAAGTTTCATGAAGTTTAAAGCATAACATCAAACAATTCAACTAAATCAGAACAAATCAGATTGTCAGATTCTGATTAACATTATGAAGCAGTGGTGCAGGAAGCAGGTGGCACGGTGGCATAGTGGTTAGCACTTCCTTGGCCTCGCATCTCCGGGGTCAAGAATGTGAGTCCCACCTTGGGTCTGTGTGCATGGAGCTACCGGAGTACCCGGAGTACCCACCAAGCACGGGGAGAACATGCAAACTCCATGTTTGACTCCATGGAGTCCACAGACTCCGAGGCGAGAATCGACCCCCGACCCTGGAGGTCCATGCCGCCAGTTGCCAAATAGGTTTAATTCCTGTCCCGGAGTGTATGTACATAAGTCTGCATCTCAATGAGTTGACCAAGTTTCCAGTGGTTATGCTCAATAAAACGCTCAGCACTGTGGGTATATATTTAGAGCTGTATTCATGCATGGACTCATATTGGTGTAGAAGTAGTTGCACTCCTGCTAATATAGACACATATGTATAATGCCTCTTTTCCACTGCATAGTACGGCACAACACGGTTCAGTTCAACTCACTTGGGTTCGGCTCGGTTTGGCTCGGTTTGCGCTGCAGTGTAGTAAAGCTTTATAGTGGGCGGGATTACTCACGTGTCGTTTATTCGCGCCGCCGCTACTGCCGTGACGTCATCGTAAACGCGCCACAAACACACACACAACAATGGAGCATATCGACGGCATGGTGTTCTTCATTCTCGGCATGTGGATGTTTTTAACAGCGAGATGAAGGAGTTTGTTTCAAAAGAGGCCGACGGTTAATACAAAAGGATCTTCTCTGGCTGTGCTAAATATATCGGTTCTGTTGTGTCTCGTGTCGCAAGCTCAGTGACGCAGTAATGACGATTTTCTCTGGCTAATCGGTGACCAGCGGAGTTTACACGTCACGTTTTGGTAACGGTTCGGCGCGCTTGGAACCTCGGCTGAGGTGGTACTAAAAAAAGGACCAGGTACCAGGTACTGTTCCCAGTGGAAAACCCCCCAAAAGTGAGCTGAACTGAACCGTGTCGTGCCGTACTATGCAGTGGAAAAGCGCCATAAGTGTAGTTAGCACAAGCATAGCATACTGTATGTAATCTAGGTTTCCCAAGACCATGCCCTGAGTACTGCCTTGAAATAGGGGGTGGAGTTTATTAACTGCATCCATATCTGTTACTGATTCATCATGACTGGCAGGTTATTCATTCATTCATTTTCTATACCGCTTAATCCTGTGTTCAGGGTCGCGGGGACCTGGAGCCTATCCCAGGAGACTTCGGGCACTAGGCGGGGTACACCCTGGACAGGGTGCCAATCCATCACAGGGCACACACACATACACACACTCACACACCCAATCACACACTACGGGCAATTTAGGAACGCCAATTAGCCTAACCTGCATATCTTTGGACTGTGGGAGGAAACCGGAGTACCCGGAGGAAACCCACCAAGCACGGGGAGAACATGCAAACTCCATGCACACAGAGACGGGAATCGAGCCTGGCCGGGGAATCGAACCCAGACCCTGGAGGTGCAAGGCGACAGTGCTAACCACTACACCACGTGCCGACTGGCAGGTTATGTTAATGTCAAAATATTATACCAAAAGTAATAAATAAACCAAAAACAGTACCAGATAAGAATATGATATGTCACCATATGTCAAGTTTGTGATACCTCTGATGAAGGCAAATGTGGGCGAGGCTTCGCAATTCTAACAGATTTAATTTGAAACTTGTTTTCCACACACAGTTGACCAATCGGATTTCACTTTGGCCATTTTCTGATGTCAGGGAGAGACGTGCTGTTAAAACTGTCACTGGTAATTTGGCGAGAGCTCAGGACACTGAGGAGACACAGGCTCTTTCTCTGTGCATCGGCTCACACCATCTCCAGGAATCAATTCCCTCTGTTTACAGACCATTTCACAGCCCTTTACCTGCAACATCACTTGTGTCAGGCCCATAAATACCTCTGGATATATAATGGTTGAATTAGCATAATGGCTGGAGCCACAGCCTTTTGCCAGCACAAAAGGAAATGTCAACACGTCCCCCTCTCTGTGAAAGCAATTAGGGACCCATTATGTTGCCTCACTGGAAACATCATCAAGGTTAAAGACAAGCTGAACACCCCTCTGACCGCTTCTTTTTATTCCAACTGGAAACAGATGAGCCATAGAGGCTGAAGTGTTAGTAAACAGGAGGCAGGATTTGAAGATCATTCCTAATCAGCTCGAGCATTCGGCACTGGAGAATCTCCTCACGTTTCGTGTGCGGGTTTGTACTCGCATGTGTTTTCTGTATTTTTCCTTGATTTGTGTCGATGTGTCTACTTCCCTTACATGAAAAATAACTAATATGACTTTATGCTTTATAATATGATGTTATGCAGGAAGTCATTTATGCATATAATTTAGGTAAAATGTATGTATGTATGTATGTATGTATGTATGTATGTATGTATATATAATAATAATAATAATAATAATAATAATAATAATAATAATAATAATAATGTATAAAAGGAGCATAAAAAATTATGGACATTATGGACATGTTTGTTTGTCAGCAAGATGCTGGACAATGAACTATGAAAATGATTTACATCATATAAAATCATTGTATTTGCCTCCTTTAAAAACTGCAACAACTGTATAGTATAAGTTACTGCATGTCATTGGTTACTGTTCTTGCTGTAAGCAGCCATGTTGATCTTGATTTCCT
>CM060112.1:44349240-44760454 GCA_030522415.1 Channallabes apus
AAATGGCTTTTTTTTAGTATATATGTATATGTGTTAAGAAGAGCTATATTTCAAGCTGCACGCAGACTAATGGCTCATTAATAGAGAAATTGTGCTTGATGTGCATGGGCTTGATGGCTGGGTTGAGATGCTATTTTGGTCTTGGTACATTGTAGTGAACATCTTTCTTAGGATGGTTTTTGATTTTAGACGGCAAGCTATAACTGTAAAAAGTTTAAAAGGTAAATTAATTTCAATGTGTACATCAGTTAGGTCTTGTAAATACATTTATTCATATTTACTATCATTTCCGTCGTCCTTAACGAACAGTTCATCGTCGAACCTGCATGCAAAACACACTCTGGTGCATAAAAATAAATTAGCTAAATAGAAGTAGTTGTGATTTTATGAGCTATGACTCCACTGTCCCGATCATTAAAATAGGTTTAAACTAATTGCTATCAAATAACTGTTTTAAACACATGTTTATCCTGTGTAAGACTCATAAGTCGCATTCCAGAAAGTAAATCTAAGAAATGTGGTATTATTTTGGTGGAGATCACTATTGGTATAGTTGTCATAAATGTATTATTGTTAAAGGGTAAATAATTGTCTCCTGACAGAATACGCTACCAGGTGAACAAACACACGTTTTGATTTAAAGGTGAATAATTTAAAAGAAAACATAGTTACAGTGACTTTTGTTGTGTGCCAATAGTTGGTTCTATTGT
Source organism: Channallabes apus (assembly GCA_030522415.1). Lineage (NCBI taxonomy): Eukaryota > Metazoa > Chordata > Actinopteri > Siluriformes > Clariidae > Channallabes > Channallabes apus. The sequence continues at coordinate 44,349,951 of CM060112.1, forward strand.
AGTGTAAATAATTTTTATAATAGTCTTATCATAAGTAAGGATCATTTACCTGCGTATACCATATCTGTTACCTTTACTTCACATGCATATGTACTTACGTATATATATATCAGGTTGACATAAATTATGAAAATTGCAATGCTATGACTCCTTCCCATATCGACTCCTATAAAAATCATTCCTTCATACCTACATAGGCTGTAACACCAAACAAACATATATATATATATATATATATATATATATATATATATATATATATATATATATATATGTTTATTATATATATGTATAAACATATATATATATATATATATATATATATTGTAGCGTTTTTCGACACTAGCAGGGATCTTGGAGGACGAGTGAGCTTACTTGCTCCCCAATGCAAATGGCTGGAGAGTAGTTTATTAAACTCAGCACAAGCACACACACACACAGGTCAAGCACACACACATACACACACTGAACTTGGCCGAAGCCACTAACCCAAACACCCTTCTCTACCATGGTGGACACATAGAGAACCCCCGCAAGGCATGATGGTCGTCGGCCGCCGCCCCGCCCACGCCACAATATATATATATATATATAATATACTGTTTATATTTATTATCTGGAGATATACTGTTTCCTGCTTCATTATAAAATCAGCAGAATACTGTAAAGCTTAGCTTTACCCATGAATGCAGTAGCTTTCTGTGTTTAAATCACCACTGAGTGATAGTAAGAGTATTTCAGAGACAGATCTGCTGCCCAGTGTCCCCTCACATTGAAATGAGTGTCAGCTTGTTTGGAAGCTTTCCGTGATGCTCTACCCACCCACGCGGCACAGCTTCCCCGAGCCTCCATCTCAGCATCGCAGCACACACAGCTGACTCGACAGGCCCAACAGCAGGCAATATCCTCTGCCATCAAGCCCACACTCGCTGCTCTTCACCACGCATTCGGTTAGCAAAACGTGACAGGGCGCTCGGCCATGCCTGAGAGGAGAATGGAATGAGGAAGCCGCCATTCTCGCAGCATCACCTGGGAGATGCGAGAAATCTCCAGTGATGTTTCCTGTCACTACGAAAGGAAATAGAACTGGGCACACACATCTGTTATCCAAATGTTAACTTCAGGGCGAGCCATGTTGTCACAGTGATAAGACTGAACGGGTGGGGGATTAAACACAGCAGCGAAATGGCTTACATGCAGGAAAATCACGGTGCACAGCTAAGAAATGGATCAACCCAGAAACTGAGGGTAGTGTTTTGAAGTGTTTCAAATTCTTCAGTAACCACATTATCCTGGTCAGACCTACTGTATAGCGAGAACATTGGACACAAAGTGGGAATGCACATATGCACACATATTCATATGGTTATTTATTCTTTTTTTATCATAGCCAATAATGAGACAAGTTTTTGCAAGATAGGAGAAAACCCACAAACCCAAAGGAAACCCATTCGTCTTCCACAGACAGTCACCTAATCTCAGGTTAAACAGAAAGTAATATTGAAAGTCATAGTAATATTGAGCTGAAAACTGCTGCCATAACAGCCTCCACTCTTCTGGGAAGACAATTCTGGAGTGTGGTTGTGGGGACTTATCCTCATTTAGTCCCAGCCAGTGCCCAAACACCCAGCCACTGGATGCAGTGCCGGTCCCAAGCACGGATAAAATGGGAGGGTTGCGTCAGGAAGGGCATCCGGCGTAAAACCTGTGCCAAGGACTGGATATTCCGCTGTGGCGACCCCTTGCCGGGAGCAGCTGAAAGACCAACAACAAGTCAAGGAGGTGTGGAGTGTGGTCGCATCCCAGCTCATCCAAAGGTCCTGAGGAGGGTTGATGTCAAGGACCTGGGCAGGCCACTTGAGGTCTTCTACACCAACCTTGGCGCACCATGACATTCTGTACAATTATATAGTACAAACTTAAACACTTAAACAGTAATGATGGGGAATGCCTATTTATGGAAGGTGTATTAGGTGTATCATGTGTTAACACACTTTCTGCGATATAATGTGAACTCATAATATGTGAAAGAGAACACACAAGTGAATAATCCTTGACGATTACTTTTTTTCAGCAGTATTTATAACATGAATACAAATTCCATCAAGGTCCTTCTCTTTCTATCCAGCTGTGAATGGACAAAAACAAGACAACTAGATGAAACACACTGTAAGAAATATGAGATGGAACCATCTTGCAATGATGTTTTGTACAGGTTAGTCTGGGATCATGTGAATATTTGCCCGAAAATGTGGCATGAAAAACAGATTGCGGTCCAAACATAATTCAACAGTTACTGTTTCAGCTCTTTATTCCTGCACATTGGATATAAAATGAAAGAATGGCCACAGCAAATAATCTCTATGGAGTAAACTGCATGGGAACCATAACCATTTCTTTAAAAAGCTTTACAATTTTAGGAAGCCATACCAAGTAGAACAAATGATCAAAACCTTACATGTAATTGTATTGTTTATCATTTTAGCTGCAAATGTCTTGCCTGAAGTATGTGAGGCATAAATGTCACTGCTGGATATCTTCCCTGCTGATTCTCAGCCAAGCCTCCAATGCTGCTATCATTAGTTCCTGCTTCCAGAGGATTTGTGGAAAGTTGAAAAATTTGAATGACCAAAACTAAGACGATTTTTAACGACCAACACTAAGAAAAATGTCCCATTGACTTCATTATAACCACACCACCATGGACACCCTATCTTAGTATTTACACTCTGCTCGTTGTGAGTGAATAGACTCAGCTATAGCACTATAGTGATAATAATTCCAGCATGAGACTTTCAAATGATATATCCATTTCCAAGATTCCCAGCATTCCATAGGACGTCAGCAAGAGTAAATCTTACTACAGAGCAACTGTGTGAAAGATCATGCCCCGGTTCTTCTTATCAAACCAGGTACTTATAGACAAACACAGATTTAAAGGTCGCCTAGTGCTTAGGTTAAAAATAAAACAAAAAAGGGACAAAAATCAACTCATTATTTTAAATTTGCTGCCTCATATGGGTTTATGTCTTCGACCAGATGCACATTTTTTTTGAGTGTCATTAAGCTGTTATATTAGTATCTAGCTAGTATTTTTTATTTAAAAATTTTTTATGGAGTAGCATGTTACATGTAGAGCGGCGCGGTGGTGTAGTGGTTAGCACTGTCGCCTTGCACCTCCAGGGTCTGGGTTCGATTCCCCGGCCAGGCTCGATTCCCGTCTCTGTGTGCATGGAGTTTGCATGTTCTCCCCGTGCTTGGTGGGTTTCCTCCGGGTACTCCGGTTTCCTCCCACAGTCCAAAGATATGCAGGTTAGGCTAATTGGTGTTCCTAAATTGCCCGTAGTGTGTGTGAGTGTGTGTATGTGTATGTGTGTGTGCCCTGCGATGGATTGGCACCCTGTCCAGGGTGTACCCCGCCTAGTGCCCGAAGTCTCCTGGGATAGGCTCCAGGTCCCCCGCGACCCTGAACACAGGATGAAGCGGTATAGAAGATGAATGAATGTTACATGTGTTCCCACCTCACACTCAATCTTCTCAAGATTGCCTGTTGTAGGTTCAACATGAAAGATGAAAGTGGGCTTTTGTTCCTGATGCATAAGCTGTATGTACAAAATATGTACAGTATTTTTTTATTATTATCTTTTTTTATTTAGCCACTAAGTGCACGTTTAAATAATAAAAACGCAGTTATAAGCATGTGAAGTTAAAGGATCAGCTAAAAAGACACAACCGAGAAGAACAACCAAATCCACATGCTAAATGGCAGACTTTAGCATATAGTCAGAGTGCTTTGACACTGACAAAGACCATCGCTAGTAATCTAGAGCAGTCCAAATTTAATTCCGATGGATACGTCCTGGATCATCCATCATGAATGGCTTTCTCTGTCTCTCTGCTCTGTAAGGGCCTCAGCAGGGCAGCATTAAGCACAAGATGGTCAGCACTAATTAAGAGACACTGCATAATAAATGCACTGGTCTCGGCTCCACTGGGGCAAACACCTTCAACGGCCTGAATTAGTGTTCTACTGAGGGGAAGAAAAGATGCACTCAGAGAAGTGGATTTCAATTAGCATATACTGTACACAGATGTCGTTTTTCAATTCGAACTATTTTAGGTTCTGTTTGCGTCTCAGATCAAGTCAGGTCCAATGTTAGCACGATAATATGAATTAAAGGCTTCGGCAGCATACTTAGGCACATATAACGGTGTCATTAACGCTACAATTAACGCTACAAATTAATTTTCCTGACCGTAACCACTTTGTTCTCTTAAAGGCATAAAATGTTGGAAAGTAACAGGGTTTGAATTTTCAGCTTAGGATTGTCAAATACACCAGTTGTCTCTTAGTTTGTCATTAGTCCATTGAGTTTGCACACTTGGTCATGTTCTTCCACAGCTTACATCCATGCTAGACTGTTATTTTATTATTTTTTTTTTTTCAGAACTTAGCAATAAGGTTTGCAAGCAGAAGTTTTTTCCCGCTTTTTTTTTAGATCTTCTATTTCAGAAATCTGAAGGAATGAATGCCTCGCATTGATGTTAACTGAAGGAAGACATTGTAATGATTTAATGTAAATCTGTAGTTTAGTTTAACCGGAGGTTGTACTGTAATTTCAAACTGACCTGGTAAGTTAATATCACAATTAAGAGAAAAATAGAAAGGAATGAGAAAAGTGACTTTTTTTCTTCTTGTAATGTTCAGGAAATTTGGATGATGCAATTCTTCGTTGAACTTGTTGAACCTAAATATTTCACTTGTATAAACGCGTTCAGGCAGCAGGCCTGGGTGAATGTGGTGATGCTCACATGTAAGTTTTTCATAACTTACAATGGATGAGTCCCAGAATAAAAAAAAAAGTTTTAAGCATGAGATGTTAAATGCTTTCATACAATCAAAGGTGAAATTTTTTTGTCTATGTTCAAAATGTCCTTTACTTTTTCACCCTTAAACAGATGGTCAAGTAAACTTATTTAATTTAAATGCAATGTTAATTAATTTTGTCACTAACCTTTAATGTAACTATTAGTCTATTGCGTATGCACATTTGTTCATGTTCTTCCATAACTTACATCCAAGGCTGACTCTTCTATCTTTTTTTTTTCAAAACTTAGCAATAAGTTTTTTTGTAGTTGTTTTTTTCTTTTCATTCCAATTTGCAAGCAGAAGTTTTTTCCCGCTTCTTTTAGGTCAAAAAAATATTTCAGGAATCTGCAGGAATCAATGCCTCTATTAGCAGCTTTGTTAAAACTCAGCTCCAAGGCTTGGTGTTCTGCTCAGATATGACATTCACCCCTTGGAAATCATGACTCATTAATCAAATATTCATACAGACAGAATCATAAACACAAGCAGAACAGAGTCCCCTCAAAGCCCCGATGCCCCAGAGCACAAATGCCCTTTCATGTTACACTCACAAAATGGCATCTCGGCATCTTGCTGCATTCTTCAATCCTAGCGGTCCTTTTCCTCTTCTTCTGTGCTCCGTTTCCTAAAAACAGCCCAGAGTCAATTTACTGATCACAGACACGAACGCTGAAAATCACAGCAGTTCGATGGGCTCATTGTCCTCAAACGGGTCTGTCTTCACGACATGCCATGGTCGACACAAATGGCCGATTCTTCTGCTGTGGCCATCAAAAGGGCAGACTGTTCCCCAAAACAGAGCCCATCGTCGAAGGCCGTGGCCTTTTAAATACAAGAATTTGGATTTAACAAGGAAACAGCACAAGCATTTCTCAAACAGAAACAGAAGACTTAACCATAGCAACACTGAGTCCGATACACGTACATTTTCTTTTCCTATGAAGCGTGTACAATAAGCAGTTGTCTCTTCTGATGTCCTGTTTTCCCCGTTTGGCCTACAGTAGTGTGTCGGGGGGGGGGGGGGGGGGGGGTTAAAATGTCCAGTTAACATTCCTCTTACATGATCATAGGAAAATAATGTAAATAATAAAATCAGCAGCTAGCAGAAGTAGGCGTATAATGGAGAAACTATAATTAAAAACCTAAGTGAAGACTAAAAACATGTAAAAGTAAAAGACAAGGAATGTTCAAGTCAAACATGGACTTTTTCGATTATGCAGAATAACAGATAAAAGTTACGAGAGTAAAAGAGTGTGTTACGAGAGTGCTGTTGCCTCACAAAAGGTTCATGGGAACAACTACAGTGGGCCCCAATCCACCTCAGCTGGGATCATCATTCATGGATGTACGGTCTTCTTTAAAATATTCGCACCATTCAAATGTTTTGCTGCGGCTAAGAGTCTCATCACCGTACTGTGCGAGAAGTCTTCTGTAAATGTCAATCGGTTTTACCCCTTCATTCACAAGCTATTTCATCATAAGTCCCGGTTTGACTGGAACACCCCTCACTGTTACTTTTATATATACTTAAGTTTTATGAAGTACAAAATAAGTCATGTCAGCAGGTCCAAACCTGTTAGATGATTTTCATTTTAAAAGTTACACAATTTTTGGCTGAAAATATTGAATCTCTGTTAATTTGCTCGTGATTATTGTTATGTTGTTTACCAATTCGTTAGTCAAAAGTGAAACAAAAAGAATTAACACCATGTGGTCTTGAACCACCAGGGTCGAGGGTTCGATCCTGACCTCAGGTCTGTGTGCATGGATTTTCCATGTTTTCTCCGTGCTTGGTGGGTTTCCTCCCACAGTCCAAAGACATGCAGATAGACTAACCGCCATTCCTATCCATAGTGTGTGAATGTGTGTGTGTCCTGCAGTGGATAGACACCCTGTCCAGGGTGTACCCTGCCTCATGTCTGATGTCTCCTAGGATATTGTCCAGGCTTCCTGTGGCCCTGTACAATATAAACAGTGTAGAAAATGAACAAACGAAGTAAAATACAAATTCCAAAGTGTAAATTTCCAACCCTGATATGATGACAACACATGAAAGCTATTTTAAGTCCATTTTTCATGTACTGTGGAAAAATGTCCGTGATGAACTGGAGTCTTTCTACCTCATGTACAGTGTTCTTGGGATAGGCTCTAGTGATCCTGACCTGACAAAACGAGGTCCTTACGGTAAAGTGAAAGAATGAATGACAATATACACAAAATAGTGAACCTTTTTCAGGTTTTCAGGTTTATTTATGTAAATTACTGTGGAGCAAAACATACTGACCACTGTGCAAACTGATTTTGGGGAAAAAACAAGCATGCGTTTCAAGCGCTCATTGACCTTAGTATTATCTCTTTACAACATGGTTACATTAAAAAAAAAATCGTGTTACAGGTTTGTGTAATGTGAAACACTTTGGCATACGGCCTTCTCCTTACCACAATACAACACAGACATAGACAACTTAAGTTTCTTCTTTTGCTGAACACTTTAAATGAACATGACAACTTTGTACTGTGCTAAATCAAAATGGCTGTAATCAACGACAACAACAAATTATTACTTGAAAAAACATTATGTAGTCATTCTTTAATGGCACGAATCTAGAGAACGCTTCATTCTCAACACTGTCATGATTTTAGCAGCACTGTTATACAGTCATAGCAGGTGAGCGAATCAAATATAAGCCAGGAGCACATTGTGAGAGATGTGTGTGAGAGGTAAAACGCTACCATTTCAATATCTCAGTGTGTACAAGACATTTCAGAAGCACTTTTTAAGACTATGGATTTAGCCTTAGGATGTTTTAGGAGGCACTAGCACTTTTGTGAAGGGTGTGTAGAGTCTATAAGGTCAGGGTTTCTTTTTTTTTTTTGTCCGGTTTTAGCAGTGTTGCACCACTCAGCAACCTGGATTATGGTTCTTCTCTTATTGATGAAGTATCAAGTTAACTGCTTAATGTATGTATGGCACTAAGTATGAATAATCTGTAAAGTCACTATAAAGTGATTCTTCATGCCATAGACTGCATTAAATAAGAAATTCAGTGTATTACAGTTAGTGCCAGGTGAATGGCAATGTATTTATGTGTGCACAGACAAATATATAGTACCAGTCAGAAGTTTGGACACACCCTCGAATTCCATGTTCTTTCCTTATTTTAATTTCTTTTTACATTATAAAACAATGATGAAGACGTTCAAAATATGCAATAAACTTCTTTGAACAAGTGAGTCTGTTACTCATGCTCTGTAAAGCCTTCATAATGGCTCTGAGGTCCAGTTAATTGGTGATTTTTGAGGGTGGTGACTACGGGTTGGTCTTGCTTTCCTGGGATAGTGTACATGAGAGCCAGTTTTATCATGGTGCTTAATGAGTTTTGCAAATCCACTTGACAATACTGTTCTTGCTATAATTACTCCCGACCTTCCTTGGGTTATTATAACAACTGACTGTTCTTGTGGTTGTTACTTAATTACATAATTTCATATATGTGTTATTTCACAGAATGTAGAAAATAATTCAATAAACAAAAACCATCAAATTAGAATGTGTGTCCAAATTTATATATGATATTTGAGTGTTAAATATATCTATTTTATATACACATTTATAGTCAGAGCATATTTTTTCTGACTATAAATGCATCAGGTATATTGAGTTTGTTTACAGTGTTAAGTTGAGGTGTTGACTGTAGAGTTTTTGATGAATGATTTTACTTTCTGCTCTTTGAACAGACAAAAACCCAGAACTACTTCTCTGTATATACTTAGTATGGTGGAACCATTTACACCAGCAGGAAACAGAAAAATCACACACATAACAACGTTCGGGAATTCCAACCCCATGTTTACAGCAGCACAAAGTCCCCTGCGGTGGCTCCGGGGTTGCGTTTGTCTTTGATGAAGGGCCACTCTCTCTTCTCCACAGGAACAGAGAGTTCATAATCTCTCCCGTGTCCATTCATAAAGGTAAATGCCGGGTACTTCTCTTTCGATGATGGTTGCAGCACCTAACTCGTATAGAAGCAGATTTGAGGGGGAATAAATGTTGAGAGTTAAACTCCAGATTGAAACATTTTTTTCCCTATTAATTGTAATCAGTGGAGTCAGAGAAGAACATTAAAATGTACAAGAGTGTGAAGGCCTCTGAACTGTTATAGACCTAGTCATGTTGTACACAGCTAAATGCTGCCACCTGCTGACTGAATCTGTACACACTGCAGTGATTTTGACTTTAGAGATTTTTTATTTTTTTTGCTGAGTAGATCCAACAGAGTTTTTTGGCTTACAGAGCAAATTGGCTTATAAAAAGGAATAAAACATAAAGCATTGACTGTTAAAGGAAAATGATCTTCGATAGTTAGCTTCATGGGATTTTTAACATTCGTCAGACTAGTTAGTTCCTGTTCTTCCTTATAACAGCTACAAACAGGTGCTCCCTCTCACTGGCCTCTCTATTTCACTTTTTAAATTCATTAAGACACAATAAATAAATGAATGAATAAATAGATCAAATAAAATAAAAACATTTGTTGAGAGCGTTACTATCTCCTATATCGCAAAGTGTAACGGTACAACTTTACCACTGACTGTTATAAAGTGCTGACACTAAAGACTCCTTTCAAAGTGTTTAAACAAACATCCCAATATGAACAATTATATGCACTGTATATCTGTTGATGTGGTCAGGTGTAAGTTATAGAAAGAATAACTTGTTAGAATGAGAACATCAATATACACCTTAAATCTTGAGCTGTCAGATCTGCTGGTGTAGTAAATTAATTTACTTCTGACCAATCAGAGTCCATCAGAATTGTAGTATGAAGAATATCTGTCACATTCTGCTGTTTTATTGATATATTCTTTATTACCATCTTTATATAAAGTATTTGAGATAAAGTATTTGTTAGGGAGAAGGTTTGCACCTGACTGTAGTGTTTCATAGGAGATTTCAGATAAAAAATAATCTATCTGACACTGATTTTACTTTAAAACACTGACATGGCTTCTTTCAAACCAGAAAGTATAATAAACACCTTACACCATGCCCATGCTGCCAGATCGGTTACAACCTACACAGTCGTTTCCTTACGATGGCGAGTTTCACTCACCTTTGACAGCTCTGTACTGATTCTTTCATAATCTTCAACACTTTTGGAGTAGAACCCAATAGTGCAGCTTGGGTCCATTTTAACGAAAGGCATCTTCTTTGGTGATGGACAATGATATGACTGAGGAAAAAAATAATAAAATGTATTAAAGAATTACATTATAATACTAAATGTGGTATTGTGCTATAGGAGAATAATTTCCACTAGACTACAGGTCTTCCTCTAAGCAGCAAAATAAAATCCCCCACATGTCCATGTGAACCAGACAGAACAAATAAAAGCCTCAACTTGGCCGAGGGGAAATGTGTTTTCAAAAAAATTATTTTCTTTCCCAAAAACTTTCTAGTTTAAACAGCTGTGACAGACAGGCCAAAGAAATGGATCAGTATTTCAGGCTGTCATGCTGCATTTTTACTGCTTACAGAAATGTAAAAACATTTTATCATGCTCACAAAAAAAAAGAAAAAAGAAAAAGAGTCTAACACACTAGCAGGGTAGGAAAGAGCTGATATATCTAACAGAACATATTTTAAATTCCGCTTGCCTTATTTTTGCACGAGACATGTCCTAGATGTCAGATAGAGGTGTAAATCGACTCCCGTGTGTTCGGTAATTGAGTGCAGAGGGCTTCTTTAAAATTCATACCCTTAAGTACTAACAGAAACTATTAAATTCACATCACTAGGCAGCGGTCAGCTTTTTTGCAATTCCACATTACCTGCAGAGGAAAATTGCTTGTGCTGACATCCACAAAAGACTGACAGTAATGAGGGTCCATGTAAATCATGCTGTCATCTGCAAGGACAAAACAAAAGACAAGTTATTCCAAAAAAACACCACGGTTATAATAATGCATATCCTTCCTCAATTTCTATGCAGAGCAGCTCAAAGTCATGCACAGATTGTCTTTGGATTCTAACAAATGAACCCCAGCAGGGATTTTTTTTCCCCCCGCTTAGTCCTTCACAAACTGGAATGGATTAAACTCTCTCTCTCTCTCTCTTTTTTTTTATTCCAATCTAGTTGCATGAGCGCATCCGTTATACAGCGAACAAGACTGTCATTTAATTTCTTTTCTTTTTTTTCTGGTGCAGGAAAATTACTTTCACAAACATCCAATTATATTGCATCATTTGCATATGATAGATGCGTGTGGCAGGTCAGACCTGGCAGGGAAAAATGCATCGCTTGTCATCAGCCGGGTTTTAAATTGCGAAAATGTAAATGGGTAAATATTGACTGCTAGCATGTACAACTGAAGGTTCCTTCTCGCAGATCAAGGTGATGGAGAATGGGCTACTTTGGGTGGCACAGATGTTCATGCATGATGGATGGAGCACTATCCATCATAAAAGAAGCTCAGCTTCAGCGATGAGCTTCATTCATCTGCAGAGTCCTTTAAAAACTTGTCCAGTATTTGCAAATTATGCAGAAATGAGCCAAGATTAAAAGACGCACCTTGAAAGCCAACAAAGTAGTAGGCCTGTTTGGGTTTCCCTCCAATGATACCGAGACAGTATTCCAAGCTCAGGATGGCCTGGAAAAGGAATTATTTTAATAATTTTAAACATTATTATCAACAAGATAGATGTTTAAACACTAAAAATGCATAAAAAGCAGCAAAATGAGCATTTACACCATCCACTCCCTGGACCGTGAAGCCACAGTGCTAACCACTATGCCACCAGAGATACAACGAATTTTAAAGAACCAATCTAGTTTTTTTTGTAAATATTTATAGGAGTATCTAGACTAGAAATCTGTTATTTATGTAAATAATTAAAGTAAGCCTTGGCGTCCAATGAGAGCTCCTGAGTTTATGTGTTAGAAGACACTAATACTATATGAGCCTTGATTGATCGGCATCACAACTGGCGCACAATTGGGCCATGTATACAGATTACACTGTCAAACTGAAGTCGTGTCTTTATTTCAAGTGCACAAACAAATGTAATTAATTTAAACTTTTTTTTAAATCACAAAACAAAAGCACAAATTACAACAAATAAAACAAGTCATTTAATCAGGAAAAAAGGAATGGTACTCTATGAAAGGATGAAGAGTTACGGCGTCTCAACACGCACACAAAGTATTTTTTCCCCTGATCAATTATCGTTGTCTTCACCCTGTCTCCAGTAGACTTTCACGTAGCTTTGTGACTAAATGTACTGCAAATCAGCTGCACATTAAAATCCCCAGTGCTTTGAACACTTTCAGAGTTTATATGAGTTTAGCTAGACCTATATACAGTAAAGACGGTAGGGTGTATCATAGACTGTGTAAAAAGAACTGGACAAAACCTCCAGTACATTTGCAGTGAATCAGCCACACCCCTAATTATGCATAACTTTATGGCTTAATATAATTTTACCTGATGAGTTACATAAAACAGTGTCACCCGTGTACAGTTTTCATGAATGGGGATTCTAGCTCATGAGATCAAAACCAGGCTGTTTATTACTGTTGTAAATTTGGGCAATGCTGTTAATGAGTCTACTGGGATTGACTCTCTTTTGCCCAGATCCCAGTGGACATTCAAGGAACTGCGAATAGGAGGTTAGCCCCTTGGGCAATAACACAACTTTTACATTTAAAAAAAAGAAAAATCCCCAGATTTTCTCTCTAATTTAGTCGTGTCCAATTCCTCCCAGTCACTAGGGGGCTCCCACATTAAGGCTACCACTACCACTCAGTCAGAAGGGCTGGAGAATATCACGTGTCTCCTCCAAACCTCATGATGCCAGCCGACCGCATCTTCGCGAACTGCTCGCTCACACACCATTGGGAGGCGGCGTAACACACTCGGAGGACAGCGCTATCCGCTCCTTCTGCTTGCGTGAGCTCACAGACACCCCTGATTGGCTGTAGAGCCGTCATTAATGTGGGAGCACAAAGTACTTCTCATCCCTCCCCCCTGAGAGAGCTCGGCCAATCAGCTCTCTCTAGACCTCCGGCTGCAAGAGGTTACAGCATAACCCGGGAATCAAACTCGCGATCTCCGGATGATAGGCGAGCACTTTACCACTTTACCAAGAATTTAGCTGTGTGTGTTACGAACAAAGTCAGTCATTTACAGGTAATGGGCATTCATCAGAATATTCACGTGAATACAAACATTTGTATTTTTTTTCCAATGTACAGTGCATAATGTGTATATTTACATTTACAACAAAAATGTACAGCTAAGGTTTTCTATAGTTTTCTATATTTCAATATTTACTATATTGTAAAACAAATTTTTTTTATATATTTATATTTTTTTAAACATTTTTGTTCTATTTTCAAAAGCTATGTTTTTCTAAATATTCTATTTCTTTTTTTTTTCTTCAAATTTATTGATTGATTTCACGAGCGGTCGTATAAGTATTTCACTGCATATCGTACTGTGTATGTGACAAACTAAATTTAAATTTGATTTGATTTGTAAAACAAGTAGGTCTGTTTATTTTGTTTTTCCGCTGTGAAAACATTATGCACAAAGTTCCGACATGAATGATAAATGAGGCCATGAGATGTGTCGCTATTTCATAGTGGCTCTAATCTGAAATGCTGTTAATTCAGGATTTCTGAAGCGGGTAACTCTAAATGAACTAACTCTCTCTGAGAATTTTTGGCCACTTAGGAGCGATTTCCTACTCTGAGACATTTAGTAAATTAAATAAGGGCCCAGTTTTGCCATTAGAGTACACATGGATTTCTGATCTTAAAAAAAAAAAAAAAAAAGATTAATAAAATAAAAATCTCAGCGGGGTGGGATGGGAGTTTCTTAGAGCCCTCACATCAATCACGGCCCTACAGCCAATCAGGGGTGTCTTTGAGCAAATCTAATTAAAACATTTTTTTTTTCAAATTCAATTTGAATTTCAAAAAGACGCGCTTGGTTCGGAGGAAACGTGTGATGGTCTTCGGCCTTAATGTGAGAGACCCCTAGTGACGGGTGGGAACTGAATACGGCAAAATTAGGAAGAATACACTAATGATGAAATATAATGAGATCTTACCTTGACAAAGTTCAAGTATTCAGGGTTAATCTTCTCTCCGCCCAGTCTGACAGGGATGAGAATGATGACGGCTCTGTTGTCAGTGACCGCTCGCCCAGGGAACGCATGCGTGTCCACCTGCGCTGAGTGGCTCTCAATAACATCAGCGCTGTACACTGCAGATAATCAACAACAATAGTGGTATCTGGGATCGTCTGCTTTTAGCACATCTCATACAGTAGCAGTGTGCTTTGTTCCTTATTCGTCATTTATCAGTAGGTAATATTTTTTGGAAATCGTTTGAATAAGGCACTTAAATTATCAGCCGTACCTGTGCAGTCCTGTGCCACATAAACGGACACACCTAGCAGTTCCGGATCTGTAGCCTCTTCCACAGCTTTCCTTAAATAAAATCACAAACAGGAAGCTGTGAATAGTTTTTTTTTTTTTTTTTTTTTTTTTAAATCACCATCAAACAAAATCTACATCTTGAGCTAACATAGCATGCTGTAAAATATTTACCGCACACACAATGATTCCTGACACTTGTTACCACACTACCGTACCAACCTGAGTATGTGTGCCACTACTCCAGGGCCATACCAATCTCCTGCCCTTTTCCCTGAGGTCATACCCAGATGGACCAGCCTGTGGACGCCGAGCTGGGCAGAGAGAGTGTCTCCAAACCAGGACACAATAGTCCGGTGATACGCCTCTTTCAGGTGGGCGTCGGCCTCTTCTGCCCGACACTGGGGCTGGTATGAAGGTTCTGGGAATCTTGACCGGTCTCCTTGGAATGAAGCTTCTAAAGTGGCGACCAGTTTTCGCGCTGCGCTGCTTGTCCATGTCTCAGTGTCCAGAGGCTCCAAGGTCAGTGCGTCAGGCCAGGTCCAGTCTGAGAGCACCCACGACAAGCCAAAAAAAAAAAAAAAAAAAAAAGATTCGTTTAAACAGACATCCTGGGAGGTGACGTCATTTCAGAAATGATTTAAAGCTAATTAAAATAACCAGGAAATGTAGTAATACTGAGCAATCAAATGCGATAGAAAAGTCTTTCGTGACTCCTCGTATAAAGTTTCTATAAATTACACAGCCATATTTAAATCTGACTTTTAATGAGAAGGGCTGCTAACTTAAAGAGTAGTCCAATTATAAGATTCATCGTGGCCTGTATTTCACTTTTACTGCATTTTCTCCTTACAAACAGAGTGGGCAGCTAAGTGAAATGGGGCTAATCCTGGCATAAAGGGTCATAAAGGGTCTGACTCTGAAACATTAACCTAATGACATCATGTAATTGATCAATAAATAGGATTTATATCCCTTTCTATATTTCCTATGACATATTTCAAATTAGTCACTGCTAACTTCTTCTTAAACGTTGTTTTCTGAATGGAGGACATAAAACAGAGTCAGACCAGATGTTCAGCTTATTGATTATTACCCATGGTCAGTCGTAAGAGACACCTGGCTATATGGGGAGCACCAGGTTTAAGGCTAAAATACACTATGGGTGGGATGTTGGCGATGCCAGCTTACAACTCCAGAGTCCAAGGTTTAATCCTAAACTCATGCTGGTGTTGTATGTAACGTACTGTAGAGGTCCAGACTTTTCAGCCATTTGCCACATTGTTCTGTAAAACGCTTTGTGTTATCTTGGGTTCTGTAGAACGGCGATATTTCATCCCAGCTCTTGAGTTCTAATGCTTTGAGGCTTTTTCTTTTCTATTATGAGTCCAAATGTCACATCCATACGGATCTAAAAAGTGCCACATAGACAGATCAACCCGAGTCGACGCCTAATCAACAGCTGGAACACACCTCTACCCAAGAAATGCAGTGAAAGTGCCTGAGCCAGCATCATCTGCCCGGCTCTGAGAGTGCAGCCCCAGCCGCAGTCTGTAGTGATGGCTGACGCTGGCAGCACAGCGAACTCATCCCTATAAGTGAGCCAGATCCGGGAAGCAAAATCCCTTCGAAATCCTTCCACATTGCCCGTGACAGTGTCCTCGTCAAGGACGTCTGTGTTGCAGCTGTCAGTGGGACCGTCTTCATCTGTGGAACACAGCAGCAAACACGCCAGCACAATCATGGAACACTGTGTGAAGTCAGAATGTAAAAAATTTACTAATCATTGTTAATAATAACTGTCCAGAAGGTGTGCATGTGCATATATGCGTGTATACAGTGGCTTGCAAAAGTATTCGGCCCCCTTGAACTTTTCCACATTTTGTCACATTACAGCCACAAACATGAATCAATTTTATTGGAATTCCACGTGAAAGACCAACACAAAGTGGCGTACACGCGAGAAGTGGAACGAAAATCATACAGGATTCCAAACATTTTTTTACAAATAAATAACTGAAAAGTGGGGTGAAGGTTCAAAATGTGGAAAGGTTCAAGGGGGCCGAATACTTTTGCAAGCCACTGTATATAGAATATATATATATATATATATATATATATATGTGTGTGTGTGTGTGTGTTATTTTATAGTTTTGAAATCCCCAGTATTGTTGTAGAATGTAGAAAATAAATCACTAAACAAAAACAAAGAAATTTGCAAATGACCCCAAACTTTTGAACGGTAGTGTGTGTGTACAGTATATACACACACACACACACACACACACACACACATATATACACAGTATTGTGCAAACGTTTTAGGCACCATATTATTTGCTGTACCAATTTTGTTATATATGTTTATCATGTCTGTATAATTATGTACAAAATCATTCAGTATTTGCATATATAACTTAAAAATGTATAAATAAATAACATTACAGGAGAATATATGCACGGCTGTAAAGAAAACAAATATAGTTCAAGACAGACCAGTTTTCAGAAGGAAACAAAAAACCTAATGTACGCTCCTGAGATTTGCATAAAATATAAAGCAGCGAGTGAGACAAAGTTACCAGAAGAACTCAGATTCTCCAGCATCCTCAGTACAGCATGTAATATGGTGCCTAAGACTTTTGCACAGTTACTGTATGTGTTGGTATCATTTATATTACCATCTGCCTTGAAGTGATAACATTTCCCCAGGAGAAACACTGCAGAACTGCGACTAAAAGAAGTCTTTGTTTTTAGCGCCCAACCTGTAAAATAAACAAGAGAACATATTGAACAAGTATGACATAATGTAAGGAATGAAACACTTTGTGATACGCTGTTATAGGAAAATAACCAACAATGTTTTTGCTGAATGTCTTTTATTCCTCTTTAACATCAGGAACGTGTACATAATTTGTTTTTACTAATTAAAGAACAATACATCAAACATTTTTTTATCTATTGACAGTTACATTAAACAAGTTGGCTCCTTCTATCAACGATGTTTCGACTCTCTGGACGTTACACAGGGTGTTCAAGTCAAACCAGGATTTGTGATGATTGATTTTTCTCATGAATGAAGGGTGTAAAACTGATTGACATTTATAGAAGACTTCATAAATGTGATCAGTGATCTTAGCTGCGGAAAAACATTAGAATGGTGCAAACATTTTAAAGAAGGTCATTGTATTTGTATTTTTTAATGGCAGGGGCCTCTTTCAGCAGGAAAATGAGCTCTGCCAGACGTTAAAAAAAAAAAAAAAAAAACATCTTCACGAGTGGTTTAACGAACATGAAGTTTAAGGTCTCTAAAACTCTGGCCTCTAAATTCTCCAGATCTCAACCTGAACAAGACTGTTGTGACAAATACGTCTGATCCATGTCTCAGACCGTCTCTCAATTTACAAGACTTAAAGCAGTGTATAAGGTGACAATAATTCACACTATAATCGCTTCATTTGGGACAAAGCCTGTGCCTGAGGTCAGGTTACTTACTGTATTTGACATTGTTCCATGCCGACATGAACTTAGACTTTATTTTCTCCACCTCGTCGTTCCCTTTAATCTCCATTTCTTCACACACGCATCGGGACCCATCACCACACACACGGCCAAATGCCTATGGGAGTGAGAGAGTGAGAATGAATGAATGAATGAATAAATGAAAGAAAATCATTAAGGCCCTTAACCCTCAACTGCTCAGATATATAATGAGATAAAAATGTAAGTCGCTCTGGATAAGAGCATCTGCCAAATGCCTAAATGTATATATACACGAGGATAAGTGAAAAATAATCCGCACTTCGGTAATATTTAAATTTCTGTTGCCCTCACTGTGGACAGTGTGCTTTCCATTTTAAGGCTACTGTCTCCTCAGTCACTGCTGTACAACAGTGTTACATCAGATCAGTTGTAACTGCGGTGCGAGCAAAAATGGATGCTCCGCTTGTGATTTGCACGAAATCATTTGCACGAGACCAGCGTGCAGTAATTTGTTTTCTGTAGTCTGTTGGTGTACCTGGTGCTAAAACAACTCACGGAAGAGCATAAACAGAAGTGTTTGGATACCTGTAAACAAAATTTGGAGTGATACTCTAAGGAAGGTGAAAGTATTTTAAAGAGAATCATTACTGGTGACGAGACAAGGATTCATCACTACCAGCAAACGGCCGAGTATGGACCAGGGCCAGGATTTAAACATCAGGAAAAAGCTTCAACTATAAACTGTGCCAGTTACAGTGAGATGCTTATTGAAGAGCTGAAGCCTAGACTTTAATTTAATAAACGCAGAGGACTGCTATCCAAGGACGATATATATATGCAAAAGTTAATTAAAAAACTCAACAGCCAAAGTGCAGATAGATCTTGACTAATTTTGTTCCATTTAACTAATAGTTTCATTTATAAGGGTAAAGTATTATTGTACACTCTGTGCTGCTGGTAAATGCTCCTCTGGGATAAATAAAGGCATCTATCTATCTATCTATCTATCTATCTATCTATCTGTCTATCTATGTATTTGTCAACCTATTAATCTATGTTTCTGTATATATTATATATAATCTACTATATTAGATTCTATCTATCTGCCTGTCTCGCTGTCTGTCAACCAATCAATCTATGTTTTTGCCTGCCTATCTATCTGTCTATCTAGCTATTTGTCAGTCTGTCTGCCTGTCTGTCTATCTATCTTTCTGTCTGCATGCCTGCTTATATCTCTATCTATCTATCTATCTATCTATCTATCTATCTATCTATCTATCTATGTGTCTGTCAACCTATTAATCTGTGTTTCTGCCTGGCCTATCTGTCTATCTCGCTATTTGTCAGTCTACCTGATTGCCTGTCTGTGTCTATTAGATTTATATTATATATAATCTACTTTATTAGATTCTATCTATCTATCTATCTATCTATCTATCTATCTATCTATCTATCTGCCCATCCATCTACCTGTCTGTCTGTCAACCTATCAATCTATGTTTTGCCTCTAGCTAGTTTTGTATCTTTCTCAGGTGGATGCAGTTGTGCATAAAGCTGTCTTTAAACCTGAATAATAAACACAGAATACCTAACGTAAATTAAAATCTATCCAGAGACAAAAGAGACCAAAGATGAGGCTTAATAAACTAGGTTTGGTTTAACAAAAATGCTGTTTTTTACTAATTTAAGCCTTGTTTGCTGGCTAGTTCACAGTTTAGCCTCTATGCTAACGTCAACTGTTAAAACACTTCTGAAAATCACTACATCAGCATGTACCATATGCTAAATATGTACATTATAAACTGCTTTACTGATAATCTAGTAGAATATAAACTGATAATGTAGTAGAATATAGACAACTGTACCTGTTCACATGCTTTGAGAGGTTTATCTGTTCACATCTCCTGCATGTCACTTTTGTTTACATTTTGAAGAAACGACCTCGACGTTCTGGGAAATCTCGCGAGACTTTGAGGTCGATGCACTTGACGTTGACGCCACTAGGGGGCACGTTTGAGTCAAATATATTTGCATGGATTTTTCTTTGTTATTAAAGTCGTTTCAAATATTCATGAGAAAACCCCCAATTAAATTAATCAATAACTCAGTAGTGGTGCATACCTTGAGAGTGTGGGCTCAGTTCAGGAGGCACAGCGGTCTTCTGGGCTTTTCTCTGTCCAGTCCTATCGTCTCTAACCATCTCTTCCAACCTTCTTTACATGACTCAGTGTTTCAGGAATGGTACAATAAGGGCATCAAGCTTTGCAAAGACCTGTTCGTTGACCATAAGTTTGCATCATTTGAACAGCTTTCCGAGAGGTTTAACTTACCCAATTCTCATTTTTTCAGATATCTGCAAGTAAGACACTTCATTCGCTCTGTAATACCAAATTTCCCTGAGGCTCCTGCTGCAAACATTCTAGATAATCTCCTCTGTTTGTCCCCGCTGCGTAAAGGCCTAATATCCACTATTTATGGCTTCGAGTCACACCCCTCTGTGTAAAATTAAAACTGCTTGGGAGAAGGATTTAAATTTGTCACTATCAGATGATACTTGGAATTCAATTCTTAAACTTATCAACTCAACCTCCTTATGCTCCGCCCACTCTTTATTACAGTTTAAGGTTGTACACAGGGCTCATTTCTCTAAACTTAAACTCTCCCGTTTCTACCCAGACATTGATCCTTGTTGTAATAAATGTAAAAGTGGAGAGGCGTCTCTTATTCATATGTACTGGACATGCCCGAATTTGGAGACATTCTGGAGGGATGTTTTTAAGACCCTGTCCTACGTATTGAATTGCAATCTTGAACCAGACCCTCTGATTGCTCTTTTTGGTGTCACTGGAGAGGAAGGTAAGAGTCTAAGTCCAGCTAAACAGGGTTTATTATCTTTTGCGACACTCCTGGCCAGGCGTTCTCTTTTATTCAAGTGGAAGGATGCCACGTCACCCACTCACGCCCAGTGGCTCAGAGACATCATGTCCTGTTTGTCCCTGGAGAAGATTCACTACTCAATTCATTACTCAGACTTGAAATTTCAACAGGTGTGGGGGCTTCCTTCACTTTATTCATATACATTTATAGTTTGATTCCTGTCTTATTTAATTACTTGTTTGTTTGCTTTCTTTCCCCTTTTTATTCCTTTTTTTTTTTGCTTTTTGCTTTTTTTTTCTTCTTTTTTTTTTTTGCACGTAGAACCAAAAAACTTCCAGCTCCATATTCTTTTTTCTTTTTTGGTCTCTCTCAATGCCTGGCGTTTAGCCTTTCGTATGCATGTAAAACTGGCTTGGAGTCGGGGAGGGACGGGGTTGGTGTTATAGGGGTTATAAGGGGATTATAAAACCTGCATTAAAACATTACATGTATACCTTGTTTTATCCCTGTTAAAATCAATAAAAATATTGTTGAAGAAATATTCATGAGAAAACAAGTAGGATAAGAAAAGGAAAAGTCTATATTATTAACGACTATAAATGTACAAATTGACTGATTTTAGACATACATTTAAATGCAGGTGGCATGATGACGTTGTGGTCTTGCACCTCCAGGTTCGATTCCCGCATCGGGGTCTGTGTGCATGGAGGTTGCATGTTCTCCCCGTGCTTGGTGGGTTTGCTCCAGGTTTCCTCGCACAGTCCAAAGACATGCAGATTAACCTAATTGGTGCTTCCAAATGACCTGCTGTGTGTGCCCTGCGATGGACTGGTGTGTATATATATATATATATATTTTTTTTTCCCAAGAGGCAAATGTGATGCAACCTTGGGATGGTTGTGTGTCCTTGCTTACCTAGGCAAAAATGTTATATTTATAGACAAGACTCCATGTTTGCAAGTCAGCAAGTCTGTAACTTAATCTGAACAGTCACTGGACAATTATACAAAAGTTGATACCAAAGTAGATACAATATCTCACTGGACATGTACATTCTGTGTGTAGTTCCCTGCCTAGGCTATTATACATATATGATTAGAGGGAATCACCAGGGACCACCTGATACAATATTATCAGATACCCAGCTGCCAATTTAATTTGTATTGAATTTCTGTTAGTATCATGATTCAATATTACATTTTAGTTACAATTCTAAAACAATTTGGAAAATAATTACTCCTACCACACAGGACGCCTCAACAGAAATGAATGGCAATAAATAACTGGATTGATTTTTTTTCTCCCATCTGTATTTAGAGGTGTATCAATAAAATCCTAAATAAAAGCCCAAAAAGGCTATAATTGCATTCAATCACCTTTTGCTTTGATTACAGTGCAGTGTGTTGGCCAGTTCGTGTGTAAAAATGATTCCTCATGCTCCCAGAACCAGATCTTCACAATTTGATTCCAGGAGTATGCCTATGCTATCAGGGATGAAAAACTCCATAGATGTGATAAACCTGGTCATTCGGTACATTCAGGTCATCAGGTGACTTTTTTCTATTGCCATATGATGTTCCTAAGCCTAGACCTGACCAACTGAAACAACTCCAGATCATAACGCTGCCTCCAGAGGTTTGTACAGTTTCCATTATGCATGGTGGGTGCGTCTCTTCGTGTGCTTACCTTCTTACCTTGATGCATTTATGTCTTTGGATCAGGGTCAATCTGGACTCATAGAACCACATGACCTTTTTGCATTGCTCCAATGTTCAATCTTATGCTCTCTAGCTAATTGAAGCCTTTTTTTCTGCTTAGTCTCACTAATTTAGTCCCAATCCTGTAAGTTCTCTTCACACTGTGTGCATATGAAAATGCTTTTACTTTCACTATTAAACATGGCTATAGGTTATACTGTTATATTGTTTTTTTTACCTGCAACTTCACCGTGTGTTTAAGTGATCTCCATTCATGATTTTTCTTTTCTCACATTTCTTCCATAAAGTTTATGGTTCAGCACTATCCTTTCAGGTTTTCATAATGTGTTATAGAGTTTTTAACCTAGTGGCAGTAATTTCAAATCTCTTTGATGCAGCTCAATAATTTGACCCTTCTGAAATGCCGACTTTTTTTTTTTTTTTACATTACATTTTATACATTGGTATGGCAATTCATGTATCACCTTGCAAAACAAAATGTTTTTTTTTTTTTCAATTTGATTTGAAGTTTTTCAAATGTACTGTATATACAGTTGTTTTGCATTTGAGGTGCTGAAATGGTACATTTACTGTATAATCCTAAAGGTGGCACTATAAACTATTCATGCAGACAGCACTGCATCCTGTGTGGTAGAAGCAAATAGGGTCAATGTGAACTGCAATGTGAACTAGGGCAGTGGTGGCTCAATCGGTTAAGGCTGTGGGTTTCTGGGTTACTGATCGGAAGGTCGGGGGTTCGAACCCCAGCATCGGCAAGTTGCCACTGTTGAGCCCTTGAGCAAGGCCCTTAACCCTATCTGCTCCAGGGGCGCTGTAAGCTGGCTGACCCTGCGCTCTGACCCCAGTTTCCTAATTGGGATATGCGAAGAAGAAATTTCGCTGTGCTGTAAAAAGTACATGTGACAATAATTGAATATTCTTCTTCTTCTTCTTCAATTACAGAATCGCAATACAAAACTAATCCCGATACAAAATTATTACAATTATTATGATAGTCCCTGGTGATTCCAATCCCTATTGGGTAGATCCTTACACTGTGTTACTAACTGTAAGTACCATCAGTCACACACTGTTGGGAAGGTTTTTTTTTTAAGGTGGGCTTATTGTCTATACCAATTTTAGGCCTGGAGCCTATCCCAGGAGACTTGAGGTGGAGTATACCCTGGACAGGGTGCCAATCCATCACAAGGCACACATTCACACACTAACATACTCATTCACACACAACAGGCAATTTGGGAAACCGATCTGCCTAATCTGCATTAGTGATGGGTCGTTCATGACGATTCGTTCTTTTTGAACGAATCTTTAACGTGACTCAGAAGAACAAGTAGTCTCAAAGAGTGATTCGCAAAACCTCTGTAGGTTATGTACAGGAAACAGAATTGAGCGATTCTTTCTTAATGACTTCTACCGCGAGTCGTTCATTCTTTTGTCACGTGATTCCCATAGACGCTATGCAGTGCAGTATACAGGAAACAGAATTGAACGCTTCTCCTCAACGAGTCTTCAAGTCCCGAATCGTTTGCACTCTTGTCACGTGACTCCCATACATAGGAAACAGAATTGAGCGATTCTTTCTCAATGACTCTTCTACTCCGAGTCGTTCGTTCTTTTGTCACGTGATATGAAGATATGAGAGGTGAGCTACTCATTCTGTTTATTTTAATATGTCCTTAGATGCATTGTAATATTTGTGTATGTAGACGTATTGGGGGTCTTTTTTTTTTTTATTGAAAACGCAACATTATTTTATTTCTGATCAAAAGAACGAAATGACACAAAACAAGATTGGCTCATTTTGAGGAAGGAGATTGAAGGAATTGAGTCACTAAAATTATTCAAACTTCCCATCACTAATCTGCATGTCTTTGGACTGTGGGAGGAAACCGGAGTACCCTGAGGAAACCCACCAAGCAAACTCCACTGCACACAGACTGGAAATGAAAACCCTCGAGGTGCAGGGTGACAGTGCTAACCACTAAGCCACCGTGCCAGACCTGTGTGTTTCCCTCGGATGCACTTCACACATCATAGAACTCTATTAGTTTCCGGTTCCATTGTTACTGTATGGACACAGGATGTGAGTCAGGCACTAGTGCACGCGCATCTGCTAACGCTCTGTTCCCACAAACACACACACACACAAATTATATAAGCGTTGCAGAAACTAATCACTACGTTCCGGTCTATTTTAGTTTTGGTCCTCGTTATAATTACGTTTGTTAAGACTGAATTTATGACTGTATTTTCTTCCAGTTTCTCCAGTTACCGTACTGAACAGTGGTGTCGCACTCAGAACCCAACTGTACTTCTGTTTTCACGTCTTAAACATATTAGGACAGATTTTAACACGTATTTAAAGTGTTTGACAATCACATTTTAGTGTTTAACAAGCTATTTAAAATAGACGGACTGCTTTTTGAGCAGGGTGTAAGGTTTCTGTGTTGGCGCTGCGCATCTTGTCGATGCTTTACGGTACTTCCTTTATCCGTTTCTCCCGTTTTATCCCCTGAGATCTTCGGGAATCCGAGCACAAGCAGTCGGTTAGCGGCCACAGCCATGGCTGAGCGCCGCGCCTTCGCTCAGAAAATAAGCAGGTAAGACTCTTTTAGTCATTTCCCCATTTTGTTTAACGCTCTGTTTTAGTTTTATATCTTGTCCGTATTGCTCGACTTGCCTAGCTTGGACGTTAAAATCCGTTAAAATAAAGGCCTAGAGTGTGCGTGCGTGTGGATGTGTGTGTATGACGGGTAACGTTAGCTAGCGTTAGCGTTAGCGCTGTTGTTGTAGCCGTGCAGTCAGAGATGCCCCAGTGACCCACCCAAACCCACCCAAACCCACCCAAACCGCACGCAATGATGGCTTTGTGCCCTCGTGGATGTTTATTATTATTATAAATTTTTTTTTAAAGGCAGTTTTAGTCTAAATGAACACATTACTTATTTGTATTGAGAGATCATGCCATTCTGTAGTCCTGGATTTCTGCAAAAATGAAGGTTGTAGACAGTAATCATCCCACCCAACACACACACACACACACACACACACACACACACACACAGCATAATTAGTTACTGTGCATGTCTAGTGAACTACATCATGCATCCTAGTTTCATGTTACTGCTTTAGTATTAAGTCCTTGATTTAATCATGTTGACTTCATTGTTTTTCTTGTTAAGTGCAAAATATTTATTTGACCGAGAAATCTTTACTGACTCTGGCGTAGTGGTCAGTCCCGAATCAAAAGTTCGATTCCCGCCTCAGGGTCTGTGCGCATGTTCTTCCTGTGCGCTCGGTGGGTTTCCTCAGGGTACTCCGGTTTCCTCCTACAGCACAAAGTTAATGGGCGTTTGCGAAATTGCCCGTAGTATGCGTGCGCTTGTCCTGGTGTGTTCCCTGTGATGGATCAGCACTTCGTCCAGGGTGTACTCCGCCTCTTGCCTACTCTCCAGTCTTCCCGAAACCTTGTACAGGATAAACGGGAGACGGGGAAGGAGTTGAGGGTGTTTTTTTACATTCATACATTCGTTATTTGTACTTGTCCATTCGTCAACATTATTGTTTTTCTCCGTTCTCGGGTGCGCTTCCGTATTTTGCGTTACCTGATACAGCAGGTGGCAGTGTGCACCTGTTTGTTTTGTAAACCACCATTGAACACGAGTGAATGAGGATGTTAACCTTCGTGCTACACCTAATATTATTCATATTTAAAAAAAAAAATGTCGAGCGACGCTATCGCATGCCTTCCTTCTTTGTCAGCTATGGCTGTGTAGGTCAGAGGATGAGATTGGCACATATTACATTTGCATGGAGATTTCGGAGAAGTCCGATGCCACTGGTGATGTCGTGTCTAAACAGTAATTCGCCACCATTCTCGGGTACAATTGGCTTCCATGTCTGATTCGATCCGTGCCCGAGTATGCCGTATCGTACCTGAAACCACTTTTCAAGTGGACTTTGGTGCGGTTCTCGAGTGCAGAATGATTGTGTTGTCACTAATTAAAATGAACCAGACTTTGGGGTCAAGTTTTCTCCAAAACTATACCGGGGCCTCAGTGCGAAAACGCCATGAGCGAGTCCTTACTGACAGCTTGGAATATTATTTCTCTCCAAGTAACACCACTTTATAAAACAAATCCATCAAAGATTAAAACAGCACAAGGCTGTCCTTGCATTTCATTGAACATGATGATATTGCTGCACAATTATATCCGTGTTCATTTTAAAATTTGTGAACAACACTACATACTAAGTTTGGGATTACTTATAGATTTCTTTGTTTTTGTTTAGTGATTGATATTCTACTTCCAAGAACAATACTGGGGATTTCAAAACAGTTGTTATTTTAAGATACAGAGCCAAGCCCTTCTGGGACAGTTCTTGCAAGAACAGTTTTGTCAAGTGCGTTTGTGAAACCCATCAAACACCATGATGAAACTGCCTCTCATGAAGACCTTCCCAGGAAAGCGTCACCAAAATCTACCTCTTCTGGAGAGGAAAAGTTAATTTAGAGTTAACAGCCTCAAAAATCACCAGTTATTAAACAGCACCTCAGATTAGAGGTGTAATAAAGACTTTACAGATCATGAGTAGCAGATAGATCTTAACATTAACTGTTCAAAGGAGATTATTGCATGTTTTGGATGCCTTCAGCATTGCTTAACAATGTAGAAAGAAAGAAAAATCAGGAACCATCATGGAGTTAGTAAATGATCCCAAACTTTTAAGTGGTCGTGTAATTGTGCAGCAATAATATCCTGGAGTTTTCACATTGTATTTGCACTGTGTTTCTAAACTACAGCTACTCAGTAACACTTGCGTTCCTTGTGCACTGTAAAAAGGAAAAGGCTTTTTATAAAGTTTTACTTTTTAATGATCAACCTCAGTCGTGACATCTGACCTTCATTATCCAGCACTTATCCAGTAGAAATCCAGCTTTTTGAGAAGTCCACACAGCCAGCTGTTTCAGCATCTTGTCTAGGTTCCTTATCGTGCTTGTTGTAAGAGGAGGATTACCTGAACTGCAACGTGATCTAAGCATTTAACCAGGATTTGTTGTTGGTACTTTATTATGTAGGCAGATACGTTGCTTATCACACAGTTCTGACCTCATTCCAAACTATTTCTGCATGAAGCATTTCAGACATGAAGCAGGCAGTCTGATCATGTGGCAAATGGTGTACTGAGAAAACGTTCTAGTTTGATGGTATTCTAGCACTAGTGAAACGTTGGGATAAGTGCGTTACTGTTGGAGGGGTTTATATAGAGAAATGAAGGGAGGTTTTTCTCTCGTAACTGTCTTCTGTTATTCTGCACAAGCGAACGCCCCTCCATCCATCTTTTATAAAATGGTTTGGAACACATGCTTATAGATATTTCAAATATGTTACCATACCGGTAGGATGCCATTGGCTGGTTTCAGACAATGCTTAAAGTTTTGATTATATTATCACAGGATTGGAGGAATGGGTGGCTGGATGGGTGGATTGGTGGCTGGATGGAGGGAGGGAGGGAGGGGTGGGTGGTTGGAGGGAGGGAGGGAGGGAGGGGTGGGTGGTTGGAGGGAGGGAGGGAGGGGTGGGTGGTTGGATGGGTAGCTTTATTAATCAAAGTGCAAAAGTCCACAAAATATTACATCAATTCAAAAAGTAGAGTGTGCAAGTAAGAGTATTTTAAAGCAATAAAAGCCTAAAGATATTCATATTTTGCGTTCAGGGTTGTAAAATGTCACTAAATTCATCCAATTGCTGCTTTAAAACATTTTTTGTGATGCCAACATTCAGATGGGAAAGAACAGTGCTTTTTATGTGCATGCCATGTCGCCCATGTTGGATAAACAAATATTTCAAATTGGTTGACTAGATGGCGTAGTGCTTAGCGCTGTGACACCACACCTCCAGGGTCAAGGGTTCAAATGTTCTCCCTGTGCTTGGTAGGTTTCCTGGTGCTCTGGTTTCCTCCCAGAGTTCAGAGACACACAGGTTAGACTGAATTGCGGGTTTCCAAATTGCCTGTAGTGTGTGAGCGGGACTGTGATGGACATAGATTATGTTGCGCATCAGCTCTGCACATGACTGTTGCAATTATTGCATTAATATAAACTCCCAATAGAAAAACTCCTAACAAAAGCTCAGGTTAGATATTTCACCATCGTCTCCCTGTATAATAAGAGTTGCTTGCGTAAAGGGGCAGATGTGCAACTCCTGTGATGTCTGTAATATTTTAGGCTAAAATATGACCATTTAAAGGAGAAACACATGGATTCATGATATGTAGTTTCATGGCTCAGCCTGCATCTGGTTTAGGTGTAGAGATGGTGCTGTGATTATTGCTAAAACCCTCTTTCTCTGAGGATCAGATTTTTAAAAACCACACAGTCTGTTTTTGTGTTTTATTTAGGCATTGCAATTGTTTCTGCCAAATTGTCATGAAAACAAACTTAAGTTATAAGGGTTGATTCTTATGACACTCCACAACATTAAGTGCAACTCTAAACTCATTCTGATCGAGTCGTTCATTCATGAAGAGTACAGAAACATTGCTGGGTCTTTTCCAATCCAAACTCTCCAATGGTTTGTAAGTTGGTGCACACTGTTCTTGGCTGACGGAATTGCAGTTGTGTGGTCATCTCCTATTGTAGTTCTTCTGCCTCAAGGTTTGACTTTATTTATTTATTTTTTTAATAAATGGTTATTTAAGGTATCATTACATTACTGTCAACTTAAACCAGTCTGTCCAATCTTGTCTTCACCTCTCTCCACTAGACTTTGCTCTATAATTATTATAAGGAGAAGTTGCATGTCTATAGAGGTGGCTTTCAAGAAGGTGAATGTTAAGGTGGATCTGTCTTGACTGCTCTTGCTTGTGGTAACTTTGATGGGGTTCTGAATCACGATTTTTTTTTGTGTACTGATTAATTTATCGGCCCAAAATAAACTTTTTAAACAGTTTATTATGTTTATAACATAGATGAACCGGTCGATCAGCCAGTGAACATGACTGCCTGATTTTCACTCTGGATATAAAGCAGATTCTGTACCTAGTGCCCAATTTTCTGAGCGGCGCAACAGAAAACACATTTTTATAGCATTAACTTATTCAAAGTTGCACGCATTAAAAAGCCTCCAATTGTCCTTTTTTCCTCCAGATTCTGTGAGCAAATCAGTCTCGAAACTCACTCATGGTCTGTTATACCATTCTCAAAACAGCACACGTGCTAACTAGTCTCAAACATGTGCCTGTACTAGGAGTGTCACAAGATCAGATTTGTCTGCATCTCGCGAGAACGTGACAGTATCCTTGCGTTATTGTCATGATAGACTGTGAGGGAGAACTAAGGATAAAAGATGCACCCACGACATTTAAATCGTTGGTGTTGCAACATTTTGGATTCCTTGTGGACATAAGAAACGGCGAAAAAATTACAGACAAGACAAAGACAATTTGCAAACACTGTAAGAAATTAATACCATATACCTCTGCTAACACAAGCACTATGCAAAAGCATTTAGAAAACGACCACATCTCGTCACTAAAAGCTAACAGCAAAGGAATTGAGAGGGAAACTGAACTTTACAGAAGAGAGGCGTCTATCCCACTTAGCTGCTGCCCTCTGACATGGTGGAGAGAAAACGGCTCCAAATATCCTTTGCTGTCACCACTTTGTCTGTCAAAGAATCTCTTTCCATTCCTGTGACCTCTGTTCCAAGTGAGCATGTCTTTTCAAATTTAGTTACACTAATTATGGTTAATTGCACGTAAATGGATATTTGTGTTGTTTATTATTTATTTTTATTTATACTATTTAATTTTATTGTGCAATTAATTGCCTGTCAGTTTGTGGCAAAATATTTTACAGTGTTCTCATGATATTACATGATATTACTGCACATCATTCATCGAAATAGAAGTTTTATTTCATAAAGTTGATTTCAAAATGGACATGCATTTTGTGTTTTTCAGTTAAATAAAAGGCTATTTTTGCTATATATTTAAACATCGAGGATTTCTTTAAAAAATGTCTAAAAGTCTCGTCTCGTGGGAAAAGCATCTCGTCACACCCCTAGCTTGTACCCACCTTCAATCTTGGAGGCATTTAAGGCAGCAAAATGTCAGTTTCTTTATAATCCTACAGGTGGTACACTTTTAAACTATTTACACATTGGCATTCCTGTGTTGTAGGAGTGAGCTATTTGTGAAGTGTGTTTAGAAATAATAATTATGGCGATGACAGAGATGCGTGCTGCTCAGTAAAAATGTAAATGTTATTCTTGCAGTTAGTTGCAACATGATTTAACATGTATATTAAAAAAAAAACTTAATTTTCCCCCCAAGTAATGTAACCTGATTCACATTTAAACCAGACTCTTTAAGGAGAGGCATGCAGTAATCTGCTGTCTACATGAATAGTCTGGCCATCTGCCTAAAATTACCCAACTATTATAATACTTCTAGATTTGATAAGACCGTTCCCAGGCTTTTGTTCTATTACGGGATGCTCTCTGGTTGTTTTCCCAGGTCTGCAATAAGATGATTAAATCAGTTTGGGTTGATGTTGTGACGTCATGGTTTTTTTATTTATTTATTTTTTAAACCCTCTCCAGTTTGTTCTTAGCCTGTAAAATAGTCTTGATTTCCACGTGACCAAATTTTCATAACAGATAATAGAATCAGCTCTTCCTTTTCAGAGTGTTTCTTAAATTTTGGGCATTTATTTATTCAGTTACTTTTGTTTTTCTTTGCTAGAGGCATAGAAGATCAAAATAATATCCTGACAAAAATGCTAAACCACCGTCTTTTGCGCTATGGGGGACATCTTTAAACTGATTATTTGTTTTGTGGTCCGTGCCGAGTAGGGGATAGACACGGGCATTTCTATTTCAAAGTACAGTCTGGACAGTGTTTGCTCCAGTCAAAGCATTTCTACTCCTGTTGAATTTCACAGATGAAGGTACCGCTGATTCACAGCTTTGGAAAGCAAGATCTTATCCTTATGTTGTGTTTCTGCTTGAGCTGTCTTTATAACCGGGCGCACAGTTTGTACGGGAACTGTCCCAGCAGTCAGGCCACGAAACACAAATTGAGTCTGCGTAAACACCAGACTCTTTAGCTAATTTTCTCAGGTTTGTGAAGGAATGCCCAGTCTAAATAAATGCTTGAGCAGAATCAACAAGGCCACTAGCCATGTGGGGCTGGCTCGCTAACCTCCACTGCTTGAGGGGGAAAAAAGAAAGTCCAGTGCCATAAATCATGTTAGTTTGCCTTTGAAATACAGACATCGCAGTGGATCTTAATATGCAGTAAACATCCTAGCAAATAACCATCCAAGGGAGTATGGAAGGGTGGATAGGCTCTCCAGAATGTTAACAGAGAGAGGTTGTGTGGTGGTAAGCAGCCGTCAAGAGTAGACAATAATAATAATAATAATAATAATAATAGTAGTAGTAATAATAGTAGTAGTAGTAGTATTCATCCTTAAAATATTTACATGAATTCACTAATGGTGTAAAGATGTTCAGTGTGTGCTGAGATCTGAGTGAATATGCTCTAGCTTTCATTAGAGCATCATTTTAAATGAAAGGATCAGGCAGTGTTTCTGATGCCGTGTGCAGCCATGTTGGTTGCCCTCTGTAAATGGTGAGGGGGAAAAAAACTGTTCTGTTCGGGAATAAAACCCAGAGTTGACTTCTGTTGTAGTGTTTAAGCCATAAAAGACACTCTGTCCATTTAGTCTGTTAAGAAATAAGTGTTCATAGAGTTGTGTAAGAATAGTACCAGTGCAAATATTGTTTAAAATTATGCTTTAAATGTCGCTTGTTTACGTAATTTAGCACCTGGACATACACTACCGTTCAAACGTTTTAGATCACTTGTAAATTTCTTTTCTTTTTTTTTTTTTTTGTTTAGTGATTTATTTTCTACATTCTACAACAATACTGGGGATTTCAAAACTATAACACATATGGGTTTAGATAATTACTTAACAACAAAAACTACAGTTAGTTGTTATTGTAAGACACAGAGGTCGGCCTTTCTGTAATAGTTCCTGCAAGAACAGTATTGTGTCAAGTGCATTTGCAAAATCCGTCCAGCACCATAATGAAACTGTCTCTCATGAAGGCCGTCCCAGGAGGACGAGACCAAAACCTCCCTCTGCTGCAGACCAGAAGTTCATTTAGAGTTATCAGCCTGAAAAATGACCAATTAACAGCAGCTCAGATTAGAGGCGTTATGAAGTCTTTACAGAGCAGAAGTAGCAGAAACATCTCAATATCAACTGTTCAAAGGAGATTCATGCAGTTTTTTTGGACACCGTCAGCAAAACTTTACAATGTAGAAAGAAATAAACATCAGGAACCATCATGGAGTTAGAAAGTGATCTAAAACTTTTGAACGGTAGTGTAGTTTTTTAAATAATAATAATAATTTTTTATAAACATGCTTCTTTTTGCATGTTTTATATATTTAGGGGATAATGTCCAGTGTGCCACCGTTCACAAGTTTGTACTGGGTTATATGTTGACAAGTTAATTTCATAATAAAAGAAAAAAAATGTTTCCCGCATTTTTAAAATGTTTTCTCAGTACTGTACTTGATATTATAGCCTTGAGTGTAAGCTATTTTTTTTAACTACTTGGCAAGCTAAGCATGTCTTGCACAAAACCATAGCTTACGCCCATAAATCACTAACGATGCTGTTTTAGTAAATATAATACAAAATAAGCATAATAAATACTGTAAGCATCAAGTCTTTTTATATAATATTTTGCTGTTTCAGAAAAATCTTGTAGTAAAATTTTTTTGGTTTAAATACATTTGTTTGATTGTTTGTTAATTAGACCTGTGCATAGTAGCAGTAGTGCACCACCTGTTCCTAAAATAATTTAGGGTGGAAAAAAGCCTTTAAAAAAATAAATTTTGAAGCAGGTGGGGACATTATTTATTTTCTTAGTCATTTAAAATACTTTTTACGTAGTTAGTTAGTTAGTGAAACTTCTGCAAGTTTATCCATTTTTATTCATTTCTATAATAGTGAATTGTTTCTACTAGAAATAATAATAATTAAAAAAAAATCATGACCCAACATTTTAACGAATGGAATCAACCAAAATCTTTTTTGGACGCTGGTCCTGTGTTACTTTAATAGACCTTTAGATACTTGCTACAAATTCTACTTTTGTTCTACTGATGCAGGTGTTTTGCTGTAAGGATCTACTGAGTGTCTGGGTTTGTGCCTGAAGGTGTAAGGGTGAAGGTTTGGGCTGTTCAGTTTTCTTGATCAGAGTAAAGACCAGATAAATAGAATAGATGGCCACAGGGACACTAGATGCATTTTCTTTTTCTTTTCACAATAGGAATGAACTGATGACCTTTACTTGCATTTATTTGACAGTTTTGTCTGCAGGGACTATGACCTTTTATGAATGCATCTACACTATCTGTCCAAATGTTTCAACATCCCATTCCAGATTTATTATATTCCACATTTATTATATTTATTTAGTGGGTATTTGTGCTCCTTCATTTTTCAATCGCATTAGAGAGGTCATACACCGATGTTGGATTTGGAGCCCCAGGGTACAAACAGCCTTCCAGTTCATCCCAAATGTGCTCAGTGAGGTTGAGGTTATGGCTCTGTGCAGAATACTCAAGTTCTTCCCGTCGAACATTGACAAAACCTGTGCTCAGAGGCATCGTCATGCTGCAACATGTTTGTGCCTCTTAGTTCCTGTAAAGAGAAATGGCAACGCTACAACATACAAAGACATGTATACAGTTGTGAGCTTTCAACTTTCAACTTTGTTATAGCAGTTTAACAGAAGAACAACATGGGGATATGATGTCAGGTGTCTAACTTTGGACCGTATAGTGAGTATAGCCATTATGTAAAACTAGCTGCATAACCAGTCCAGGCCTGTAGAGACCTTACTCTGTAACTTATTGTTTTGTTGGCCAAGAATAATACTTGATATCTTTTACAAGCTTTCACTAGTTCACAAATGACTTAATAATTATAATAATAATAATAATAATCTTCCTGTTGCGTGTGATTTTTAGAATGTAGATGTCTTCGTCAGTGCATTGAGAGTAAATCTTTTGTGTTCCTGGGCCTGATTACAGTCACCAAGCCTTGTCTATTGTATGATATTGTAGGTTAGGGCAGGTAGATTTTCAGCAGTGTTCTGGTTCATGGTTTCTGAAGAAGCCTAGAGGATGTTCCCAGCACTTTAGTTTTTTTTTTTTTTTTTTTTTTTTTTTTTTGCCCAGAGTGCTGGGTCATGGAATGATTATGACTTTATGTCTTTTAAATGACTGTCGTCGCCCCCCCCCCCCCCCCCCAGGCATGATTTTGTTTTAAACTTTACTCTTTCTGTATTTAGGACTGTAGCTGCGGAGGTGAGGAAGCAGATCGCTGGTCAGTATGGAGGTTCCCCTCAGCTTCTCAAAAATCTCCATATGGGGGGTAATTCAGCGAGTAACTCGGTGAGCATAGCAACGATATATTGTATAAAGTTCATGTGGTTATAGGAATAATGGTCTTTTTTTTTTCTTGTCTTAATGTGATCATCTTTGAGCATTTAGTAAATATTAATCATATGTTCTTCATGTTCTGTTGTTGTAAGTTACCATTATTAGCATTGTCCTGTTGGAATATTACTAATAATAATTGTGTATAACGTGTTTAAAAAAATAATAAATAAAAAAAAATATGATGCCTGTGCATAAAATAAAAGGGCATATTTTATTTTATTTATTCATATGGCAGAATTTAAGTGTCTTGCTCAAGGACTCAACCATGGCAACTTGGCCGTGATGGGATTTGAACTTACTGAAAGACTTATGCTGCATAGCTTTAAGATTAAATAAATAAATAAATAAATTAAAAGGATAGAGTTATTTGGTGGGTTTTTCGAAGACATGTAAGTGAGATTTATTTCTTTACAATGTATAGTTAATAACCAGAACCTCTAGCTTGTAATGCTCTAATTGCTGAAACAATTTTGCATATTAAACACATACAATTGAAGAAAAACTCTCAGCTTATCATAAATATCAACTGGAAAATGTTATTTAATTAAAAATATACAGGAGTTTTGAAATTACTTGCAACATAGATTTAAAAGATCATATAGACATTAAGTCTTTGCTAATGTTTTTTATTTTTATTATTATTTCTTTTCCTAGGTGCCACTGACTGAGGCGGTCGAGCCTGTGGACTTTGAGGACTATTTGATTACTCATCCACCCATCATTGAGTCAGGACCTCTGAGAGACCTCATCGAGTTTCCTCCAGATGACATTGAAGTCATTTACACACCCAGAGAGTGCCGCACGCTGGGCCAGGCAGTGCCAGAGGAGGGGTGCGTGTGTGTGTGTGAGAGACGTGTGTTTGTGTCCAGTGTCCTGCAGTTGTGATTTAAGTATTTGCAGATGTGCCCTTCATAAGTTTTCACCCCCTTTTAAATTTTAAATGTTGCATCATTTATGCAAATATATATATTAGTAATTTGACCTTTTTAATTGATTAACACTATCACTATCGATACTATTACTGCCACTACCAGTATAACTAACACTACATAACAAATACTGTTACCACTACCGGTACGATCACTGCCAACACCTATATTACTGCTCTTACTACAAATACTGCCACTGACAATACTACCATCACTCCTACTAATCCTACCAGTCCTATTACTCCCACCAACGTTACCAGTACTACTATTGTCCCTGCTAACTCTGCCAGTACTACAGCATCTTACTTTCAATGTACTACCATTACAATTGCCAGTATTAATACTTTTACTGACACAAACAAGAGTACTAGTACTCGTCTTATTATTTCCAGTACTACTACATCTAATACTATTACTGCTACAATCAATTCTACTATTACTCCTCCTTACTACTTCTACAGATGTGATTATTACTACATTACACATACTGTTGCAAGCATATTATACTATTACCACCATC
The DNA here is from genome assembly GCA_030522415.1 of Channallabes apus. Classification (NCBI taxonomy): domain Eukaryota; kingdom Metazoa; phylum Chordata; class Actinopteri; order Siluriformes; family Clariidae; genus Channallabes; species Channallabes apus. Next base: position 44,386,321 of record CM060112.1, read on the forward strand.
ACCCCAGCTAAACTAAACATAAACTATTACTAACACCACTGTTGATACTATTACTGCCACTACCAATAGTACTAATCAAAACTAAGTCAAAACATTTATAACATAAATGTAAAAGTCAAATAAATAATAAATTAAGGTTAAATAAGGTTTAACGGCTATTTATTTTATATGGCCTTTAAAAATGAAACTGGCTCCCTTTTCTTCTTGCTACCGTCCTTGCTAACATTCTTGGGAGCCTTGGTGGTATGTCTTGAGTAAATCTTGCACAAAATGAAAGCTTGCAAAAAATCCACAAAAAATGATGTAAACTTGCTTCGCTTGACTTTTCCACCGACACAAAAATTTTTGTACGGCTCCTAGATGTACGCGGAACTCGTATGCTGAAGATGTTTTGTATGCCAAGGCAAATTTCTTGCAAAATTTCTGTTAAAAAATTCATGAGGCAGGGCATTCGTATGCTGAGGTACCACTATTACTACACTACCAGTAAAAATACTATTTAAATTCTTTATACACGTACCGCTATACTGATCCTAACAATAGACAATACTGGTACTAATGCTTCGACTCCTACAATACATATTAACATTATTTCTATAGTACCTTCCACTGCTGAGAGTGTATACACAGAGTACAATAAAAGACACGGAAAAGAAATATTTAAATCATTAAAAATTTAAATATGGAATTAAAAAATTTATGCTATTTTATTTGTATATATTTATATATAAATAAAATAGCATGTGTGGTTCTGAGATGTGTGGTATTCCTGCAGAGGTGAGGCTTTAGTCAGAACATTTGTGTATCCTGTTCAGTCAGCTTGATAATAAGTTGACACTTGAGTCCCTTAGCAGTGAGCTCTTTTTATACAGAGGCCTGTTATTATTAAATTTTTTTGCTTCCCACGCTGTGTGCTCACTCTGGTGTTTATCACAATGCCTGCATTATCCTTAACTCTTCCTGTGTCTTTCCTGATCCTCACATATTCATTTATGATCCCTTTTTTCCCTCCCTGTTTCTCTTTCACTGTCCATAACTCATAAGTCATGACAGCTCGGCTTTTGTCCTTATTTTCTTTTCATGGTGTTTTCATCTATTATTGAGTTAACGAGTTGTTTAGAATACAAACATCTTGTGGCAACGGAACTTTATTTCCTTAATGTGACACATCCTGTTTTAACACAAGGATTGCCTTCAGGGTTTGGTTCAATAAAGATGTATGAGCTTTTATGACTGTACTGAATGGCCTTGTTCCATGATGAAATTTGCCTTGCTATTAATAGAGCGAGTTCCTCACAGCTGTTTTTATAACTGTGATGAATGTATTTAATGTTGATCCCCACGTGACGTCTTTTATTTGATCACTTTTCAGAGACAACGATGCACATGTCCGGGACTGTGTCAGATCCTATACTGAGGATTGGGCCATCGTCAACCGCAGGTAAGACACTCGGACACTCTTTCCCTAGTTTGACTCACTTTACAAGATCAGCAGGGTTGGGAGATTACGCTTCAGCGATGTACAAGAGAATTTTTTTTTCACTATAGGCATTATGGTAACATTATACTGTATACTTCATATAAAGAAAAAAACTCTGAGTGTCTCTCACTTTTCGACTCAATATTTGGGGAACCTTTGCTATGTTTAATGAGGAAGTGGGACAATCTGATGAAGACTTGTAAGACCTAGTCATGTGATCATATCTGCAAACCTGCAGAGTGGAAATACAAGAAAGAGAGAACGCAAACAAAACCTGTGTATTTGCGGTACACAAAGTGTAAAGGCTTGTCCACTTATATGAGCTGGAATGTTCTCCACAATAACACTTATAAGATGTCTGGTGGTACAGTACTGTGTGTCCAAGTTGCATAATGAAACCCAAGATACTTAAAATTATTTGCCAAACACCAAGTAAATTAATATGTATAATGATTATACTTGTGTGTTACAGTATAGTCAGTTATTCAAAAAAATGCTGTGCAAGAATAATTACAGGATACTAAAGATTAATTATACTGGGCTTAATCCAGAGTAATTTCACCTGTAGTGCTTTCAGCATTCACACTTGTATAGTGCATGTTTCTTGTTCAGCCCCTCTTGTCTTACTTTAAAAACATTTTTACTAGTCGTACTGGAAAACAGGCAGTATAAAAGATACATGTGCATTTTGTGGTTTTGTGGTAACTACTGCATTATTACTTTTTTTTTTTTAACTTATTAACTTTAACATGAAGGTGATGGAATGACTGTTTATAGATGTTATGATGATGCAAGTGATTACAGGAACAAACTGATTTTGTTAAAAATGTAGAAAAAGTCCCATTTATCAGTCCGTATTAAGTTGGAAATCACAATGGTTAAGAATAAAACCATTCAGGACATGTGATTATAGAAAATGATCACCAATGCGGTGATAACAGCGTACATTACTTCAACATTGAACATTAGTTAATCGTAATGAATCCAACTTTTTGAGAGCTAATCATTTGATCATAAATAACTAAAATGTAAAAATAAATCCAAATTGAAAGCATTTTTCATGCTGATTTTGCTGAAACCTGGGGACCCTGGTAGAGGATACGGACATTAACAAAGGTTTGTCTAAAAGTGCACAAAACTGTACGGCCTCAACATGCTGCAATAGTTTTCCCTGGTATTGTTCTTCAGTCCTCAAGGACTAACAACTAATCACATTATTCTCTTTTTTTGTGTTTACATCATGTTTTTATTAACATAAATATGCTGTTGCAGATCAGAATCAATTATGAATTTGTGGTTTATGTCTAACGCATGTTATTAACTGGTGGCACAGGTACCACAAGCTGGGTACAGGCTTTAACCCCAACACTCTGGACAAGCAGAAGGAGAGGCAGAGAGGTTTACCCAAGCAGGTGTTTGAGTCCGACGAGCTGCCAGACCCCAGCAGCTATCAGGATGATCAGGTTAAAACATCTGCACACACAAAATCCTGGCGTTTTCATTTAGCATGACCTTGTATAAAAATGTGAATAGAGAATAAAGAGAAAAATCGCTTGGATAATTGATAATTCGTGTGTGTATTTGACAGGATGATCTGAAGCGCAGGTCCATGTCCATAGATGACACTCCCCGGGGTAGTTGGGCTTGCAGTATATTTGACCTGAAGAACTCTCAGCCCGATGGTCTGCTCCCTCACCTGTTGGACCGAGTACCGAACGAGGAGATCGATCGGCACAACGAGGACCAACGCAAAACCAACCGGCACCGAGAGCTCTTCGCCCTGCACCCGGCGCTGGACGAGGTGCATTACTCATTTCATTCTGTTCAGCATGACCTGCAGTGCTAAACATTTAACATTTCTAGTTTGCTTCCTGTATTTGTCTAGCTTGTGGGGAGATGTGGTTTTTTTTTTTTACGTTTGTTTATTTCCAAAGAAAAGGAGTAGTAATACCAAAAGAGGGACCAAAGTTTTATGAAGTTCACTGTCGCTCTGCTACATTGTCACTTACTGCTATTACTGAAACTGTAGCTTTTCAATAAAAATACCCAATGAACAGAAAAATTGTATTTAATTGACCTCTATTTTGTGACAAAATGATTGGTGATTTAAAGATTTATACAAACGGGCCTCCGAGTGGCGCAGGGGTAAAGCGATGTCCTCCGAGTGTGATACGACGCCCCCAGCGGTGCGTCAGCGAGCATTGCGAAAAGATGCGGTCGGCTGGTGTCACGTGGTTCGGAGGAAACACGTGATAATCTTCGGCCCTCCCGGCTGAATGGTAGTAGTAGCCTTAATGTGGAGCCCCCTAGTGATTGGGAGGAACTGGACACGACCAAATTAGGGAGAAAATCGGTTTATTAATCCGTTTGATTAATTAATTACAAAGCCTCTAATTAATTTGATAATTTTTTTTTGTCCTTTTATTTTTTTAGAGTCCCGGCCCTAATATTTATACAATATATTCTTCATAAAGGTATATGTGAGGGAGCTACTCTGTATCTGGTTTAAATATTTTCATAATGTTTCCAACCTATAAAAGCCACCTACTTTTAATTAATTATTGTTTATTTCTAATTTCGGTTTTATTATTTTTTTAAGGACGAGCCGATCGAGCGCCACTGCGTCCCTGATGTTCCAAAAGAACACTTTGGCCAGAGACTGCTTGTCAAGTGCTTGTCCCTGAAGTAAGTGCCAGACAGTGTGTTGAAAATATGTCTTCCATGTTTTTTTTTTCTCTCCAAAGGAAGCACAACATTATCTTTCTGTCTCCTTTTTAAGGTTTGAGATCGAGATTGAGCCAATATTCGCAAGTTTGGCCTTATATGATGTCAAAGAAAAGAAAAAGGTAAGCTAGTGTAATTGCTTTCAAGTGTAAAGTGAATGAATGAAAAGTGTGATTTAAAAAAATTATTGTGGGGGGCGCAAGATGGCGGACAGGGAGTAGCAGCAGTATTCACGAGCTCCCGCTCCAATCAGCCAATTACTTAAATATTTAATTCATGTAGAACGCAATCACGCAGCTGTGGCTATGTGATCGTAGTATTATGTCTTTGGAGACCTTTTGGCCACAATCTTTTTCGAAAATGCATACTCGTACTGCAAAGAAAGCTGAAAAGAAGGACCCTTCCCCGACCGGGCCTCGTGATTCTCCGGAGCATTGTGAGGGTGAGGCTAGTGACGACCTTGAGCTAAGTCCGGCCATGGCGAAGGCGTTTCAACATATGACGGAGACGATTTTGAAAACAATAAATGCTAAACTCGACCCTTTGGCCGAAGTTATACATATTCACTCTCAACAGCTAGAGAGTTGCAGGGCCCGACTGGATGAGGCCGAGCGAAGAATCGCCTCAGCGGAGGAGTTAGCTGAGCGTACGCAAGCACGTGTTCTAACCCTTGAAAGTCAAGTTGTATCACTCACTGAACACGTAGACGATTTAGAGAACAGAGGACGACGCAAAAATGTTCGCATTCTCGGCTTACCAGAGGGGACCGAAGGCTCTAACACTGTGCCATTTCTACAAAAATGGATCCCGGAGTTTCTTCATTTGCAGACGAAAGGAGGCTATATCAAGATTGAAAGGGCCCACCGCACTCTAGCGCCCAGACCAGGTGTCAAGGAGAAGCCCAGGCCGATAGTGGTGCGCATGCACAACTTCGGAGATAAACAGAGGATTCTTGATGCAAGTAGAAAGTTGTCTATGGATGGAAGTCTACGGGTTGAGAACAGTAAGATTTCTTTCTATCAAGATTTCTCCGCCGCGGTGCTCCGAAAGCGTAAGGAATATGATTCGGTTAAACGTCACTTGCAGGAGATCGGAGCTCGCTACGCAATGTTATACCCAGCTAAACTGCGAGTAACGATTGGGAATACCACAAAGGTCTTCGGTACGCCTGCAGCGGTCTCAGAATTTATTTCAGAGAAGGGGCTACATGCACATCCTGCTGCAACGGAAAGATCTTCTCCGGATAACTCTACGACTGATTCTTGAATAACGGGCTATTTAAACCAGGCCTTGTGGTACCTCTCTGCGTTGGAGTGAGGATGGAGTGCGTTTCTTTTTTTTCTTTTCCCTTTTCATTCTATTTGCGTTTTGATAGTTTTGCTGAGCGGGGCGGACGATGTGGGTACGTTTGTTTACTTCTTGGGTGAGTTGTGTTTGAAAGCGTTCTGTTGTTTGAACGGAAGGGATGCCTGTTTGGGACTTGATTTCCTTATTTGAGAAAGGAAAATGCCTCCTTTTCTTTCTAAATGTTATTATTATGGTTATTGTTATTATATGGTTTTGTTGTGTGGTTCCTGAGTTCCAATGTATGTTTTATTGCCCAGAAATGCTTGTTCCCCTTTTCCCCTTTTTTTTTCTTTTCTTTTTTCCCCTACGCGAAATTTCAGTGCAGAGTATTGTATCGATGAAAAGCTTTTTATCTTTGCTTGCCTTCCTATGCTCTCATTACATTAAAATGTATATGAACAGATGGTTAATAGCAATTTAAGAGTTTCCACATGGAATGTAAGGGGTTTGCATGGTAAAATTAAAATCCGGAAGGTTTTTGATTGGCTGAGTAAAGAGCGTGTTGATGTGGCCCTGTTGCAGGAGACCCATTTGAATGACAAGGAGCACTCTAATCTTAGACATAAGTGGATAGGTCATATTTATTTTTCCTCTTTCACAACTAGTAGTAGGGGGGTAGCTATATTAGTGAATAAAAATGTACAGTTTAAGATTTTGAATAGTGTTAAGGATAAGCGAGGCTGTTATGTTATTGTTAGGGGGTTATTGTTTGGAGAGGAGATAACCTTTTTAAACATATATTCTCCGCCAAACTTTGCTCCTGAGCTTCTCACTAAGGCTTTTTCAGATCTATTAGATATTGCGTCTGGTACAGTGATTATTGGGGGGGATTTTAATTGTTTATTGAATCCTTTACTGGATAGACTCCCCTCAAAAAATGTCCCTCCCTCTAAGCAAGCTAAAACATTATCTGCTTTATGTGAAGAGTTGGGTTACACTGACGTTTGGCGTGCTCTTAATCCATTGCGAACAGAATTTACATTTTACTCCCCTCCTCATAAATCATATTCTAGGATTGATTATTTATTTGTCCCTAGTGCGAATCTGCAATTTGTCTCCAGTTGTTCTATAAGTAACAATGTTGTTTCTGATCATGCTATGGTAACACTACACGTGTTGGTAGGAAGACCTTCAAAAGTTACTAAGCGCTGGAGATTTAACACACTACTGCTTAAAGAAAACAAGTTTCTGTCATATTTTATTTCTGAATTCAAGATTTTCTGGTCAATTAATTCGGAATCGATCAATGATTCATCCATGCTATGGGAGACTTGTAAAGCCTACATCAGAGGACTAGTCATTTCATATTCCATTACAAAAAGACGGAAACAAGGCGAGAAGCAGGAACACTTAGAAAAAGAACTCAATAAGGCTACAGAACATCATGTAAATGACCCTTCTTCTGTTAATTTGGAGAAATTGAGTGCAATACGTGCCTCTCTGGATTCTTTGTTGTCACAGCAGGCCAATATTAAAATATTATTTTCCAAGCAAAGATTGTATGAACATGGTAATAAACCTAATAAGTATTTATCTTATCTATTAAAGAATAAATTTAGCCCACAATTCATTACCTCTATTAGGGATTCTAAGGGAGAGAACTCTTTTGATTCTGGGGTTATAAATTCTGCATTTAGGCAGTTTTATTCTGATTTATATAATTCGGAATATTCTTCTCAACAATATACTGCTATGAAAAGTTTTTTTGACGACTTGACGCTACCTACTATATCTGATGAACAAAGAATGGCCCTAAATGCCCCCATTTCAAAAGAGGAAGCCCTAGCGGCTTTACATAGGTTACAGTCTGGTAAATCCCCAGGTCCAGATGGCCTGGGGAGTGAAGTGTATAAAGAGTTTGAGCATTTGTTAATAGACCCCCTGTTAGCCATGTATGACCATTCTTTTCAGATAAATAAGCCACCCCAGACACTTACAGAGGCCAATATCTCTCTTATTTTAAAAAAAGGGAAAGATCCAGAGAACTGTGGGTCCTACAGACCGATCTCTTTGTTGAACGTAGATCTAAAGCTTCTCTCCAAAATCCTGGCTTTACGATTGGAGAGAATACTTCCATCCATAATTGATGAAGACCAGACAGGCTTCATCAAGGGTCGAAGTTCTAGAAACAATATTCGACGGCTTCTTAATGTTCTTGAGCTTTCTCATACTTGCAACATGGATACCCTTATCTTATCTTTAGATGCGGAGAAAGCCTTCGACCGTGTAGAGTGGCCATACCTATTCTACAGTCTGCAAAGGTTTGGCCTTGGTGATAACTTTATTCGTTGGGTTCGTTTACTATACTCTTCACCTTCAGCAGCTGTTGTCACTAACGGTCTCAGGTCAGATAACTTCTCTCTGTCCCGTGGCACTAGGCAGGGTTGCCCCCTTTCCCCGCTGCTTTTTGCTCTAGCGATAGAGCCACTTGCACTGGCGATTAGGGGGGAGGCGGCCATTTCTGGGGTCTCGGTGAGTGCTAAAGAGCATAAAATCTCCCTTTATGCCGATGATATTCTGCTTTTTATTTCAAATTTTGAATCATCAGTGCCGAGCTTAGTAGATATTATTAATTCATTTGGGAAATTCTCGGGGTACAAAATAAATTTCTCCAAATCTGTCGCTTTGCACTTAAAGCACCCAAGTACACGTGTTATTGATATGTCTTCCTTTGCATTTACGGTTTCGGAATCTGGTTTTACATATTTAGGAATTAATATAACCCCCACGATCTGCCAATTGTCGAAAGTTAATTTTATCCCACTGTTGGATAAAATTCGGAATGATCTAATTAGATGGTCGGATCTTCCTCTTTCTTGGCTTGGAAGGATTGCTGTAGTTAAGATGAATGTAATGCCTAGGCTTCTTTACCCATTACAGATGATACCGATTTTATTGTCGAATAAAAGAATAAGGGAATTAAATGGGTGGCTTAGTTCATTTATATGGAATAAGCGGAAACCTAGACTAAAATTTTCCAAACTGCAGCTTCCTGGTTCTTCAGGGGGCTTAGATTTGCCAAACGTTAGAAAATACCAATTGGCCTGTCAGCTTAGGTTCGTAGCGGACTGGATTGGAGAAGACCCTAAATCTACTTGGTTGGATTTGGAGGCTTCACAGTCATCTTGCCCTCTACAAAATTTATTATTTATAAAAAGTTTCAAGGTGATTAAGACATTATGTGATAACAGAATTGTATGTAATACGTGGAAGGCCTGGTCTATTATACGTAAAATGGAGGGCAGGGCTGACTTGTCTTCTTCTCTAACCCCCATCTGTAATAACCCAGAGTTTTTGCCTAGTCTTTTAGATTCGGGCTTTAAAACTTGGAACTTTTATGGGATATATAGACTTGGTGATTTGTTTGCCGAAGGTTCTTTAATGTCTTTCGAAGATTTGGTTATTAAATATAAGCTGCCCAGATTAAATTTTTTTAGATTCCTTCAAATTAGGGATTACATTTTTAAAAGTACTACTCTTATCAGTAATTCCTCCATGTCAAGTATAGAAAGGATTTTGTTGAATCCCCCATCGCACAAGCAGATTTCGTGTTTTTATATCAGTCTTTGTTCATATGAAGTGGTGAACACCCAGGAGCTCAGAAGAGTATGGGAGGGGGAACTTCAATTGACCATTACAGAGGAAGAATGGGAACTGGTCTGGAGACGGGCAAATGGGATCTCTATTTGTAATAGGGCCAAAGCTATTCAACTTAGGATTGTGCATAGATTACATATTACACCCCTTCTTAGAAGCAAGTTTGACTCAAGCAATTCTCCACTGTGTGTTAAATGTAAGGTGGAGGTGGGAAATTATACCCATTTGTTATGGAATTGTCCTGTTATTAGAACTTATTGGTCAAAAGTTACTGTCTGTATGAGCCGTATGTTTGGACTTGAGCTACAGTTGGACCCATTGTCTTTGATTTTAGGTCTTCCAGTTGGACAATTGCGGAACAAATTCAACAGACGTTTATTTGATATCCTGGCCTTTGCGGCCAGGAAAAATATTTTGCTAACTTGGATCAGTGACAAACCTCCATCTTTGAAAGGATGGCACAAGATTATTAAAGAAATGATTCCCTTGGAATTTTTAACTTGCCTTATTCATATGTCTACTGAAGCTTTTCCGCAAGTTTGGACTCCATACCTGGATTATATTGATGTATCGTTAAGTAATATTTTGAGTTTTGGGATGCAATAATGCCTTTAAATTATTTATTATTTATTATTATTTTTTTTTTATTATTTTTTTTTTTTATTTTTTTTTTATTTTTTATTTTTTATATTTTTATTTTTTTTTATTTTTTATTTTTTTATTTTTTTATTATTATTATTTTTTTATTTATTATTATTATTATTATTATTATTATTATTTTTTTCTTCTTTTATCTTTTTTCTTCCTTTCCCCTTACCCCTAGCTGCTAGCATTGTAAAGATGGGCAATGTTTGTTTGTTGTTTGTTAAAATGTTCAATAAAAAAAAAAAAAAAAAAAAAAAATTATTGTATCTTTCTTTTCTTTTACAAGTAACGCATACCTGTATCTGTATTGTGTTGTTTGTGATGTAAAATGTATTTAATTAATATAAAAGATTCTTTATTTTAACCTCAATTTATCCTGTTTTTATGCCTGTTATTTTTGATAGTGTTTCTTAAAATATTTTTGGATGTGTTTGGTCTTTATGCGACTCCGTGGTCTCACACCAGAGGGCAGCAGTCATCATTTAAAAGAAGCCTTAATAAACAAGAACAAATCGGTGCATAGTTTTTAATAGTAGCTGCTCTCTCTCTCTCTCTCTCTCTCTCTCTCTCTCTCTCTCTCTTTCCCCCCCCCCCCCCCCCCCCCCAAGATATCGGAGAACTTTTTCTTTGACCTGAACTCCGAGCAGACCAAAGCCATGCTGCGTCCTCACGTCCAGACAGCCGCAATCTCCACCCTGGCCCGCTCCGCCATCTTCTCCATCACATACCCCTCCCAAGACGTCTTCCTGGTCATAAAGGTTAGCTTCGCTTTGCTTCTCTTCCTTTGCCTTCCCCACACGACCCTACCTGAAGTTGTAATAAGATTTTTCTTTTAACATATGAACAGAGATTAGATTTGTTCTCAGGCTAAATAGAAGGCAAAAAAATATTGAAACTTACCAATCAAATATTCAGTAGTAATTAGTAAAATAAATGAAGTTTAATGTTATGTTTTAGTTAAAATTCATTATCTGTAGCAGTTTTGCCTATGACAATTTATTGTCTTGCTACGTGGATGCTTTTTATTTATTAATTGATTGCTTAAGATCATATTGTCAAAATCTAATGCACCTGTCCTGGGCAACAGTTCATCCACTGCAAATAATAGCCAGAGCATGAATGATAAAATGCACAACAGGTTTTTAGCTAACTTTAAAAAAATAATAATAATTTTGTGTGTCTGTATGTGTGCAGCTTGAAAAGGTCCTACAGCAGGGCGACATCGGAGAATGTGCAGAGCCTTACATGGTCTTCAAGGAGTCAGATGCTGCAAAAGTGAGAATTTTTATTTAAGAAATCCAACAATGTGATTATTTAGACTTTGCATTGAAATGAAATGGGGATAGTTATTGCATTTGTTCCAGTCTGTTCCATGAACATTTGTTTGTAGAATAAGGAGAAGCTGGAGAAGCTGCGTGCTCAGTCGGAGCAGTTCTGCCAGAGGCTCGGGCGCTACAGGATGCCCTTCGCTTGGACAGCCATCCATCTAATGAATATAGTCAACAGTGCTGGCAGTCTGGAGAGAGACACTGAGCTGGAAATGGGCCTGCCAGGTCAGCATACTCAGCAGAAATAAAAACGCTCAAAATAGTTTTGAAATTGGCCTTTGCTTTTATGGTTACATCACTGTAAATTTTGAATACTGACACTGAAAGGATGCAGGTAGACTCTGTGTACATGTGTGAGCTTTGAGATCAGAAATCGATGAAGTAAGGCATCAGGTAAGGTTCAGTTTGTAATATTTAAAATTGTTTCTATATTTCCAGTAGTCATAAAAATATAAAAATGCTTCATCAAAACTTTGATCGACAATCTTGCCATGTGAAGTTTTGTTTTTATGAGGTCTGTGTACATTTTTAGCTCCTCCCACAGAGAGAACTGGGCCACTTATGATGTATACTTATAGTAGAGGGTACAGAAAGGATGGAATCAGATCGGAACATCAGTTGCAAAAGAAGAAAAGGACATTAAAGTCATTTTTATTATGTGCTCACGTTGTGTGCTCAGATATTTAGTTTAATCCAGATTTGGTTCAAAAGTATTTGCAAAACAACAGAAGCAGTTAAGTGGGCAGTTACTTTTTTCACACATGGCTTGGTAGGTTTGGACAGCTCCTCCATCCCCCTCCCCCCCTTAATAAATAACATAATTTTAAAAACTACATTTTGTATTTAGTCTTGAAATCTTTGTGTAATATTAAAATGTCTTTGATCTTACTCATTTATGAAAAAAATTATTAAAATGAAAAAATCTGCAAGGGGCAAATACTTTTTTTTACAGCAAGGTAGCGTTGCTCTTTCTCACCTCTAGGGCGATCCTTCAGTGCTGAGCTCAGCATTCTGTCGCTGTGGAGTTTCACATGCTTTTCCCGCATCTGTTTGTTTTTTTCCAGGTTCTTCAGTTTGTTTGTTTGTTTATTTATTTATTTATTTATTGTTTATTTCACAAAAAAACAAACCTGTAGATGGATTGGATTTGTTAAATTGGCACTAGTTGTGAATGTGTGTGCATGGTACCTAGCATCTCAACTCATTCCTGCCTTCCCAGGATCGGCTCCAGATTCTCTGTGACCTGTTGAGGATAAAGTTCTCTCAGAACATGAATGAATGATTAAAAAATGCCACAGAGATACCTTTTGTATCAATTTTTATTTGTCACATACGCAGTCATTGTCACGGGTGAACTAACCTGAAGGACCAGAAGACGTAGCTTTAGCGGTTAGCCCAATGTAGCGTGGATGGTGAACCCAAACGCGGAGAGAAGCGAGTAGGTAGGATATCCCCGCGATTTAGTTTAAGGACTCTCACAAAGGGTGAGCGAGGGAAAAACACAAATTTAACCCGCGTCCTATAAATGCACACACAAATAGCAGAAAGCAATAACCCAGAATACTGGTGAGTACTCACGGTTTGGTAGATCGCAACACGAACCGACATGGGCCGAACTCAATGACTGAGCGCTCTGCTATGGTTTATTTACTCCTTTTATACTTCCTGATTTACGACCGCTCTACTTCCGGGTCCTAGTGCTGGTCGTGGATTGAGTGTGCATGACAGTACCCCCCCGTCCAGGACCGGCTCCAGATGGTCCTGGGATGGAGGATACCCTGTGACGGTAATCCCGAATTAGTTCTGGGTCGAGGATGAAACGTGCCGGAACCCACGTCCGTTCTTCGGGGCCATAGCCCTCCCAATCAACCAGGTACTGAGTACCTCTGCCCCGAGGGCGCGAGTCGAGGATCCGTCGGACGGTGTAAGCGGGACCGCCGTCAATGATACGGGGAGGAGGAGCAGGGGGGGTGGGTGTAACCATGGGTGAAGTGATGAAGGGTTTTAGTTGGGATGTGTAGAATACTGGGTGGATTCGGAGCGCCGCAGGCAGCTGGAGCCGGTAGGTGACAGGGTTAATTTTGAGGTGGATGCGATATGGTCCAATGAATCTGGGTGATAGTTTTCTTGATTCAGTGTGTAGATGGAGGTTCTTCGTAGACAGCCATACCTTGTCACCTACGTTATACAAACGTCCCGGAGGGTGTCGACGGCGATGTTGAGCGACGTAGCGTGTGTTGGCTCGTTGGATGGCTTGACTCGTCAATGTCCAGAGCCGCCGACACCTGCGGACCAACTGTTGGGCTGATGGTACATCAACCTCCGGTTCTTGGTGTTCGAACATCGGAGGTTGGAAACCATGGCATACCTCGAATGGACTGAGGTTGGTTGCAGACGAGACGTGTAGGTTGTGTGACAACTCAGCCCATAGGAGGTAGCGAGCCCAGGAGCGCTGACGATCCGCCACAAAACACCTTAGATAGCGCTCCAGTTGTTGGTTGGTCCGCTCCGTCTGACCATTGGTCTGGGGATGGTACCCAGAAGATAGGCTGCAGGTGGAATGGATCAGACGGCAGAAGGCCTTCCAGAACCGGGCTGTGAACTGGGGCCCCCTATCCGAGACGATGTCTTTGGGGAACCCATGCAGGCGGACTACGTGCTCTAATATCAGTTTTGCGGTGTCCTTGGCTGACGGGAGTCCGGTCAGGGCCACCAGGTGCACGGCTTTGGAGAAACGATCGACGATGGTTAAGATGGTATTTCTTCCTTCGGATTCCGGCAGGCCCGTGATGAAATCGACGGCAATGTGTGACCAGGGCCGACGGGGAATTGGAAGTGGTTGAAGTTCCCCTGGTGTCGGCTGGTTGGTGTCCTTTGCCCTGGCACATACTGGGCCAGCCTGAACGTATTCGTCGATGTCCTTGGTCATGGATGGCCACCAGAAGGCGCGCTGGACGAACTGAGTTGTACGCCTGCTTCCTGGGTGCCCGGAGAGGAGTGAGGTGTGGCCCCACTGGATGACTTCCGATCTCATGGGGTGAGGCACGTAGAGACGTCCAGGCGGCGCACCTGCCGGTTCGTTCTCCGTGACCTGTGCCTGGCGGACCCTTGTTTCCAGTTCCCAGCGGAGGGGTGCGATAATCCTGGATGGTGGGAGGACAGGCGCGGGTTCCGCCCGGGCGACATCCTCTTCATGCTGACGGGAGAGAGCATCAGCCTTGGTGTTTTTCGAGCCCGGGCGGTATGACAGATGGAAATCGTAATGTTCGAAAAATAGTGCCCATCGCGCCTGCCTCGGGTTCAGCTGTTTTAGGTTGCGGATTGTGATGAGATTTTGGTGATCGGTCCAGACGATGAATGGCTCTCTGGTGCCCTGGAGCCAGTGACGCCATTCCTCCAAAGCCCACTTTATGGCCAGCAGCTCGCGGTCCCCTACCCCGTATCGCTGCTGAGTGGTGTCAAATTTTTTGGAAAAAAAACTACAGGGGTGTAGTTTTTGGTCTGGACCTCGCTGGGAGAGAACAGCCCCAGCGCCCACGTCTGAGGCGTCCACCTCCACAACGAATGGTTGACTTGAATCTGGGTGAAGAAGAATCGGTGCAGTGGTGAAAAGTTGGCAAAGCCTTTGGAATGCTGAGATGGCGGCAGAGTCTAGAGTGAAGGGTGACGGTGAGGGTCGGGTCAGAGCGGTTAGGGGGGCGGCAACCGTACTGTAGTCCCGGATAAAGCGACGATAGAAGTTCGCAAACCCGAGAAACCGTTGAAGCTGCTTAAGGGTCTTGGGTAGGGGCCAATGACGCACAACTTCGAGTTTCTGCGGGTCCATGGCCACACCCTGGGGCGAGATGACAAAACCCAGGAACGTGGTGGAGCGCTCGTGAAAAGCGCACTTTTCCAACTTACAGTACAGTTGATGGGCGTGTAATCTCTTTAAAACCGCTCTGACGTGCTGAGTGTGTTCTTCAGGAGTTCATGAGTAAATTAGGATATCGTCCAAGTATGCGAATGCCCACCGCCCTAACATGTCTCGGAGAATGTCATTGATGAAATGTTGGAAAGCGGCTGGGGCATTGCAAAGGCCAAAGGGGATTACTAGGCTTTCATAGTGTCCCGTGGGTGTGATGAAGGCCGTCTTCCACTCATCACCCTCTCTGATGCGCACCAAGTTGTAGGCGCTCCGCAGGTCCAACTTTGTGAAGATGGTGGCGCCAGAGAGGGCGTCCAGGGCAGAGTTGGTAAGAGGCAACGGGTGTCGGTTCTTTATGGTGATGTTATTTAGCCCCCGATAGTCGACACATGGCCGAAGTTCTCCTCCTTTTTTCTTCACGAAGAAGAACCCCGCGGCAGCAGGCGATGAGGAGGGCCGGATGGTACCTTGGCGGAGGGCATTTGTCACATAGTCTTCCATCGCCTGCGTCTCGGTGGTGGAGAGAGAGTAGAGGTGGCCGCGGGGTGGTATAGAGCCCGGCTGGAGGTCGATTGCCAGGTCATAGGGGCGATGCGGTGGGAGGTGTGTGGCGCGTTTTCTACAGAAAACCTCAGCCAGGTCTCGGTACGCAGTGGGGATGGCGTTGGTGTCGACGTCGGGGGCCTCGGACTCCCTAGAGCACGTCCCAGCCGCAGCCCTCAGGCAAAGTTCAGTGCAGGTCGCGCCCCATTGTAGAATTCTGTTCTGAGTCCAGGAGATGAGGGGGTCGTGTTGGATGAGCCATGGGTGACCCAGAATGATGGGTGGTGATGAGACGGAGGTGAGGTGAAACCGGAGCTGTTCTTTGTGTTGGTCGATGATGAAGGTGATAGGTTGGGTTTGGGCGATGATGGGGCTAGATGAGAGGGGGCGACCGTCAACTGAAGTGATCTGAATGGGCTGGGATAACGTCTCAATTTTTACCCCCAGTTTTTTGGCATAGGATGAGTCAATGAAGTTACCCGCTGCCCCGGAGTCGATGAAGGCGGTACTTCGAACTCGTTTGTGGCCAATCTGGAGGGATACCTGAACCGTAAGGCGCGCGTTAGGGTTGTCGATGGTGGTGGAGATCTGAAGGAGACCCGGTGAATCTCTCCCTCTGTTCACCGGGGCTGGGCGTTTCCCGGACGTAGAGGGCAGATCGCTCGGTGATGGTCCGCGGAGCCACAATATGCGCACAGACCCTCTTTGAAGCGGCGTGCGCGTTCCGATACGGTCAGGGAGGCGCGCCCTAGTTGCATGGGTTCCCCGGCTCCTGTGTCAACCACGGCAGGAGGTGGAGAACCGACATGTCCAGGTGTGGCGTAGGTGGCGAAAGAAGGTGGTCGTGGTGGGTTGAAGGTGAAGGTCGATGCTGGCGGCAGGGTTCTAGGAGCTGGCTTCGGACGAGAGACGAGGCGTTGGTCGATCCGCAGGGCCAGTTGGATTAGCCCCTCCAGTGTAGCGGGGAGCTCTCGCCCGGCTAGTTCATCTTTTATCCTAGAAGCCAACCCCTCGTAGTATGATGTCCGGAGCGCTGCATCTCCCCAGGTGGTCTGAACGGCGAGCGTGCGGAATTCAGCCGTATAGCGACTCACGGACAATGCTCCCTGCCGCAGATGATAAAGCTTTGAGTCGGTCTCCACCTCGCCCGCAGGGTGTTCAAAGGTGAGTTTGAGTTGACGGGTGAATTCGTTGTATGAATGAGCGACGTCCGTGTCAGCGCGGATAACTGCCGTGGCCCACTCAGCTGCCTGCCCTGTTAGCAACGAAACGAGTAGTGCAATGCGTAGTCGGTCGGTGGAGTACCTGGTGGAATTAAACTCAAACACCAACTCAAGTGCTGTTAAAAACACACTGCATTTCCCGTCCGTGCCATTCCACTTTTCTGGTAGAGAAAGAAAAACATCAGAAGGGGGGGGGGATCGGTGATGATGCGGCGGCGCGGCCTCCGCGGCGTGCGATCGAGCAGTGACGCCATCAACAGCCGCGCGGAGATCCGCGTTCTCCCGCCGGAGCTCAGTGATCTCGCGGCGGAGAGAAGCGAGATCCCCGGTTAGCTGATTGATTAGCGCGGCATGCTGATCCACAACGTCGCAAAGACTCGCGTAATCCGCTGGGTTCACCGCGGAGGGCTCAGTCATTCTGTCACGGGTGAACTAACCTGAAGGACCAGAAGACGTAGCTTTAGCGGTTAGCCCAATGTAGCGTGGATGGTGAACCCAAACGCGGAGAGAAGCGAGTAGGTAGGATATCCCCGCGATTTAGTTTAAGGACTCTCACAAAGGGTGAGCGAGGGAAAAACACAAATTTAACCCGCGTCCTATAAATGCACACACAAATAGCAGAAAGCAATAACCCAAAATACTGGTGAGTACTCACGGTTTGGTAGATCGCAACACGAACCGACATGGGCCGAACTCAATGACTGAGCGCTCTGCTATGGTTTATTTACTCCTTTTATACTTCCTGATTTACGACCGCTCTACTTCCGGGTCCTAGTGCTGGTCGTGGATTGAGTGTGCATGACAGTCATACACAGTACGATATGCAGTGAAATGCTTATACGACCGTCCGTGACCTTAAAAATTTAAAAACAATTAATAAGAAATAAATAGCTGAAACTATAAGTAAATGGAACAAAATATATATTGTTTTGATATATTTTTTGAAAATTTTCATAAGAAATATGAAAACCTATCTGTATGTTTTCATAACATTTGTTTTATGTATAATACTAAGTATACTATTACATTGAATTATAGTTTTGTGTTTTTTTTTTTTATTTTTATTTTTTTTTTTATTTAGTTTTTAATCCATTAAAGAATGAAATAAAGCTGATGCCTATTAACTTATTTAAAGGCAAAATGTTCTAGCTTCATATTTAGGGAGGATTAATATATATATATTTTTACCTGTTTATAAAATAGATTTTAATGATCAGTTCATGTGATGTTCATGATATGTAATTTTGTGTATTTAATATTTCTCCACAATAATACAGAGCGGAAGGGTTCCTGGTCTGAGCGGAGGAACTCCAGCATTGTGGGTCGACGGTCTTTAGAGAGGACCACCAGTGGGGACGAGTACTGCAATCTGACCAGCTTCAGGCCTGCTACACTCACCGTAACCAACTTTTTCAAACAGGTCAGGTTTCATTGATGAGAGATGGCAACTCGCTGTAACTGACATGAGAGTAAACTATTAAGGTCAAAATATGCTACATACTTTGAAGACATGCTAATATTTGCTGACCTTCATTAATATTTATGTAAGCTTGTTCCTGACATGTCTTTGGTTTACTTTTTAAAATGCTGAGTAATGCTTAGTCTAAACTTTTAAATGCAAAAAATGTTTAATTTATGTTAATCACATTTTACTGTTGTTGTAGGAAGGAGATCGGCTAAGCGATGAGGATCTGTACAAGTTCTTGGCTGACATGAGGCGGCCCTCTTCAGTGTTACGCAGACTCAGGCCTATTACAGGTACGCTGGAACAACATGAATTCAGTAAAATAATCAAAAATGTTTGGAAATAAGATTTATTAATTTTTTTTTTCCTCCAACTATAATGGTGTAAAACATGAACTTCATGTTTATTCTCCACATTTTAGTACTGAGTTTACATTTACAGTATTTAGCAGACACTCTTTTATGGGAAGTGCTTTCTGGTTTTTGTCTAAACAATATCCTCCTGCTAGTGCAAAATCTGAAAATACCATTTAGCCAAAATCCTGTTAGTGGTGTAACAAATAAGAATAAGTCAAGGATTTTTCTTCTGCCTAATAAATCTCAATAATTAGTTTGAAAGAAAAAAAAGTGACTAATTTTGTGATCATTAAGGCTCTTCAATCTCACGTCCTCTGAAAAATTTGCCGGCGTTTGAGTTCCTTTTTATTTATTTATTTATTTATTTATTTTTAAACTTTTTTTTGAACCTTTTGTTAAATGTCAACCTGTTTAAATATTACACATTTTGGTTGATGTTTTGGTTGATTCAGGAGCCTTGATCCTATTTATTTTATAATTTTTCTCACAGCTCAGCTGAAGATTGACATCTCTCCTGCTCCCGAGAATCCCCATTACTGTCTGACTCCGGAGCTACTTCAGGTCAAGCCTTATCCAGACACCCGGGTTCGACCCACCAGAGAGATCCTGGAGTTCCCAGCCAAGGACATCTATGTGCCCAACACCACGTACAGGTACCGCTGCAGAAACTCTGTTTCACCCAAATACAGACCTTTTTGCAGATCTTTTGCAATCTGTGTAAAATATTTATTTATTATTAAATGCTTGAACTTCAAGGTTTATTTATTTTGGACTCCACTTTATAGGGTCAGCCACGGTACATCTCGGATGGTGTTCCAACAGTGCGACATCCTGACTTTCGGGTCATTAGCACAGAATTATATCCACTGAGCAACATGTTTCTATTGAAATTTCCAAATACTGTTAAGTAACACCATGGTCTTGCTAAAGCTTTTAAACCGACTGGTTCAAACTGCTATTTTAGTCAAGGCCTCACAAGGGGTTATGTTGACACAGTCATCTCCAAAGCACGTGCATGTCTCATGGTAGTTTAGGAAAGCTGACCACCTCCTTTCGTGCACATGCTAAAATATCTATATTAATATTGAGTGGCTATGTATAGAAAAAAGGTAATATATTTAATATATGGGTAAACCATTTCTATAGATATACGTTAAATGGTCATTTATTGTTGGTAGTTAACTTATTGTAAAAAGGAGTAAAATACTTGGGGTTTACTGCTGTTTAAGCAACATCGCACTCAAGTACATGCTGTTGTGCTGGATATCAGGCCGTGTCACAGACCTTGAGTGTGATATTGCTTTTATGCAACTGTTCCACAAACACCATTTATTATAAACCGATTATGAGTTACTAATGTAACTATCTTTCTATGACTGGGGGAACTACCGCAACTGGTGGAGATGGCAACCGACATTTACTATAATTTTAGCAGGAGTGAAAATAGTTTTTAATTCTTACCCGTACTGTGTAGCCAAAAGGTGAGGAGAATAAATTGAGGTGGAGTAAAAGTCCTGTAAATATTACAGGTTTCCACTTATTCCAACTTGAATATCAGTACTGTTAACTTTTATCCCAAATAGCGTTAAATGGAAATCTAGCGCACTAGGGTGTACAACCACTTGTTCCACATACCAAGTAGTGCCTTTGATTAGGGTTACAGAGGGATTTGGGAACTCCTTGTGTTAGCTCCTGGAAGCTAGTTAGCTTTGGAGCTCACCTTAGGCATAGATAAAACAACACAGAGGCGATTCGGAATGACTTTAAAACATTTACAGTGGCTTGCAAAAGTATTCGGCCCCCTTGAACTTTTCCACATTTTGTCACATTGCAGCCACAAATTACAAGCCATCAATTTTATTGGAATTCCACGTGAACGACCAATACAAAGTGGTGTACACGCGAGAAGTGGAACGAATACTTTTTCAAGCCACTGTATTAATTAGACAAAGTTTTATTTAATTTTATCAGATGTGTTTTCATGCTTGAAAGTGTCTTCTTCTGTTGCATTTGCTTTTCTCTCCCCTCAGTACTATAGACCGTACCGACAAGCATGCTGGAGTGATGGATATATAAGTGCTGTTACTGTCTATTATCACCACTCTTGCAAAGCCTCTCATCCACTCAGATTTGTCTGTCGAAACTAATTGTTGTATAAAAGAAAATAAATCACTGATGGGGTGGTGGAATGCAACCTGACATGACAGGGTTATTACCACTTAGGTTGATTATTTTTCAATAACAGAATATCTTAATGTATTTTTTTATATCAAAGTATTTGACTGTGGCAACAATTTTCCTAGGCCTCCTTTTTTCTACATTTTGAATTTATTAAACCACAATCCCTCGTCATGTTACTCGCAATTGCAAAAAGCCATCGTCAGTGAAGTGAGCATATAAATACAAAATCTTAGCTATTGAGTGGATTCATTTATTTTGTTACAAACATCATGCACTGCGTGTTCCAGACAAATCTTTAAACAAGTACTGTACAGTCGTGTCCATTGCGTAACCGAGAGTCAATATGACCCAGTAACATAAAAGAGCATCATGTTTCTTGACTAGCACAAAACATTAATATGGCTTAAATATGGTTTAAGTTAAAATGCAGTATAAAAACAAGAAAGTGAAAACTATTGACCATGTGTGTCTTGTGAGACTTTTTTGATTTCTGTGCGTGTTTAGTATAAAGTTGAAAAGGTTAAGTTTACACAATTGGATATAAAAAGCTTAAAACATGTTACGACTAACGCTACAGAAGCAGTCTTGCATTCTCCGCAAGCAACTGTCTAAATACTTAAAAAAATAAAATAAAGAAAAGTGAACTGCTATGTGAAACGTGAGGTCAGGTCGATGTAGTGTTCCTGTTGCATCATGCTTCGACGACAAGTCGGCACCTTTGGACTGAGTGAAGGAGAAGAGGGTAGCTTTTGTTGGCCAATCATTGCTGCCTGTATGAGGATTCTGATTGGTCGAGGATTTGCCTGGTCAGTGGAACTGGGTCAAAGGCTTTATGGAGATTTTTGTGAATTTAAGGGTGTAAGAGCTCCCCTTGCCAGGTCCCCAGTAGATCCCTTTCCTGCGTGGAGTACGAGTCTTCGAGCGCATCCAGGTGTAGCGCCCGTTAAGGTTGGTGCCTCCACACGCGTTAAACCACCAACCACCTGGGAAAAGGAAAATCAAGTTACTGTAGTGTTTAGCATGTGTTCAATGTGGGCTGCGCATAATCGACACGGGATTTGAAATCCATATGTTTTAGAGTTGCTACCTGAGTAGTTGCGAGCGCAGCCGGACTCCTCGAGATTGTCGTTGTCCTTATCTTTAGTGGAGAACATCATGCCAGTGTGGTTGCTCATGGCATCAGGCAGGTTTCCAGACACATGTGTCAGGTGGATCGTGTAATGAGATGCAGGACCGTCCAGAGTGAACATGTACTCAATGAATCGTCTCTCATCCTTCCAGTCCTCTACCTCAACGCTGAGAATGTAGTCCCCCTGTCTGGCGATGGAGTAGATCTTTCCCAGGCCAAGCCAAAATTCATCTGCAGGTCATTAACAGTAATGTTTATCGTTTGCACTCTTGATTACCTGTGACAAAATGTCGTCTGCATTGGAAAATCCAGATTCTAGGCCCAGTCCAAAAATATTGACACAAGTTCACTGCACTTCTGCATGAATGGATAATGACTTTAAAAAATGATTATTATTGGTAAGATTTGGTCTTTTACATCAAATCAGGTTTAATCTATTCAAGTTTCTTTATATCGCACATTGCATCAGGCTACTTACTTTCCAAAGTTCCAAATCCAAGCTCATATTTGTCCCAGGTTTGATCAAAGTCTACTGTGCCATCCACTCGTCGTTGAATAACTGTGGCTGCGCTGTCTGCAATGCCACGTTGTTATGGGGTGGGAGAAGAAACACATTTGATTTATTAAGTTTTCTCAAAAGCATATTCATGAAAATGTTTATGGTCTTAACCCTAGCTAGTTTTATGTATTTATTTTTTAAAGTTAACAAGTTTGCACACACAGAAAAACCCATGCCCAATGGTTATATAGAAAGAAAACTAGTCCTGCTATTGGTTGAAGTGTGTGTCTGTGTGTGTGTGTGTGTGTGTGTGTGTGTGTGTGTGTGTGTGTGTGTGTGTGTGTGTGTGTGTGTGTGTGTGTGTTATCTCTTACCTGAGGTGATCTCACAGTACACATTGAATGGCTCGGATTGATTGGGCTTGATTGGGTAAACTCCGCTCCTCCTCTGGCCTCTGTTGAAAACTTCACTGCAATCTGTGGGAAGATCTGTAACAAACTCTGTATTAGGCAACGATGCCGAGCAGCTGGTGTGCATGAACCTTTATTGATTACTTTTATTGATCAGCAGGGTTTTTTTTTTTTTTTTTGGACTGACCATTTGTGTCTGTGCTCGAGTTTGTTGAGTTACTTGTCAGATATTTGAGAAGGTTTGGAGCTTCTTGGTTTAAATCTGCAATTTTTTCAGTAGTGTCTTGAAGAAAGTCGTAATTGAGCTGTAAAGAGACACGTGGAGAGAAAGTAAGAAATATTCTACTTTACTGGTATCAGTCAGTCCAGATGTTTTGGATCATTTGGTGTTTTCTTTACCTTCTCCTCCAAGCTTTTGATTTTGTTTTTCTGGGAGTTGAGCTGTTCATGCTGTTCCCTTACAGAGTCCAGAAGGTCTTTGATAGTTTTCTCTTGAGCGTTGATCACATCCTGCCGGGAAAAAAATTTAATTCAAATTTCAAGGGTTTTGCCAGTTTGTAGCTTATTATTTTAACAATTATAGCAATTATTATTGTTCTAGAAATACGTAGCCAAATAATAGACCTTCATACCTTCAGAGCAACGATCTCGTGAAGTTGTTCTAACGGCACTACACTTTGGCTCAGGCCTTGAACCTTTTCCTCCAGAGTCCCGACATGACTCTGAAGCTGTCCGCGCTCGTACATGATGTTGTTGATTTTGGAGTTGATCTCCAGTGACATGTTCCGGATTTCATCATTGTTGGCTTTGAGGAACGAGGTGGTTTTTTTGAGTTGCTCTTCCTCCTCTTTGATTTCGCTGGTCACGACGGAAAGTTGGTAAAACGAGCGATCAAAAATGTTCAGCTTCTGGAAGATATCGTTGATCTGCCCCTTGGTCTTGTGCACAAACTCGCGCAGGCTCTGCCCCATTTGGAGGAGACCGTTAGCCAGCAGCCGCACGTCATCCAGCATCGCGAATCGTGACTTGACTTCCGTCGGCTGCGGGTTGTGAAGAATCGGCGACTCCGTGGCCGTTTGTACTCGACGGGCTGCGATCATGGTGCACATGCTCCCCAGGAAGAACAAGCACACAAGCTTCATTTTGACTTTGCAGCTTAGTTGTACAGTCTGATCTGACTCAGGCTCTCGACTTTGCCTCCCTTGCCTTTCCTCTCTCCTTGCTGTGTGCGCAGCAGAATACAAAGCCAGGCAACCTTCAATTTATACTCCTGGACAAAACAGGGAGGGAGATTTTGTTGATCATTAAACAGATTTTTCAGCTGCATCTGACCCTGACTATCAAGGGAAAAGAGAATATCCCCAGAGGCTGCTTCAGAACAAACAAATTATAGTGGTATGCACATCCACCCTCCCTCACAGCCCACCAAAACCTCTCACCACACATCCATAATCTATTTCACGAGCCCTGTCGTGCCACAGGAGCACTAATGAATCATCTGCCTGGTCGATCTCATCATTTCAGAGATGGTACTTATGTGGAAATTAATAATAAAAGTGCACCATTTGCATCTCTTTGCTTGATTTAATGGCCTGCTGTCTCAGTGTTTATCAGTCTTGAGACTGTGTGTGTCTGTGCGTGTGCGCACATTTTGGAGAGAAGCACTGAGTTGTCGCAGTTTCAAAGTCAAAAGAAAACTGTCCAAGTTTTACTCCCATCCACAAGTCTTCAAAATGGACAATCTTTGGAAAATATTCGTAGTCCTTAGTCATGATTCTCAAAATGGTGACCCCAGTGGTTTGTAAAGCAAAGGCAGAATTATTATAGTGAGAAATAAGATCAACTGGAATCGAATGACAAAATAAATCTAATGGAAATGGATTCTGAGTTCCTCAGCAAGTAGCCAAAATATTACTGTACACATTTATAATGTCTGTTAGTTTATATTAAACTTACACACTGTTAGTTAGATTTGGACATCTAGAATATGTTAAACAGATGGTTTGAATAGAAATTTATTGAATATTGTGAAAATCTGAAGAAAAACTTGGCGGAGAATCACTCCTGTGCGCTGCAAGAGGAGCAGCACTGAACACGCTGCCTTTGCGTAAAGAGCCAAAGGAGCGTTTAATTTCGACACTGTTACTTCTCATGTATCACTTTGTTTGTTAACATTTTGATTGACTGAATGTCAGAACATAAAAATACTTATTTAGGTAACATGCATGATCACAACATAGCTTAAGTAGTTAAGACTGTATTTACTCGGATCACAGCGTGCTCTACAGAACAGTGCAGTACAAGTGTGCGTAATTTCACCCCTTCAGAAGAGCAAAATTAGTGGCCTGCATCAAGCAAGGAAACACAGTTTTGCAGTCGAGTTAATACCCCTATAATGCATAATTAAAACCTGTAACGATAACAGAACCTTCATGGAAGAAATTGTTCGAAAAAGATGGCTTAAATGTTTGATGAAGTTGCATTGTAAAAGAAGGAAAAAAAAAAAATTATATATATATATAAATAAAACACCAGTAGAAATCACAGCTATATTAATTATGAATGTAATGAATGTACAGTAGGGCTGCAACAACTAATCGATAATTATCGATAATGAAATTCGTTGTCAACGAATGCCGTTATTGATTAGTTGGGCTGCTCACGTTATTGAGGCACGCGACCACAAGATGCACAAATACACAGTCGCTCGCGCAATGGAGTTTACACAAGCGTTTGCAGGAAAAAGCGCGCGCCCCAAGTCCTCCAAGGTATGGGAGCAATTTACATTAAACACCTCTTATCGGGCGTTAAAATCGAGCGTTTTTCTGCCGTTCGTAGTGTCCGGTGAGCGCGGATGAAGTGCCGAGGGTTTTCTACACATAGGAGTCAGTGAGAGAGTTCACACGGGCTTTGGTGCCGTGCGTTTGTCTGGCTGCGCGGTTATACGGTGTCAGGAAAAAAAAAAAACGTTGCATGCAGCTTTTTCTTGGTGTTCAAATCCCAACGAACGCAAGGAAAACACTTCTAGTTCGTTTTCCAATTAATCGAGATGACAGTGTTTTTTATATATATATTATACATTATGGAATGCATTTCCACCTACACAATGCGGCAAAATCACACAGGATTGGGACTAAATACCTGTTTGGCCATAAGAAAAGCAACTGTTAGTGAGACAGATTAGAGAAAGTCTACAGTTTGCTAGGGAGCATAAAGCTTGGCCTTTGCAGCAATGGAAAAAGGTCATGTGGTCGGTCTGATGAGTTTAGATTGACCTTATTGGGTGCATCAGGTTAAAACGCACATGAAGCGAGGCACCCATCATGCATAGTCACCACTGTACAACCCTCTGGAGGCCGGGATATCATCTGTGTATACTTCAGTTGGTGAGGTCCAGAAGTAACAAAGTTATGTGGCAATAAAATGAAGTCAGCTGACCTGAATGACCCGGGTATTTATGGAGTTTTACTTACCTGATGGCGTGAGGATATTCCAGGACTCGAATTGTATAAGAGTGGATCTGGGAGCACAAGTAAACATGTTCATTCATGGATTCACCACCACGCTGTAAAGGAAACTAAAGGCCGGTCGAACTAAATGGTCTGTCTCCAATTTGTTGAGGTTGATACCAGTCTCAATGTTCTCATATTTCTTCTCACTTTCTTTAAACCAGCACAGAAATGCCATGAGCTAATTCTACTCTATACAGAATGAAAGCCCTCCAGCATGGTTATTTGGAATGACCTCATGACTGCAGTCTACATTTTGATCTGTGTACATAAATAGAGCAAACACTACCCCTATCTGTGTGTGCGCTCCGGGTCCTAGCTTATGTAAGAGGCTACGGAGAGGCCTTGTTAACCGGACCAATCAGAATCATGTATCTGCCAGTATAGGAAATGAAGCTGTAGAAACCTAGCTGGCATCTGGAACACATGGCATGAAGAGCAGATTCTGGTAATATGTGGTATGTTGGCCCCCCCCCCCCCCCATTTTCTTGGGGTGCTGTTTAAACAGCTTCAACTTCCCCTCACCCCCCCTTTCTTTTTTTTTTTTTTGTGGCTTCCAGAGTGACGGATCAAGAGCGTGAGATAGACTTGGAAGTAGAAAGATCATGAATGAGAGCGAATGAGAGGCAGTGAGTGCATGAGAGAGGGATGCTTTGCGGATAATATTTATGACCCTCGTGCTCCCAAGAGGATGAGCTTCACGTCATTGTGGTTTCTGCAACATGTCCGTCAAAGTATACACTACTGTAGCCTTCTGCTGTCCTTCATCTCAGTAAACCACAGAGGCTATTTTAAGATTTTGGTGTGTGTACATTTCCTTTATGGCTTGGCTTTGTCAAGCCATTTCCGTCCAGAGTTGCATTCATTTCTCTGGGGTTCTCTAGGCTTGTTCTCTAGGGTTCTATCTAGGCTGGACTCTGTTCAGTTCAAGTGTGAAAATGATCTCATGCTCCCTGAACCTCTCTTTCATGATTTAAGGCCAGTGAATCTTGGCATTGTCATCTTGGAATATGCTATATAAAAAGGATATATAAAATCCATTGGTGGTGGAGGGGGGGGGACTATACATTTAGGAACTAATTTTTTGGGTACATTACGTTTCTGAACCTAATGAAGATCCGACCAACAGAAGAAACCCCAGATTATAACCCTGCGCCCACTAGACGAAACATTTAAGTGATCTCCCATCACTCGTCGAAGATGATCGTTCACCACTGTCCATCCAGGTTTTAATTTAACCCAGTTTTTGTAGTTTCAGCAACCTCCTTAATTTTTACCCTTCTGTCTGAAGCAGTGTAACATCTTTGCTACAAGATACGTCTTTAAACACAGAATGACGAGCTAAACACTGCATCAGTCAGGGTCTTAATATGAAGTTGTGTGGTGTACAATCTCTATAATCTCTAAGCCTAGTAATAAACAGTTGTACTTGTTTTATGTGAATTTTCTTCAGAGATGTGCGTCTCAAGTATTTTAAGACCTTATAATAGTAGATGTTAAGGATTTTGTGGGATCTTGCCAAGTAAGAGAGAGAATGGTTCTAGCTGCTCTAATGCAAGTGATAACAGGAACGAGTGACATTTCGTCTGTATTTTTTATTTATTTATTTTTTTTTAAGAAAATCTTGCTTTGGTATAAGTCAGTGGTTCTCAAAGTGTGGGGCGCCCACTAGTGGGGAATACAGACATGACAGGTGGGGCGCAATGAACGGGAGGAAATTAGTGGAAAATAATAGGAAAAAACTAAACAATCACACACAAATGGATCATTAATACAAGTAAATTTAAAATAACATCAGTTGGGGGCCGGGAGAAAAAGTGAAACCATAGTGGAACAATAACGGTTTAACGTCGGACCAACTTCAGCAGCGCTGCTCGAATCACAAACCTGCGCGAGCCACTGGGCAGCGCTGCGCGACTCTGACAGAAATAAACCGCGCCGACCATCAAATTACATTTTACCCCGCTGGGATGCGCACGTACAAAACAGGCATGACAAGGCGGAAACAATATTAAGCAGTCCTGACATTTTAAATTGTTTTTAAATAAAACACAGTGGGTCGCGCAGGTTTGTGATTCGAGCGTCGCTGCGCGATCCACCGGGCTGCGGGAATAAACCAGATCATCACTGCGCTATCCAGATTGTCGCGCTGCGCTGTATTTGCGCAGATATTTGGTTCAATCGGGTGCCGCGGTTTTGTCCTACTTGTGGTGTGTTTGGCTTCACATACACTTCGACAATGGAAGAAGACGCTGCAGCAGCAGTGAGTTTACTTACATGTGACAAAACCGACAACGAGGAGATTGTAAAGAGAAAAGCTGCCTCGTCTGTGGTGTGGAATTGGTTCGGGTATAAGAAAAGTGATACGAACGAGACGGACGTGATTTGTGAGGTACACAAGTGCACTGTTTTAACAAGTGGTGGAAACACATCAAAACTTTTCTATCATCTGAAATCCAATCATCCAAACGAATATGGCCAAAGTAAAAAAAAATGCGCAAACCTCAGCAATTCACAGTTTAAATAAAATTACATTATGTAAAACAGTTTGTGTTTTAATTTTTATGTATGTATTTTCAGATACATATTGCTATATTGTGATATCGCAATTGTGATTGTTATCGAGGTAGAAAATTGCTTCTACCGTGATAGAAGATTTTGGTTATATCACCCCCCCCCCTAATGAAGCCTATCTTCAGCTTGGATTCATGGTGGTGATGGTGGGGGCAGAAGAGAGACCTGTGTGTGTTTTGTGTCTTATACCGCTGGCAGCAGACCGCATGAGACCCAACAAATTAGGAAGACACTTGGAGACAACACACTCCAGTCACGTTAATAAACCACTGGACGTCTTTGAAAGAAAGCTGGCAGAATACAGACAGCAGGAGAATCGCATGGTAACATCTGAATCAGTGGACAGCAAAACACAAATGGCTTCATTCAAAGTTACATACAGAATTGGCCAGTGCAAAAAAACTACAAATGATTACTGAGCAGCAAATAAACATGGGGTCAATTATGCAAAGATAAGTGTCAACGTAAGCCTTGTAACAATTGCACGTGTATTTTATCTGTTTTTAACTTGATGGTTGATCGTATTGGTTTAGAAATTTATATTTCAATAAACAGTAAACTTGGCCGATTTCGTTATTATTTTGTTGACAAGTGGGGCTTGAAAATTCGCTCACCCCCTTAAGACATGAAAAATGACAGAAAAAGTTTGAGAACCTCTGGTATAAGTGTACAAATCTTTCAGTAAATGCAGGTATAAGAAAATAAACTGGTGAAAATAGTAGTTTTGCATTACATTACCCTATTTTTGGATTTGTACATGTTTGATAGATTTTTTTTTCTTTTATTACATTACACAATATTGCTCCCTACAGAAATGTTTCTCAGTCTTAATTCACATGTTGCAGTTGTTCTTATTGTACATCTCTCTCTCTGCCCCCCCCCCCCCCTCGTACTTATTAGGAACCTGCTGTATGTGAACCCACAGAGTCTGAATTTCGCCAACCGTCAGGGCTCTGCTCGCAACATCACAGTCAAAGTGCAGTTTATGAACGGGGAGGACCCCAGCAATGCCATGCCTGTAAGTGATGACACAAACTGACTGGACGGTACTCGAGTTTCCATCTAAGCTGTCTTGGTGTAGTATGTCAGGAATTAAAGACGACAAGGCATTCTTATGCTGTAAGAGAAAAGTAACCGGTTTACATGTACTGCAGCAGTTTGCTAGACTTTTTGCTAGATGTTTTTTTGTTTTTTATATACAGTACAGGCCAAAAGTTTGGACACACCTTCACTCATTCAATGTGTTTTCTTTATTTTCATGACCATTTACATTGGTAGATTCTGACTGAAGGCATCAAAACTATGAATGAACACATGTGGAGTTTGTACTTAACAAAAACAGTGAAATAACTGAACATGTTTTATATTCTAGTTTCTTCAAAATAGCCCCCCTTTGCTCTGATTACTGCTTTACACACTCTTGGCGTTCTCTCGATGAGCTTCAAGAGGTCGTCACCTAAAATGGTTTCCAACAGTCTTGAAGGAGTTCCCAGAGGTGTTTAGCACTTGTTGGCCCCTTTACTTTCACTCTGCGGTCCAGCTCACATCAAACCATCTCGATTGGGTTCAGGTCCGGTGACAGTGGAGACCTTTTTTTTGTTGAGTACATAACTCCACATGTGTTCATTCATAGTTTTGATGCCTTCAGTGAGAATCTACCGATATAAATGGTCATGAAAATAAAGAAAACACATTGACAGATAGATGAGAAGGTGTGTCCAAACTTTTGGCCTGTACTGTATGTCTTGCTTTTTATCTATTTTCTGTTAGTTATCATAGTGAGATTATCTTAAAATTTTGAGCACCTACCAAACACTCCCTATGAATGGGTTTGTTGCTATACAAACAACAATGAGCACATTACTACAGTGTAAACATGCGCTGTGTCTTTAGCCTGAAACTAACTACTGTTAGAGCTACACTTATAGATAGTTAATCAGCACCTTCTGACCAATCAGCTGTGAGAGTCTAACTACGAGGTGTTAGATCTGTAACATGCAGCACCCTTCAGAAATTAATAGAACAAATATATTCACAGAACATGTGAAACTCGAAAGGAACATCAATTCATACTCACTGGTTTACTTTTCCATCTTTGCTGTTTAGGTGATCTTTGGTAAATCCAGCTGTGGAGAGTTTTCTAAAGAGGCCTACACTGCGGTGGTCTATCATAATCGGTATGTTTTACAGCGGTAACAATTTTCAATGCTTTTAAAGAGCTTATTTAATCAGTGTCCTCATGTTCTGTCCTGTTGTAGTGACCCTATTATCTGTCATTTAAAAAGTCCCAATCACAGAAGATGTCACTAGGTTTTAAACTACCTGATATCAGCTGATATTAAAGTCAGGAAGCTATTGGAAGTTGTGACAGCGTAAACAGTAGCAACTCTATCACCCCACTACACACTTTGAACTGCAGTTCCTCTGAAAAAAAGAAAAAAGTTCATGACATTTTCTCCACTACACTGCATTTATTGATTTACCCGTTTAGCGTTCTGTTGCTTTCCATTACATCGCATTGCCCTAAAGTGTAGAACAAATGCGTCATTAAAATAATAATAATAATTGGACTATGGAAGTATAACCGTGTCAAAATTCCTCAAATCAAAATATCATGTTCAATTATATGAACTGAACAAAAACTATTTGCATTTTTCTGCAGTGCAATTTGATCTGGATGAAGTAAAAAAATTAATTAAAATTTGCATACTCAATTGCTGTTTGAGACTAATTGTTAAAAATGCCATCTTCATTATTTTTCAACCTCACAAATCCAAGCTGTTAAAATCTGCTAATTTTCAGGCTGGCAAAATTCAAGTGTTCAAATTTGTGTCGACAAAAATGAGGTAGAAGAAATTCAGGTCGGATTATGAAAATTCACCTGGGAATCGCAGGAAGAGCGATGGATTGCTGATTGCTTTGGTCCGTTCCAAGTGCATTTTAAAGTGTGCCCTTCCTGCTCCCAGTTCAATCTACTTTGAATATTCTTCTCTTCTATTCAATTATTTGTCACATGTACTTTACAGCACAATGAAATGTCTTCTTCGCATATCCCAATTAGGAAACTGGGGTCAGAGCGTAGGGTCAGCCAGCTGGGAACTACTGTACTTGCCGATTGGAACAAGCAGTTAGTCTGAAGAATTCAAACATTTTTTATTACAGGTTTTTGTTCAGTGTAATTCAACATGCTATTTAGCTTTGAGGAATTTTGTCATTCACGTATTTGACATTAAAATGTTTGTTGGTGCATTTTTTTATTTATTTATTTATTTATTTATTTTTTGCATCTTAAATTCTGTCTCCTTGTTTGTTTATTTAAATTTCCCCAGCTCTCCAGATTTCTATGATGAGGTCAAAATTAAGCTGCCTGCTTCCTTGAACGACCACCATCACATCCTCTTCACCTTCTACCACGTCAGCTGCCAACAGAAGCAAAACACTCCTCTGGAGACACCCGTTGGATACACGGTACACACATACTGTATGCTTGCGTATCTGCATGTGTGAAGCATATTTATGTAAGTTTGTATTGTAAAGCTTTTTTCTTTCCCCTCGTTTTCTCTTCTAGTGGATCCCTATGCTGCAAAACGGGCGCCTTCGAACAGGACACTTCTGTCTGCCGGTGTCGCTGGAGAAACCTCCTCAGTCTTATTCCGTTCTCTCTCCTGATGTAAGACTCATTATGGCGTTCAAATACAGCAGGCTTCCACTATTTACTCCACTAAAAAAAATAGCATATCAGATACAGTTTGTAATTGCTGCATGCTCTGTGCATTTCTTTTTTAGGTTCCTCTCCCTGGTATGAAATGGGTAGATAACCATAGAGGAGTGTTTAACGTTGAAGTTGTTGCCGCATCCACGATCCACACACAGGTACTCTTGGTTCTTATATTTCTCCAGATTGTGTGTGACAAAAAAAAAAAAAAAAGTTCATATACTCATATACTTCCTTGCCCTCAGGACCAGTATCTGGATAAGTTCTTTGCACTGGTGCACGCTCTGGATGAGCACATGTTCCCAGTGAGGATCGGAGACATGCGCATCATGGAGAACAGCTTGGAAGCAGAGCTGAAGGGCAGCATAGCAGCTCTGAGCTCCTCTCAGCTGGAACCAGTGGTGCGCTTCCTCCACCTGCTGCTCGACAAGCTGGTGCAGCTGGTGGTTCGGCCGCCCGTCATCGCTGGACAGATCGGTAACAACAGCCTTGCACTGCTACTATTAAAATCTCAATTGTGTAGTACTGTACTACAAGGGACTAAAATGTACATCTTTCATCTTCTTCTTTTGCTTGTACATGTTTCTTATCACAGTAAATCTTGGCCAGGCTTCTTTTGAGGCGATGGCATCCATAGTTAACCGTCTACATAAATATCTGGACACCAGCCAAGACATGCACGGCCGTAACAGCCTCCTCTCTTCCTACATTCACTACGTCTTCCGTCTACCCAACATGGACCCGAACTCTCCTTCCCCAGGTGATATATTGATATCAAAAGCAATAATTGATACAATTATTGTTGAAAATCTAAGAATATTGATTAATAACTAAGAATATTGATAAAAATCTAAGAATGATATTCTACCTGACTAAAAAAAAAAAATTACTTCCTAAGTGTCACTACATGTCAGAGGTCTTGAGGGGTCATATGCCCTGAGATACACAGTGCTGGGAATAATGTTTTATGTTGTAATGTTATGGCTGATCAGTGTATTAAACCTATTATTAAAAAAAAAAAATTATCACAAAAATACCATTTTTCATTATCTATTTTTTTCAGCAAAAATGTAACAATGGACCGGGAAATTAATAATTTTTTTTTAATTTATATTAATTCATAAACAACTATGGTACATTGAATAATTTTGCCAGTTGTGGATGTTATCTGGTAGGCGAGAAATATAATTTTTATCTTGGCTATTATTTCTATCTTGGTTACTTTTTGAACATTTGCTAATTGTTTCACTAACAAAAGAAAGTTGAATACCGGTAGTCCCCAATTACAAACGTACATTTTATTCAATTTTATTTGTATAGCGCTTTTAAAAATTGTCATTGTCACAAAGCAGTTTTACACAATCAAATCAATTATTTAAGTTTGTATGGAATGTGTGTATGAATCGTTTCCTTTCGTGTGATTACTGTTTTGGCCACATGAAGGCAGTGTGGGGAAAGATTTAGTCAAGTGAATCGGTATGCTTTACATTGTATATTCGTGTCAAAGGCTCACTTTGTCGGACTTATGAACGAGTTCTATTCTGGGAGCAAGTTCGTAAGTCTGATTGGTTCTTAAGTCGGGGACTACCTGTATATGTAAAGTTTTATAGGAACTGCTGCTGATGTTAAGATGAGGCTTTTCTAATTCTCTTCTTCTTCTCATGTGTTGATACCATCAGGTCCTGGAGGCCTGGGTGGCTCGGTGCATTACGCTACTATGGCTCGTTCTGCTATCAGACCAGCCAGCCTCAACCTCAACCGCTCCCGTAGCCTTAGCAACAGTAACCCTGACATCTCTGGCACTCCGACATCCCCGGATGATGAAGTTCGTTCCATTATCGGCACTAAGGTAGGAAGGTTGACAGAGATTTTCATTTCTTTCTTAATGAGTAAAACAAGCTTGATCAATGTAAACTAAACTCTTACAGTATTCAAGTTTATATTGTGCTCCTTATAACACAATGCAATCGCATTCTGCTGGACCGCCTGCGTTTTTATTAGCTTCCTAACATCGGCCTGTTTGCATCATGTGACGGAGATTTACAAAGTGTGTTTGGTAGGCATCACAGTTCATAACTTACCTCAGTGGCACTTTATGAGCTAAGTTTATTAACAAGCATACAGGGAATGCATTAAATCCTGCTCCGGATGGATGGAGTGTCATTATAGAAGGCCATAGATTCTAAACCGTCAGCATTTCTCAGTGCAGTTACAGTTTAACCCTGTAGTTCACTTGAACAGCAAACATCTGCTGGAACATCTTATCTATATAACTGCTGTACAATTAACCTAGAAGAAAATGGAAAATTATAGACATGTTTTGCAGTGAGGGATTGAAAATTCGGATACAACTGTCCCTTCCCATGCAGAGAGTGAGGACAGAAAAACAAGATATAATCTCTGTTACAGAGAAGACGACTTTAGTGTTTTACTTTGGAATGGCAAGATAAGATGCCAGTTTCATTTTGTATCATGTCCAAGTCTTGTTCATTTATGCTCTGCTTTTATCCTCTTAGGTCCACAGATGATGATGTGTTTTTTTTCTAACTGCTGTGTTCCAGTTTTGTGTTGTTAATTCAGCTTGCCTTTTAACGTTTAATGAAATTCGTACAGCCATAAAATTAGAATGATCTTAATTGTTTTTCTGCATTGTTGACTTTGAATTTGAATGTTTCTTTTCCCTAACTAAACCTTCAATCCTGTTTAATTGCTTACATTCTAACCCTTACCTACTTTCTGAAAAAAAATCTCCGTGTCGGATGTTTGAAGTGCTGACTTGAACTGACAGACTTGTATCCCTTTTATTTACCCATGGCATTGACCTGTATATTGTGACCTGTCACTGTTCCCTTGCTTGCTTGCTCCTGCCCGTGACACCTTTGCTTCCCTCCCCCTTGGCTCGCAGGGCTTAGATCGTTCCAACTCCTGGGTGCACACTATGGGCTGCAAGAGCGGCCCCTGGGGGACCAGCCCTGGCTCGTCTTCCGATACTGTGCAGGTCATTGAAAAACAAATTCAACTCCCTTTAAACAAAAAGATAAAGAATCGCCTCACATACCTGTCTGACACACAAAAAAACTACATCCGCATTTGTTTTTCTTTTCTTTTTATGGTTTTATGTCCTCCTGCCCCTGTATTCACAGATGCTGTAGGTTAAATCCAGCACACAGCCCTCAACCACCAGCCTGGTCAAAAAAAAACTAAACTTAATCTCACAAGCTCTTCACAATGATGGTGTGTGCAGGCATGCTTATCCCTACAAGTCTGATATGGTAGTAGTCTCATGTCGCAAAGCCATACACTTTGATGTCCATAATCTATATAGGACATCAAGAAACACCAACGGGAGATAAAAAAGCGTCTCTGAGAGTGAATGCTTTTGAGGTTTAGAATCTCTTTTACCAGGCTACTTCATCTAGTGAGAATGAGAGCATTAAATAGACAATAATTAAGATATTTCAGAGTGGTTTTGCAGTGGTGCTTCAAATTATAACTAGCATCGTAGACCCTAGTCATGTTAAATCAGTGTTGTGAAGCACTGCATAGTTTATTCATCTATATACACTGCCTGGCCAAAATAAAAATCACCACCTGGACTTAATTAAGCAAATAGGTCTTCAAATAGGTAAGAGCCTTCAATTGGGTAATTATGATTAAGTATTTGTGCCCAAAAAAATGGAGTCCGCTGACTACCTGAATATAATAAACCAGGTTTCCCCATAAAGGTTTTTTTTTTTTTTACTGATGGCATGGGCATATTTCAAGATGACGACGGCAGGATTTATCAGGCTCAAATTGTGAAAGAGTGGTTGAGGAATCATTTTCACACATTGATTGGCCACAATAAAGTCCAGACCTTAAACCCCATCAAGAATCTTTGGGATGTGATGGAGAGAACTTGACGCGGTGGTTCGACTCTCACATCATCTTTATCATCATCAATATAAGATCTTGAAGAGAAGTTAGTGTGGTCTGAACAGAAATAAATAATGGTGCATAAGCTTATCGAAACCATGCCACACTGAATACAGGACATAATGAACACAAAAGGCTGTCCCAGGAAGTATTGCAGTGTTTATTTATTTATTTATTTATTTATTATTATTTTTTGGCTAGTCAGTGTATATTGCCTAGTTGTTGTCGGTTATATAACCTGAAAAATCAGGGTACATAACTTGAAAACCCTTAACGATGCGTCAACTGTTTCTAAACTCTAAAAAAGAAAATCTCTAAAATCTCTAAAATCTAGTCTTGGTTTTAAAAAACGAAGCAAAACAATAATAAATAATTTCAATAAAAGCCATGTGACTGGATAAGTCTGATCAGAGGACCTGCTACAAAAGTCTCACTGGCTGCCAGATGTTGCTGCTGGACAATTACAGCAGAGTAGAGAGAGCGCTCTGTATGACTTGGCTGTGGAGAGTCAATTTCCCAAAATTTTGTTCTGGATTTTGTTGGTGAAATCTGCTCAGAAGGATGCAAAAGTCAGGCTTTAATCTGAAGCCGGATAAGATTACTATGAATTGGTGTGTCGGTCCCGGATCAGGTTAATTAACTGTAGTTCTAATAACAATAGTGGTTGAGCGGTTCATCCATTTCAGCCGTTCCCTTCATTCATGAGTTTTTTTCTTCTTCCATTTCTTTCGACTGCTGAAGACTCCCTCTCCACGTTCTCTTTCTCTCTACATTGCCTTCATTGTGACCACTGCATTGCCATAAAAGCACTAATCCAACTTTCTCTCACTACAGCATGTTATGAGATGCTGCATGCAATTTGCGTGCCTGTGTGCGTGTCCGTTGCGGCCGCATGCGTGTTTGTATGCCTGTGTGTGTGTCAGTGTGTCTCTCCATGCACATGTCTGTGCATCCTGTGAGATTTAGTTTATTACAGTTGCTCATAGTTTATTCGTCTCATCTGTTTTATAGAAATTATAAAAGCTATTTGTTACTGTAAAATATGATAAAGCTAAATAATCATTAATGCAGAGTGTAAATCCGAGTATACTGTCTTACTGGGCAGTACTATTCTTACTCTTCTTCTTGTTTAGTTATCATTATTATTATTATTAGTAGTAGTAGTAGTAGTGTAACCATAAGTACTACTGTACTTATTACTACTTTATCGTTACTGTATATTCTTATTTCTATTGTCATCAACATACAGTATGATAGGTCATGCTGCTTTTACGAGGTTTGGTTTCATTTGTGTGTTTGTGTGCGTGCGCAGGCGTGAGTAGTCTTGTCTATCTGACTAGCAGATGGCACCACACACTCCTGTCCTTCACACTAATCTTTTGTCACCCTTCCATTCATCCCCACCCATAGGCCATGGAGCGCAGTGGCAATCGCATGTCATCGCACACTGAGAGCGCCAGTTTCTTGCAAACTTTAACAGGACGCTTGCCGACCAAAAAGGTAGAGACCCGACGTGGTGGGGGAGGAGCCCCCAGCCGCCTCCTTGACCGCCCCCTCCGCCTGTGTCTTGTCTATGGCTCTTGATTGGGTGGTGTTTGGTGTGGTGCTTGTGGTCTTGTTGGGATGCTGATTGTGTGTCTCGTTGTGAATGCTGTGTGGTGATGGAATGATCAAAGGCCTCTGAAACAAATGTATGTTTTATTCTGAATTAATCCAAGGCTTTTTTTTGCAGCAGCCAAAGGGATTATGTCAAAGGCCTGTTTCAAATTCTATAGTAGTGTTATGATGCACCGTAACGTGTGGTGATAAATTGTCTCTCTGAGATGTGTGTGTTTATGGTGGACAGCTGGTACTATTGCTGATGGTGATTTAATACTCTGCTGGTGTTCCATAGCTCTTCCATGAGGAACTGGCACTGCAGTGGGTGGTGAGCAGTGGCAGTGTGAGAGAAGGAGCTCTTCAACAGGCCTGGTTCTTCTTTGAGCTCATGGTAAGAGTTGATATAATGTGGTGGAATGATGATTATTTGATTTTGGCCAGGAATTAATTCAATTTTAAAATGAACTTTTATTGCATGTAATTATTTTGAAATAACATAGGATGCTTTTTTTTAATATTAATGAATCCAAGCCCGTCTTCCTTCATACAGTATGAATACAGTGGAACCTCGGATTACGAGCATAAATCGTTCCGGAAGTGATTTCATATGCCAAACCACTCGTAAATCAAATTTCCCATAGGAAATAATGGAAATTCAAATTATTCGTTCCACAGCCCCAAAAAATAAATACATAAAAATAATTAACACAAAATATTAAGTAAAAATAAAACAAATTAACCTACATTTTACCTTAAAATTGTTTATTTTTTAAAAATAAATCCTGACAGATAAGTGTTTCCGTTTATGCACGCAGGCGCTGTGTGTTTTTCTCTCTCTTGCGCTGCAGAATGTGTGCGTTATGCTGTGTGTGTGTTTATGCTGTGTGTGTGTGTGTGTGTGTGTGTGTGTGTGTGTGTGTGTGTGTGTGTGTGTGTGTGTGTGTGTGTGTGTGTGTGTTTTTCTCTCTCTTGCGCTGCAGAATGTGTGCGTTATGCGCGCGCGTAAGCACCCCCTCTCTGCTTTACAAATAAACGAGAGAGATTGTGTGAACCGGCAGGGTGTCAGATTGCGCGCGCACACAACGCGCACACACAATGACAGAGAGGGAGAAAATTTATTTTAACCACTAATGAGACTTTCTTTTGCTTTGCACACGTGTTATAAGAAACAGTACACGCGCGCCGTATATGCGTGCTTTCAAACACAAAATAAAATATGTTTTACACACACACACACACACACACACACACACACACACACACACACACACACACACAGGTGGTCACAGTGTTAATATAAACAGTACACGCGTGCATGGATGTTGATTATACCAGTAAGAGATGAGCACTAAGACCCAGCATGGGAGACGATTATCCACAACTCCGCAGCGCAAGAGAGAGAAAAAACGTTGGCTCAGTTGTGATCACGTGACGCTCAGCGTCAAAACAAGAAGCGCATGCGTGATACGTGATACTCGGTACTCGTGAACCAAGACTTGTTCGTTTTCCAAGTCAAAAGTTATTAAAAATCTTTGCGTGTCTTGTGGAACACTCGTAAACCGTGTTACTCGCAATCTGAGGTTTCACTGTAAGAGTCTAAATAATCTCCAGGGTGTTCACAATCCTGCAATTTATAAATACAAATTAACTTTCTGTTTTGCCATGGATAATTTGGTTAAATTGAGATTCGTAAGGAAAAGTCATGCTCATTTGTGTTTATAGATAAATATGCATGTATACATTCAGTCACGTTACACAATCTGTCACGTTTAATTACATCTAAGTAATTAAACTATAACCACAATCAAAATAGGATTCAATATGCATTTGGCATGTTAAAATCAATATGCAATTTGCATGTTAAAAGAGTTTTTAAGCAGTTACTTGTTAGTGTGAAGTAGTTTTATGTGAATATAAACCTGCTGCATTCTTGCTTTCAGGTCAAAAGTATAATCCACCATTTGTACTTCACTGACCGACTGGAGTCTCCCAGGAAAAACCGCTTTCCTGAGCGATTCATGGACGACATCACAGCTCTGGTTAGCACTATTGCAGGGGACATAGTCTCACGCTTCCAAAAGGTAACAGTCTGCTATTACCTCAGATAATACTTGAGGTTTTCTTTTACACTGCGTTCCAAATTATTATGCAATTGATATCTTTCTCAGATTTTCAGAATTAGTAAATGCAAATGACAGTCAGTATAATTTTCTAGTCATCAACTATTAGGGTATAATTTGAATTTTATTGAACAAACCTCCTAATGATGATAAACTAAAAATACACTGTTCCAAATTATTATGCACAACAGAGTTAAAACATTTTATAGGTTTATAGAGCTGAAAATGGGCTTTTGTTGAATTTGCAGCATTAGGAGGTCATATTTACTGAACTCAAAAGCTATTTCAATCAAAAACATCCTAACAGGGCATGTTACATCTTAACATACGACCCCTTCTTTGACATCACCTTCACAATTCTTGCATCCATTGAACTTGGGAGTTTTTGGACAGTTTCTGCTTGAATTTCTTTGCGGGATGTCAGAATAGCCTCCCAGAGCTGCTGTTTTGAATCAAACTACCTCCCACCCTCATAGATCTTTTGAGGATTCTCCAAAGGTTGTCAATGGGGTTGAGGTCAGGGGAGGATGGTGGCCACACCATGAGTTTCTCATCTTTTATGCCCATAGCAGCCAGTGACATAGAGGTATTCTTTGCAACATGAGATGGTGCACTGTCGTACATGAAGATGATTTTGCTACGGAAGGCACGGTTCTCTTTCAAGCATACGTTTCGGTGTCTCACTATGGGATACGCCCTTTCCGCGTATTCTTCAGAAGCCCTATTGGCCAATTGGCTGGCAGATGTGACGTCGTGTCCTGGCGTGGCCTTCCCTCCCCCCCGTATAAAGGGGGCAGCACGACGTCACTTCGCTATTCAAAAACCTCTTCTCGCTTCACACCAGAAGCCTATCTTTATACCATGGCTGCAGCAATGCAGACGGCTAAGGCTAGGGAAGGAGGAGACGCGCGACTCTGCGTTTGCGGGAACAAAATATCGAGCAAGGATTCACACCAGGTCTGCTCGGCTTGTCTTGGGCTGAAACACGCCCAACTAGCGGTCGACAACCCCGGTGCCTGCGAGCACTGCGCGCGCTTCACGAGGAAGAGTCTTCGTCGCAGGCTAGCGCGCCAAGCTAGCCTGTCAGGCCTCGACCCGCTTCTTTCGCCTAGCCCCACTCCAGCTACCACCCCACAGATATCCATCCCTGTAGAGCTGCCCACCACGGCAGCTTTATCGTGGGGTGAACAGCTCGACGCCTGCGCTCCTCTGCCCGGTGTGCTCAGCACTGATGAGGAGGAAGGCGAGCTCGATTTTGAGGAAGACGGCCAGTCCGACTTTCTCCTATTGGAGGAGGAGTTCGAGGACTCCCCCTTCCTCCCACCCGTGCACTCGGAGCAACCTCTTGCCACGACAGGAGCCGCTGGAGCTATGGACGGGGCACCATCCCCGATCCTTAGTGTCGACTTACAGGACGTGTGCAAACGCGCCGCGGAGAAGCTCGACATCCAGTGGCCGAACGTGGTAGCGGAGACTGCAAAGTCTCGCTACGAGGGCAAGAGGCTGCCGAGAGCGAAACGGGCGGCACGGCAGCTCCTTCCAGTCTTCCCAGAGCTCCTGGAGGAGCTCGCGGTGACGTGGAAGGATAAACCTTTCACCAGCAAGGTGCCAGTGCAGGGAGAATCTGCATTGGACGTGGACGGGATGGAAAAGGCAGGACTTTTCAGAATGCCCCCCATGGAACAGCTAGTGGCTGCGCACCTGCTCCCGAGACACGCGGCGGCTGCAAATCCGTCGCTGCCATCAAAAGCAGAGCGGTTTCAGTCAAGCATGACGAAACGCGCATACAAGGCAGTCGCGCTCTGTGCCAGAGCCCTGAATGCAACCTCCTTGCTGACCGCTTACCAGGCGGAGCTGCAGGACGAAGCCTCGACCACACCAGGTCAGACACATTGGGAGGAGATCTGTGTCGTTACGGATCTCTCCCTGAGGCTTCAGAGGTGTGCGGTGCAAGCCCAGGGGGAAGGCTATGGCCACTATGGTCATCCAGGAACGAGGACGGTGGCTTAATCTCACAAATCTCTCTGACAGAGAGAAAGAGTCAATCCTGGACGCACCGGTGGTGACAGAAGGCATCTTCGGCTCGGCTTTAAGCCGCATGCAGAAGAGATGCGAGGAGAA
The DNA here is from genome assembly GCA_030522415.1 of Channallabes apus. Classification (NCBI taxonomy): domain Eukaryota; kingdom Metazoa; phylum Chordata; class Actinopteri; order Siluriformes; family Clariidae; genus Channallabes; species Channallabes apus. The sequence goes on from CM060112.1 coordinate 44,428,708, forward strand.
GAAGCGGGATGACGAAGCGCTACAGCTCTGCATGCCCAGGAAGGCGCAAACGGCACCCCCCCCGCCGTTTCGACAGTCCTTTGCGCAGGTCGCAGCCCGCCCTCCCCCCAGCTATCGCATTCCGAAACGGCAGAGACCGACTACGAGTGCAGCTGGCCAAAGCGGGGTCGTGGAGCAGAGAGCTCCCTGGCAGAGAAGGAGCTATCAGCCAGCGGCAGCTCAGACGACCCAGCCTGCGTCTCAGCCTCATCCTCAACCCCAACTTCAGGGAGTGAGGAGGAAGAAGAAGACCGTTTGACGGGGCCTTTCGTCAGGGAGGGAACCAACAGCCCCACAGTTCGCTAGTTCCCGACCCTCACAAAGATCAAAGGACGAGTTCCAGAGTCCGCAACTGTTCTGTGTGGCGGGGAGAGCCCGACAGGGCCAGGGGAAGAGTGACAGTGAAAAGAAAATGGGACGGTGCAGCGTTGTGCACGCAGAAATGTGTCACAAGCACAAGTTACACCCAAACCCCAATAAAGCTTCACTATGCCCCCCAAATAAAGATATCACAAATATCTCCCCAAAAAATGTTGAAAAACATGTCAATAAAGCACAATATAACATCGCCTCGGGGAGCTTTCGCTCTCACAGAGGCGATGGGGCACACAGACACTGTCACAGCGCTAAGTGCTCGCGCATGCGCAGTACAGGCCACGGAACAGTTCGAGATTCAGCCGCACGATGGCGCCAAAACACTGCAGATAAGCAGTTGGCGCAAATGCACACAGTCCCGCTGGGTATTGAAAACAATACAATTCGGGTACAGACTGCAATTCGCAGTTTCCCCCCCAGCCTTCAGGGGGATAATTCATTCCCAGGTGCGAGGGGAACTGAAACAGGTCCTTCAAGAGGAAATTTCCTCTCTGTTGAACAAAAGGGCGATAAGAGTGGTTCCACCCGAAGAGAGCCACAGCGGGTTTTACTCGAGATACTTTCTCGTTCCAAAGAAAGGGACTCAAGCCCTCCGCCCGATACTAGATCTGCGCTCGCTGAATGTATACCTAAAGAAATACAAGTTCAGAATGCTCACTCATTCTACACTCCTGAAAATAGTGCGCCAGGGAGATTGGTTTACATCGATCGACCTGAAGGACGCATATTTTCACATAAAAATATACCCACCCCACAGGAAGTTTCTGAGATTTGCCTTCCTTGGTGTGGTATACGAATATCTGGTGCTACCATTCGGCTTGTCCCTCAGTCCCAGAGTATTTGTGAAATGCACAGAAGCGGCACTGACTCCGCTCGTGACAGCCCGTTCGGAACAAGAAGCGAGAGAACACACAGCTATGCTTATGGAACACATACAGAAACTGGGGCTAAGATTAAACACAGAAAAGAGTGTTTTAATTCCCACACAATCCATAACGTATCTGGGACTGGCGCTGGACTCAGTGAAGTTCAGAGCGCGACTCTCGGCAGACAGGGTGAAAAGATTCACCTACTGCATGACACAGTTTCAGAGAGGACACAAAGTTTGCTTTCGCACATGCCTCAGACTACTAGGACTGATGGCATCAGCCCTGATGGTTATTCCCCTAGGCAGACTGCATATGAGGGAATTTCAACGCTGGGTGGCGTCTCAGGGGCTGGACCCAGCACGTCACTCACGGAGAAGGGTAAGTGTGACGTCAGAGGCGGTTCTAGCACTACGCCAGTGGAGACACCCGAATTTCCTGATTGAAGGGGTTGCCATGGGCGTGGTCCGACACAGAAAGATGATAACAACGGATGCGTCGTTATCCGGTTGGGGGGGCATTCACGAGGGCAGAATAGTGAATGGGAGATGGGGTCAGCACATGACCAATCTTCACATAAACTATCTGGAAATGCTAGCTGTCTTTCTGACACTAAAATATTTTCTTCCTTTTCTGAGAGGAAATCATGTTCTTGTGAGAACGGACAACACTACAGTTGTAGCGTACATAAATCGTCAGGGGGGCCTCAGATCACTTCTGCTGCACACGCTAGCACGCAGACTGATCTTATGGGGCAGTGTCAACCTTTTATCCCTGAGAGCGACACACGTACAGGGTGTGATGAATCGGGGCGCAGATCTGCTGTCCAGGGGAAATCCCTCCTATGGGGAGTGGAAACTGAACAGCGAAGTGATCGAACAGACCTGGAGCATATACGGCAGAGCGACAGTGGATCTGTTCGCGTCCAAAGACAACGCCCAATGTCACCTGTTCTTTTCCCTGAAGGACCGGAGCGCGCCCCTGGGAATAGATGCGCTAGCACACGAGTGGCCTCGCACTCTCCTATACACGTTCCCGCCAATAGCGCTGATATCACCAACTCTCTGCAGAGTAAGGGAGGAAGGTCTGAAAATAATACTAATACCTCCGAGATGGCCGGGGAAACACTGGCTTGCGGAGATCATGCATATGCTAGACGGCGAACCGTGGTCTCTCCCGCAGCGCAGAGACCTCCTGTCACAAGAGGGGGGGGAGATCTTCCACCCTCACCCGGAACGACTGGCTCTATGGGCCTGGCCTGTGAGTGGTCCAATTTAAGTAAGACTGGCCTGCCTGACAGTGTCATCAAGACCATACAGAACGCCAGAGCAGCATCGACTAGGTCTCTCTACGACTGCAAATGGAATGTGTTTGAGCGCTGGTGCACAGCTAGGCACGAGATTCCCTTTCAGTGTTCAGTGGCAGTGATTCTTTCATTTCTTCAGGAAATGATAGAGAAAGGCAGAGCGTTCTCAACCATAAAAGTGTTTCTGGCTGCTATATCTGCGTGCCACATCGGTTTTGATAATAAAACAGTGGGGCAACATCCCCTGATATGCAGATTCATGAAGGGCACGCGCCGCGCCCTACCGGTGTCAAAACCACTTACCCCATCATGGGACCTGGGAGTGGTGCTTGATGCATTGTCCACGTCCCCATTTGAACCGCTAGACAAGATTGATTTCAAGGCACTGTCCTTCAAGACTGCGCTATTGATTGCTTTGGTCTCAGCGAAGCGCGTGAGTGAGATTCATGCGTTTTCTGTGCACCCAGCATGTTTACAGTTCATGTCTGGGGATGCGGGAGTAGTTATGAAACCTAATCCGGCATTCATGCCTAAAGTCATTAATGCTGTAAACCCTCTTGAGCTGAGGGCCTTCCATCCTCCCCCTTTTGCATCATCAGAGCAGCAAAAGTTAAATACACTGTGCCCGGTGCGCGCTTTACGCATCTATACAGAGCGAACTAGAGGTCTAAGGGAGAGCGATCAGCTGTTCGTTTCCTGGATGAAACCTCGCACGGGGAAGCCGATCACTAAGCAACGTTTATCGCATTGGATAGTGGAGGCTATTTCGCTGGCATACTCCAGTAAGGGTCTCAAAACCCCAACTGGTTTACGCGCGCACTCAACAAGGGGAATGTCAAGTTCATGGGCTCTATTTAAAGGAGTCACATTACAGGATATCTGTGAAGCGGCGAACTGGTCATCGCCGCACACATTCGCCAGATTTTATAAACTAGATGTTACAGCTCAGACTCTAGCTCACGCAGTATTGAGTGTAAACACAGAATCTACACACTAAATTCGTTCAGCCCTGAATGTGTTGGTTATGGTTGGCAGACTTCAAGACAGGCTATCTGACAATATGGGAGTTAGGATATCCCATAGTGAGACACCGAAACGTATGCTTGAAAGAGAACAATAGGTTACTTGCGTAACCCCGGTTCTCTGATAGCATTAAGTGAGGTGTCTCACCAGATCACCCTCCTTGCTGTGTGAAGCGAGGAAGAGGTTGCGTGTTTTGAATAGCGAAGTGACGTCGTGCTGCCCCCTTTATACGGGGGGGAGGGAAGGCCACGCCAGGACACGACATCACATCTGCCAGCCAATTGGGGCTGGCGTAATGTAATAGGGCTTCTGAAGAATATGCGGAAGGGCGTATCCCATAGTGAGACACCTCACTTAATGCTATCAGAGAACCGGGGTTACGCAAGTAACCTATTGTTCTTCTTTTTGTACCATGGAAGAAAGTGGTCAGTCAATATACTTTGCAGAGGTCATTTTCATAACATAACTCTGACACCTCCTTGTTGACATCGCAGCCTTGTTGGGACATGGTGGCCATCCACTACTCCATCCATCTGGACCATCCAGGGTTGCACGACACTCATCTGTAAACAAGACTTTTGAAAATTAGTCTTCATGTATGCCTGGGCCCACTGCAACCGTTTCTGCTTGTGAGCATTGGTTAAGGGTGGCCGAATAGTAGGTTTATGCACAACTGCAAGCCTTTAAAGGATCCAACACCTTGAGCAGTTGTAGGATTCGCGGGACTCCAGAGGCACCAGTAGCTTCAAATACCTGTTTGCTGCTTTGTAATGGCATTTCAGCATCTGCTCTCTTAATCCGATGAATTTGTCTTGCAGAAACCATCTTCATTCTGCCTTTATCTGCACAAACCTGTCTGTGCTCTGAATCAGTCACAAATGTCTTCACAGTATGATGATCACGCTTAAGTTTTCTTGAAATATCTAATGTTTTTATACCTTTCAGTCCAAGGCATTGCACTATTTGACGCTTTTCGGCAGCAGAGATCCTTTTTCTTTCCCATATTGCTTGAAACCTGCGGCCTGCTTAATAATATGGAACAACCTTCTTCAGTACTTTTCCTTTAATTGGGATTATCTGGAAAACTAATTATCACACGTGTCTGAGATTCATTTCAGTGATCCAAAGAGCTCTTGAGACACGACACCATCCATGAGTTTAATTTAAAAACCAAACATTTAATGTTTATGACACTTGCATCCAATTTGCATAATAATTTGGAATGCGGTGTATGTTTATTGTTGAAATGTTTAATTAATTCATTTAGATTTTATTGGGATGCTTTACTGTCTGCCAATGTGTGAATCGTTTAGAATGCAGCACCTTTATGACATTTTGTTTGAAATGGCACTGAAGAATAAGTACTAAATGCTGTGAGTTCATCAGTTCATCTGTGATTTGCACGAATGAAGAGCAGCATGGAGTGATTATTATTTTTTGTGATCAACACACTCATCCAAATGCATCTGTTTATGCCCTTTCATGAGTGTGTTGATCACAAAAAATAATAATCACTCCATGATGCTCTTCTTTAGTGCAAATCACAATTAATGATTCTCTATAAGAAACTTTCATCTTAGAGTATCGGTCCAAATTTTGTTTGCAGATTTCCAAATGCATCTGTTTATGCCCTTTCATATCTGCAAACAAAATTCGATACTCTAAGGAAGATGAACGTGAGACACAGATTCAGAGTATGGAACGGAAATATCATCAATCGCAGAGCAAGAAACATCAGCTGGAAAATATATGCTGACAGTTTTATAGAATTCACAGGGTACAGAGGAATTGAGTTTTTTACTTTGGGATATTTGCGGTCAACATGTCGTTCTGTTTTGATAGGATCTGGAGTTGGTGGAGAGGCTAAACACAAGCTTGGCCTTCTTCCTTAATGACCTGCTGTCTGTCATGGACAGGGGCTTCGTGTTCAGCCTTATCAAGACATACTGGAAACAGGTGTTCTTTTATTTTATTATCATTATTTTTTTTTTTCATAGTCCGTTTCCCATCCTGATTCAATGCTGACATGAAAAAATTATTTAAAATCTTTCTGGTCCGTTCGACTTTACAACCTGAATTGTTAATGCTTTGTTCGCCAGGTGTCCACTAAGCTGTACGCTCTGCAGAACCCGACTCTGGAGTCTCTGAGGCTCGACTTCCTCAGGATCGTGTGTAGCCACGAGCACTATGTCACGCTGAACCTGCCCTGCAGTCTGCTCACCCCTCCAGCCTCCCCCTCTCCCTCTGTTTCCTCCGTCACCTCGCAGGTAACACAACACAACACACAACTACTGCAAGATTCAGATCCTATGAATTATTCCCAACCATATAATTAGCAGCAGAATAGCACACTAATGGAAAACTGATTGAAAAGGAAAATCTGAAAGATTTAACTAATATTTAGTCAAATATTTTTCCATCTTTGACAAAAATTATGAAGGGCATTGCAACACAAAAATAACAGTGTGTAACGGCTCTGTCTCTCTGTCCTTATATCTCTCTCAGAGTTCTGGCTTCTCCACCCACGTGCAGGACCAGAAGATCGCTAATATGTTTGAGTTGTCCGTACCCTTTAGAGAACAGCACTACCTGGCTGGTTTGGTTCTAACCGAGCTCGCTGTTATTCTGGACCCAGAGGCTGATGGGTCAGTACACTGGTGTGTGTCTCGCCTCGTCTCACTTCATCTCTGTGCTTTACATCTTGTCTTGTCTGATGTCTGTAAACATGTTGTGCACGAAAGATTATCACCATCCCAGTACCTCATCACAATTCTTTTTTTTATTTTAATTATTTTAAGTGCCACTGTCTTATGTAACATACATTTTATGCTATTAGCAGATAAACTTCTAAAGAGGGGAGCTTTTGAGAATGCCCTTATTGTTAATGCGATTTGTTTATTTATTAACGCCCAAACTACACATCCAGGATAGGTGAATGGCCATATCTCAGGAACCCTATGGCCAAGAAAGAAGCCGAAGTGATTCATCCGTCTGCCCTATTTTATGGTTTCCCCAGGAATTGTTCAAGTTCAAGATTGAAATAGTCACATCAGGTGTCTGAAACAGTTTTGTTAAACAGGATAGAATTTTGGCTATAGTTCCAGTTATGAAAATATTACAATGCAGCTAAGGACATATTATAATAAACAGAATGAGTAGCTCGCCTCTCATATCTTCCAATCTGAGTCGTTCGTTCTTTTGAATCTATTGCACTCCGTAGCGTCTATGTGAGTCATGTGACAAAAGAATGAATGACATGTAGAAGTGCCATGTAAAGCATAAAATGAGTAACAAGAAAGACTGTACTATACGGTGGGGTCTTCCGGAAAACGTTTTTTATAATTTGTTTAAAAGTCAAGTGTTTAAAAATCAATGAGCATCCAAAAGGCAAATCATGTGCACTTAGTTTTGTTTTGTGTCGCTGAAGTTGACTACAAGTACATCTGCAATATACTGATTTGTCTATTATTGTTGACTGAAATGGATAACTTTCACACTCGTCTTTGCATGTAGGATGTTTGGCCTGCATAAGAAGGTGATCAGTGTGGTCCATAACCTCTTGTCCAGTCATGACTCTGACCCACGCTATGCTGACCCCGAGGTTAAAGCCAGGGTTGCCATGCTCTACCTACCTCTCATTGGCATCATCATGGAGACACTGCCCCAGCTCCATGACTTCACAGGTACGATCGTCTCGACTCTTCTCTTCGGTGTGTTCATGGAAAGTGTTAACAAGCTTGCATATATGAGATGACATGGTCACAGACATGATTGGTAGGATTATTTTGACCATGATCTTTTGGTTTGTCCTGTTACAGAGTCTCATAACCAGTGGGGTCGTCTTGGAGTAGACGAACAGGAAACTGAAGGCAATAGCATGATCAGTCAGAGCGTAGCCATGGCAATCGCAGGGACTTCTGTTCCTCAGATGTCGCGTCCCAGTAGCTTCCTTCTTAACCCACAGGTAGGTGATTATAACCTTGGTAGAAAGCATGTGACTGACTTTATTATCTGTATACAGTATTATCTGCGTAGGGCTAGGATTGAATAAAAACATGCTGTTATGGCAGAATAATCAAAGACAAGGTGCTGTTATTAAGCCTGAACACAAGCCTGACCACACGTCAGGCTTAATAACAGCACCTTGTCTTTGATTATTCTGCCATAACAGCATGTTTTATTCATTTTATACCACAGCATTGTATGGTTCATTTATTAAATAACCTATGCTTTTTCTACTTATAATAGTGATGGGACATTTGGGTCATTTTAGTGTGACTCTGTTCATTTTGATGAATGAGATTCAAAGAACCAACTTTTTTTTTTTTTTTTTTTTGGTCATTTAATTTCGTTCTTTTTATCAGAAATAAAATTAAATGTTGCATCTTCAATAAAAAGACCCCTAATACATCTACATACACAACTTTTGGCTATAGTTCCAGTTATGAAAATATTACAGTGCAGCTAAGAACATATTATAATAAACAGAATGAGTTGCTCACCTCTTATATCTTCCAGTCTGAGTCGTTCGTTCTTTTGAATCTATTTCACCGCATAGCGTCTATGGGAGTCATGTGACAAAAGAATGAACGACTCGGGACTTGAAGACTTATTGCTGAGAATCGTTCAATTCTGTTTCCTGTATATGACATACGGAGGTTTTGTGATGAATTGCGCCCAGTAGAAAATGAACGAATTACTCTCCGAGACGACTCGTGCTTCTGAGTCACGTCAAAGATTCGTTCAAAAAGAACGAATCGTTCATGAACGACCCATCACTAATTTATAGTCATGTGTGCCTCTGTTGCAATGTGCTAACATTTGTTTAACATCACTGTTCAACAAGCAATCAATGTTTTATCACAAAATAGTTCATCATATGAACAATTGCATCCAATTTTTAATTGATCTTGCTGTAGAAATAATAACTTATTGCAAGATGTGCATTAATTTAAACCAGTAACATAATCTTAAATACTTGATTGTTGTCAGAGCTGCTGTAAAGGAAATTTGTCAACACTTTCTGACCCAGATCAAGAATTCAAAAGCACTATTCTCACCTAAAATTCTGTATTATTTCCTTTTGTTTCCATTATAACATGCCAAAAATATATATACATAATAATTAATACATTTTCAGCCACTATAGGGGGGGGAAAAGAAAAAAAAAATTTCTGCATGATGTCTCACTGTCTCTTTCTTCTCCTCCCCATTCCCAGGCCACCCGTCAGCATGGCACCTTCTCCCCTGAGTCCAGTCGCAGTCTGCTCATCTGTCTTCTGTGGGTGCTGAAGAACGCAGACGAGTTGGTGCTGCAGAAGTGGTTCACTGACCTGTCTGTATCTCAGCTCAACCGTCTGCTGGACATGCTCTACCTCTGCGTCTCCTGCTTCGAGTACAAGGTCTCAGCAGCAATAAATCACAAAATCTCTGTAACGACATGTTTTATTTAATCAAAAATATAAAGTTGGGTTATATAATTTTCAGTTTGCATTGTTTCAGTACTTAATAATGATAAATTTTATTAACCATCTTCTTTTTCTGTTCATCTCATCTCATGAAAAAGGCCCATTTTCTATTCATGCAGGGAAAGAAGGCGTTTGAGCGCATGAACAGTCTGACCTTTAAGAAGTCTAAAGATATGAAGGCCAAGCTGGAGGAGGCCATCCTGGGCAGTATCGGAGCCAGGCAGGAGATGGTGCGACGCAGTCGAGGACAGTTAGGTTAGTTAGCCCTAGAATGAAGGCAATGTTAAGAAGTCTGATTAAGTAATATGCAATCATATCATCTACCTCTAACGACCCTTGAAATTTTTTTTTTTTGAGAAAATTGAGAAACATTGGAGCTATTTCTGCATAAATCTGGGATAAACCACTTTGTAGCCATAATTTTTAACACATCATCCTAGTAAACAAATTAAGTGATAGCATGTTAATTTCACACACATCACAAATATTACCGGACTTAAGTGAAATATTAATATTCCATTGTTATACCAACACATTCTGCTTGTGCGTGCACTCAAAAAATACAGCTTAATTATGTTCTCAGTGATTTTTGTAAACATGAAGCTTTACTCTATTTCAGAACGTAGTCCATCAGGCAGTGCGTTCGGCAGCCAAGAGAACCTGCGCTGGAGGAAAGACATGACACACTGGCGTCAGAACAGTGAAAAGATGGACAAGTATGATCACTCAAAAAAAAAAACAGACCTTTTTTTTATATTGGATATTTTTTTTCCACATAATATAATTGTCACATTCTATCCACTTAATATAAAACCAAAAACAATATGTGGAGGAAATTGGTCCTAAATAAATTTTGACTCTGGGTAAAACACATACCACAGCACATCAAGTGTTTGATTCATGTTGTTTAAATTTCTTTAACAGAGGTTGTACAGATAACTACAGTGGTGAGTCAGATGAAGATCTTTAAAGTGATACACAGGCTATATTACAAGCCACGTTGCTCAGTTCTGATTGTTTGGTCAGATCGGATTTGCATGTCATAACTGTTCACTTTTCATAATTGCAAGTGAGTTTTGTGAACGTGTTTCGAATATGTATCTGATCTATGATCACATCCTGAAGTGACTGCTCCGATCTGAAAAACATCAGATTTGGGCGTGTAGACCGCCATTAAAAAATCTGATCTGTCACGTTAGGGTAAAAAAAAATCGTAATTGTCACTTCAGGCTGGTTATGTGAGCTTCTCAAAAAAGGCTTTTTTTTTTTTGCAATCATTATACTTGTATCACTTAATTGATAACAGGAAAGAACATGACTTACATAATAAATGAATAAAATAAATACGGATTAAATTAGATTCAACTTTGTCACTGCACATGTATAGTACAAGGCAACGAAATACAGTTAGCATCTAACCAAAGGTGCATTTTTGCATTGCAAAATAGTTTGGATATATAAACACTACAGTAAATGAGGTAAATACAGTGAGTGCAATTGAGCAAATGCAATGAGGAAGGTATGGTATACAATGTTATATTGGTATAAATTAGAAAATTTTGGCAGTTTTGCTGTGGTATATGATTAGTTTTATTTAACCAGGACATGCTGTTCTAGGAAAATAACCTTTTGGTTTGTAAACACTATACCTTTATTTAATACATTTATTTATTAATTTATAACCATGTCCCACCTGTGTCCCTCTAGTACAGAAACCTTTACACATTGTGGTCCCTTAACTGTTTTGGTGTGGAATAACTCGTCCATTTGATCTTCTTCTTTCATTTACTGTGTGTCTAGGGGCCACAGATCAGTCAGGTATTGTACAACTGAAGTGTGACCTAAATAACCTCCCTCTGCTAATCACCTTGAGTATAAGAATTGATCCCCCTTTCATCCTGCCTCCTTGCTCTTCTTGCCTTCTGCTTAAAGTGCTCTAGTTGAAGCTAAGACTGCTATGTCTTTATAACTGGGATTGCTCTGTGACTGGGTGTGTGTGTGTGTGTGTGTGTGTGTGTGTGTGTGTGTGTGTGTGTGTGTGTGTGTGTGTGTGTGTGTTCACTTGGCAAGGAAATGGGTGGCTGCTTGGGTGATGTGATTGTCATTTTCCACAGTATAGCACACAAACATAGGGAGAGATTTTCCGCCTTAATTTCACTAAAAGGCTTTAATTTCAGTAAATATGTGCTTTTAATGCATCATCAGATTACATTAAAGAGTGAAATTCTTGTGTGCATAGAACCAAAAACACTTTAGTACTTCACCTTTAATTATTAGAAAGAAAAACAAACAAAAGTAAAATGAGTTACTGAAGAACTGTAAATAGAAGTATAAAATATATAAGGTGCGGTAGAAAAAAAGTATTTGACTGTTATTGTTGGTTATGGTGACAATAAATAAATTAAAATCAAATCATACCAGCCAAAACAAAATGTTTTTGTGTTATAAGTTGAATTTCTCACCTCCCGGATTGAATTATTTTGCAATTTGCTAAAAGAAAAAAAACGTGTTTTGGGGGGGGGGGGGGGGGTATTCCTTAAATTTGATTTCCTGGTTTGTTTTCAGATTCATAAGTGTGTGTAACATTGAAAAATTATCAGGCGCTCAGGTAATTTATTATTTTTATTATTTTAATTATTATTATTTTTTTAATATCCAAATTGGCAAATCTAAATCTTTGATTGTAGTAATTTGAAAAGCAATAATCAGAAAGCTATAAAACATGTTTTAATGGAGAAAATTGACGACCACTAATATTATAGTATATAATTATAGTAGTATTATAATATATAATGATAGTATATAATATATTATATACTATAATCCGGAAAGTATTCACAGTGCATCACTTTTTCCACAATTTATGTTACAGCCTTATTCTAAAATGGATTAAATTCTTTTTTTTTTATGTGCTCTATCAAATTTTTTTTTTTTTAATAAATTTGAAAAAATCTCAAGTAAACGAGGTTTAGAGGAAAAAACATCTGGCTGACACAGTATATTACACCTAAACTACAGTATATGTGAATGGATGCATATTGCTTATAAATTCCACCCTATGTGGTGGTAAATTCTGAAATCTGATTGGTCAGAATATGTTCCAATATGTTGGTACTATAGGAACAAGATACAACAGGCCTCTACATTGTGCATACTTTATAACAATCTGAAGTGAAGCTGAAACGAGTTACAAGAGGGTCTTAATAACAAGAAAGAAAAGGAGAGACTGTGAGGGAATGAGAGTTTATAGCTGCTATAAATTTAGTGGTACGAACTAAATTGTCTTGCTATGTTGCTTATTAGTAATTTTATATATATATATAAATTTAATTTTAGCCTGATTGTTTTCTCAAATTCCTGCGCACATAAATAACAACTGTTTGTGCGTCCCTCGTGTCTTAACTGCCGTCTACCTGTATCACTAATCCCAGTTTCTTAATTATAAACCGATGTTAATTACTGGACTCCAAATTCAGCTTCCAGTGTCCAGTATTAGCCTGATTAATTAATAGATTTAATTAATTGATAATTCTGCAAACCCTACCCCTCGTATCTATGGTCCACCATGGATGTGATGTGCATCCATGTGTGCTTTTTCTGGACGCCTGCTGTGCTAGGGTCGCTTGGTTGGGTGCTGGCTCTCCCCTCGCTGTGTTGGGATGTTTGTGCTATTGAAGTATGTGTGTGTAGCTTGTTTTGAACGAGTGGTGTGCTGTGCAGGTTTAAGGAAAGCTCTCAGCGCAGTAGGAGGAGCCAGGAAGCCTTGTTAGATAGGTTTGTAAGCTTAGATAAATCTCATAAACCACCTCCATCCCCTTAGACTCCTTGTACAACAATGTACAACAACATTATACAGCAATGGAAAATCCCCAAACATATTTTGTATCTGTATTACCCATGCATATTTTTTTTAAGTACAAGTATGTTTTTAGTGTCAATGGATTCATATATGTACAAAGTGACCTTGAATGCTTGCGCAGGATTATTTGCCATTCAAGGGGTCCTTGCCTTTTCTTCCAGGCGCAGCATAAAACAATTCTGAATGCGTTCTCTGTTTTTCGCCTTTTTCCAGGACCAGGGCAGAGCTAGAACACGAGGCATTAATAGACGGCAATCTGGCAACCGAGGCCAACCTCATCATTCTTGACACTCTGGAAATCATAGTGCAGGTACATTTTAAAAACACAGAAAGCTAGATTTTGAGTCCCAATTCATTAAGCTGTCTTAATTAAAAGTAATGACTATGCTTATAGACCGTTTCTGTGACCGAGTCGAAGGAGAGCATTCTCGGAGGTGTCCTCAAGGTTCTACTTCACAGTATGGCGTGCAACCAGAGCGCCCTCTATCTTCAGCATTGCTTCGCCACACAGAGGGCTCTTGTCTCAAAGGTAAGTACAGGTTTCATGATAAAATGTCTGTGATGATGTAAATGCCGCTATCTGCGCACTATTTCTCTGTCGGTTTGTGTGTTGGTTGCGTTTTTAGTTCCCAGAGCTGCTGTTTGAGGAAGAGACAGAGCAGTGTGCTGATCTTTGTCTGCGTCTGCTGAGGAACTGCAGTAGCAGCATCGGCACCATTAGATCACATGCCAGCGCTTCACTTTACCTGCTAATGAGACAGAACTTTGAAATTGGAAATGTGCGTTGGACAAGATTTATTTATTTATTTTTTTTGTTTGGTCTTGAAGAGTAATTTCAAGCTTGTCTATGAACTTGGCTGATTAATGTGAATTTGTCTGTGTCCTTCAGAATTTTGCCAGAGTAAAAATGCAGGTGACCATGTCTCTGTCATCCTTGGTTGGCACATCTCAAAACTTTAACGAGGAGTTTCTGAGACGCTCGCTCAAAACAATCCTGACCTATGCAGAGGAGGACCTGGAGCTCCGCGAGACTACATTCCCTGACCAGGTCAGTCCTTAAAGTCAATCTTTTGCTAAAGATTGGTCAATCAATTTGCAACCATCTGAATTTTTATTTTTAACTATTCCTTGTTGAATGCCTGTGGACAAAAGTGTCTTCACAAAGTGGTATGATTTAGCCAAACAGAAAAACCTTCAAGATCCCGAAATTTGTAGCCCAGAAAGTTAACAATAGATATCCGGCACCATAGTGGGAATCTGCCAAGTGAGAATTTGCACCCAAGAACAAAAAAAAAATGTTTTGGAAATGGTTCTCTGAAATTAATTACTACCTCATGAATATTAATATAATTAATCATGAATAATATGCTTTTGTGTGTTTTAGGTTCAGGACCTGGTGTTTAACCTCCATATGATTTTATCAGACACAGTGAAGATGAAGGAACATCAAGAGGATCCTGAGATGCTTATTGATCTGATGTACAGGTCAGATTGCTAGCATATTTTTGTTGCTTTTCATTTCGATGTAGAATTTGTTCGAGTTCTTGGAGGAGCTTCAGATTCTAGATTAAATTTTTCATGCACAAATTGATCACATTGGTGACAATGCAAATGTTAAAACATGTATGTGTAACAGAATAGCCAAGGGGTATCAGACCTCTCCGGATTTAAGGCTGACCTGGCTACAGAACATGGCAGGGAAGCACTCGGAGAGGAATAACCACGCGGAGGCGGCACAGTGTCTGGTCCACAGCGCCGCCCTGGTGGCTGAATATCTCAGCATGCTGGAAGATCGCAAGTACTTGCCCGTGGGCTGCGTCACCTTCCAGGTATTTAATCTGACTTGAGAGGTTTTTGTTGGTCATGGCGGTTTACTTCAAACAAATTGTTTTACTAGTGGTTTTCCCTCTGTGACAGAATATCTCCTCCAACGTCCTGGAGGAGTCTGCTGTATCTGATGATGTCGTGTCTCCGGATGAGGAGGGTATCTGTTCGGGGAAATATTTTACTGAGGCTGGTCTGGTGGGGCTGTTGGAGCAGGCTGCTGCCTCCTTCTCTATGGTGAGGAAGTGCATTTTTATTATTATTTTTTGAAATTATTTTTTTAAAATACATTTTTATTTATTTTTATTCAACTGTCATGACATGTTTTAAGTGCAGTACTGTGAGAACTTGTAATGAAAAATGCAGCAAGAGGGGGGAAAAAAAATCATTAAATGCTTAACACTTTATTGATCATGTTAATTTTTAAATGAAACATTGATAAAGACCATGATGATCTCTAGGAACTTTCTTGATCGACCAACCCGTATTCTTTATCCCCTGTTGCGTATCGTTAAACAAGTGACCTTGTTTTCACTCCCGGTCTGCAGGCTGGCATGTACGAGGCCGTGAACGAAGTCTACAAGGTGCTCATCCCTATTCATGAAGCTAATAGGGATGCCAAGAAGCTGGCAACAATTCATGGTAAACTCCAAGAGGCCTTTGGCAAAATTGTGCACCAGGTAAATGCTCACGCCGCTCGGTAGCAGTGCCGTCCTCTCGGAGTCGGGTCATTGTCCTCGTCGGTTATTCCAGTTTAAAACAACAGGACTTTGCTTTCAAATACCATCAAAAACATCTCAGCAAAGTCAGAGTAGAAATGAAGTCTTGTTTATTCGGTTGTATGTGCACACTCGTGCTTGCAGATGTGTTCGTGCCGTCATGTACACAATGTCTTGCATGGTACAGGGTACATAAATGTTTTTATAGTAGTTGACTAAGGTGTGTGTAGGGGTAGTGCAACTTGTTGTATACTTTTTAAACAGGGCAAATGTTCATTCATGCATGGGGATGTACTATAAACACATTCACATGCCTGCCTCGTCTACACACACTTGTTAACACAATCATCGTCAGCCCTATCTCAAGGGGCTTTGCATGTGTTGGGACAGAATCATGGTTTCTGATGAGAAGATGGAGGTCTTGCATGCAAAACAGCAACAATTATGGGGTTACAAATGAAGTGTAGTGCAAAAGGGTTGGACAAATGATAAATGCATTAACTAATCCACTCAGGAAGTGATTCGGGTTGCCCAGAAAGTAGTTTAAAAAGTGGAGAAATCTAAACAAAAATTATGAATTATAGTTTTTATTCTCTACTGATAGTTTCTAATGTAGAACAAGTTGTTGCACATTATAAGTTGTTGGCGAACATGTAATTTCATGCAACGTTCCTTTTTGTTTCACAATTACAAACCTTGTTTGAGCCTGTTTAGGTTTTTGTCTATAAATCTTTTACCTTGAGGTGAGGTATTGTGCGTAATGCAACAACTTTGCACTCTAGAAAAACGTATTTAATGACCTTCTAGTTGTATCCTCTTTCTTAACATTATTTTTAACCTGTTTTATGAGACACTTCAGACCTATTTACACTTTACAGGACTAGCGCTATAGCAAAGGTCACTGGATATTGTGGCAGTGATGCGTAAAGTTTAAAACCTTGAATACACTAGCATCTTACAAACCAGAGTTTTCACTGTCAGGAAGCAGGGTTTACAGTATTTACTTTCTGGGCAACTGTGAAGAAGAAGAAGAAGAAGGAGGAGGGGACAAAATGGTTTGGACACACAGAAGACTATTGATATTTGTCCACCCCTGAGTACTGCATGCAGTGTTCTGAATGTCCTATGGGAAAGATTAATGGCTTCCCATAGTGCTGGGGAAAGTCCTGCTGAGCTTATAGAGGGTGTGACTGTGACCTGAGTGTGTGTGTGTGTGTTGATTTGTCCTATATTCTTTCTGTCACACAGAGCACTGGCTGGGAGGTAGGTGGTGAACCTCATGCTTAATGCTTGACCCACATGTGCAAGTGGTGGGCATTGATCCTAGCTCTCTCTGCTGTGAAATCGATCCATTAACCTTTTTTTTTTTTTTTTTTAATTGACTTTTTGTACTCAGTCCATCCTTTCATCTGTCCGTCTGTGGCGTGCAACCATGCCACACTTTGTCTTTCTCTTTTTCTCTCTATTTTTTATATTTTTTATCTCACTCCTTGTTTTCTGAACAGAAGCAGTGTTAACATTGCTTGTTTCGGCAGGCCACATGCATGAGAGCCAGTGTGTGACACTAATGACCAGCTGTCCAATGAATGCGTCACTTTATTTGCCTCATCTCTCTCCCTCATTCTGTCTTTCATCAGCACTGGCATCGATGTGATCTCACTACAGTCATCCTAAAGCACAGGGTTCGATTTATACCTGCTATGCAACAAATGAAAATTAGGAACAAATGTAAATTTAAAAAACAAACTTAAAAAAAAAATTCCTGTGGAATAATTTCACCACAAAGATTACTCTGAAATCCGAACATTTTATTTATTTATTATTTTTGTTCTTTTCATTGACCTGACCTTGCTTTATTTAGAACTAAATCGACCCCTGAGTATTGATTTGTGTGAATTGCAATTAATCCATCAATTCTCTCATGGTCCTCTGCATGACTTTTTGAGAGTTTGGCACGATGCAGTCTCCTCACTTAACAGGATGTTGGACGTTCCTGATTCCCATTCCATACTCACTCAGCCCTTCCTGCTTGTTTTTTTTTTTCTTGATTCCATCCTCCATCCTGCATGTGTCCTGTTTTTTTTGCATTCTCCATTTTTAAAAGTATTAGTTTTAAGTACTGTTGCTGTTTTATTTGTCTTTCCAAGAAGTTCATGGTTCCCTGATTAAAATATGTTCTGTTTTCTCCTTTTTTTTTAATCCCCTTCCCCGGTTGCTGATCCCTCCTCTTCCCATTTTAATTATTATGTCTTGTGGTAAGTTGCTAGTTTGAGGCTTTATTTCTGTTGCTTTAATAGCGTGACAGATATATGTGGATATATGTGATTGGCAGAAGCAGAGTAAATACCCTGGAATTAAAAAAATAATAATTCTGCAGTATATAGTTCACTGTATAAAGTTCTAAAAACTGCAGATCTGAAACAATAATCTTGCTTTGTTACATTGGCTCATTAACCAATATTATTGCATGATTGCCTCGACCAGTGCTGTTCAAATCCAGTTCTGGAGGACCAATGTCCAGTACAGTTTGTTATTCAATGTGAAAAAACATCAACTAAACCTGGCATTTAACAGATTAGTTGAATTAGCTGTGTTTGAACAGAAAAGTCACAAGTGTTTTGGATGCTGGCCCTCCAGTACTGGATTTGAACAGCCCAGGCCTCAACATTTCCACATAGTTTTTGGTAAAACATAGTACTTTTGCAAATGTCTTGAGACACCCATAATTTCTTCATATTTCCCTTCCAAAAAGCCAGACTTTCTTGTACTTTTAAAGTAGCTTTGGATAGTTTTTCAGGTTTTCTCTTATTTTTGGCAAGTTTTTGCTCTAATTGTCAGTCCAGTCCCTGTTCCTGACCAGTTCAGAAGAAACTGAGTATTTTATTATTTTTTTCTTTGTTTGTTTGGCTACACAGTGACCTATGGATCATTTAAGCATGAAAAAACATCTAACTTGTGAGAAACAGGTGCAGATGATGACAGATGATCAGGCCAGTGATTAGTATACTGCTGATGCTGATTGCTGAGTTTTTGGAACAGATGAGAGGGGAAATGAGGTTGCTGCTGTGTTTGTTATATAAACAATGTTTAAATTGTATCATTCGGAACTTGCAGCCTGTTACAGGAAAACATTTATTCCTATTTCTTTAGTTTCATTTACATAATTTTATTTAATATGCAGAAATGAGGGGTGACTTAAGACTTTAGCACCGTACTGTATATTTATCATGTATTTTGCACTGGAAATCTGTAACACCTAAGCATGCTGTCCCCCATAACTGTCCTATCCAGCATCACTACTGATACAGTCTGAAGGTTCAGTTCAGTCTCTTACAGCCTATAGTAATCTACCAATAGACTTCTCTATTTCCATATCTTTGTACTGGTACTCGGTGCACCCTGAATGCATCACTGGTTTACATGTTACTCTAATAGCCATATTCTGAGGGTTAGGTTCCCCTAACTGTTCTCTATAGGTGAATGTGCTGGACTTGACATGCGCGTCAGTGGCAGTTTTAAAGTTGATCTAATTGTATGGTATTATAAGGTGTACTGCTATATGAAATGAAGTTCCAACTTTCAGACGGTGTTGGAGAAAATATAGAATTTAGTTCGGGAAAAATGTATAAAAATCTATACACTTTCACAAGCTTTTGTTTTTACCTTAAGCACAATTAAAGTATGTTTAGCAAATTTTCTAACGTAGTAATGGCACTAATTGCTCATTTGTATTTTACTATGTTTCAAAGATAAAAAAAAAAAAAAAACATGCTATGAAACAAGCTATCACTCACAATCAGTAATTTTAAGTGCCAATTAAAGTTTGCTAAGGGTGTGAACACACACTTATGAACTCTATAACCTAATACTGATTATTTTTTACTATATGAAGTTCATAAACTTGACTCTAAATCAAAAGAATTCTATTATAGGTACTAAAAGCTTAAATATCAGACGGCTTTGTTTTATTAATTCTTAATCTTCTTCTTTCTACTGCCTGTGATATTTTCTTATGATACAGTATGCAGGTCTATACTGTACTGATTGATACTGAGTGATTTGCTGTGTGTGGACGCCTTACTATGCTCACTGATCCTTATTCCAAATAATAAGATAAAATTAACTCGGTCAACATTTATAATCATTCATTAACAGACTGCATTTATTCATCTTTGCATGTTTATTAGGTCTGATAAACTTTGCTGTCAAGTCAACATGAAATCCCTCCATCCGAGTTCACTTTACATTGACCATGGCACATGGGCTAGTTATACTCCAGCTATAGCTTGAAAATATTATCAAGATCATAGTTTAGTGATGTATGAATTGCAAATGAATTAATGACTGTTATAGGAGTATAGACGGAATTGTGCAAAGCTGATTGATTTGTTTTTGCTGAATTTCTTGCAGGATGGAAAGCGCATGTTTGGCACTTACTTCAGAGTCGGATTTTACGGTTCTAAATTTGGTGACCTGGACGAACAGGAGTTTGTGTACAAAGAGCCTGCCATCACCAAGCTGGCAGAAATCTCACATCGGCTTGAGGTACAAGATTGCTGGAAACTCCTCCATTTATATCTGTGTCTATTCATTCCCATAGGTTTACTAACTTAGGGTTATGACCCTACTTGCAGTTTCCTGAGATGTGGCTATAATGACGATCTGTGCATACAAATGTGATTTATTAAATATTTAGTAATAATCACAGTTTATATGCGAGGGGAGTTCAAGTCAAACTGGAACTGATGATATTTCTGATGAATGAAACCAGAAAACCGATTGACAGTAAAGTGATGATTGTTAGCCGCAATAGTAGATGTGAATGGTGCAGCGGTGTGCAGTAAGTGGAACGGAACGCCTAATCCTTAAAAATTGACAGATGACTTGTTGCCAACTTGCGCATATATCGGTTTCAACTGTACACCCAATTGTTCCACAGAAATCACTTGCACATTACAGGAACTCGTCTGGGAGTTAATGCTACGTACACCGCAATTTTTTACACATGGTTGGGCCATTAAAGGAGTTCCAGGGAGGCCAGCGTTCAGACGTGAAGCAGGCAGTCTGAGCACCGTGCCGGCATACTGAGAAAAATCCAAAATCCAATCCTAGCGAAACACTGGGATAAGTGCATTAGTGTAGCAGAGGATTATGTAGAGAAATAAAGATTTGTTTTTGCTCTCATAACATAATCAAAATTCCCGGTTTGACTTGAACGCCCCTTGTATAATAAAAATGCATGTTTATAATATTTACAGATATTTGCACTTTTATTAAACCAGAGAATGAAATTATAAAAATGAATGCTCCATGGCTCACTGTGTTGAACGCCGCTATGCTGTTGGAGTAACCAGACAAACCTGAGCATTTGCTAACATTTGTAGATGGAACGCAAGGTTTTTGTGCACTTTTGTTCATCAACTCATAGTAGGGAATCTAGGTTGGATGGAAAACTCAAGGTTAAACATGTGCTTTTGAATACATCTCCCGAGCTTGATGCGCTGCTGTCGTGTACAGCACATGATCCCAGTTCTATCGTTACATGCAGGAAATGCAGAGTGCCTCATATCTTTAAATGTTCAAATATAAAGGACCCATGTTCCGTCTTTCCTCCTTTGATGTGTAACTAGCTGGTGTTTTATTCTCTGTATACTGTATAGTGCGCCATTGTGTTACACTGTCCCATGGACTTTACTCTCTTCTTTAGGGTTTCTATGGGGAGCGATTTGGGGAAGATCAAGTTGAAGTCATTAAGGACTCGAATCCCGTGGACAAATGTAAACTGGATCCAAATAAGGTATGTGTTCTGTGTGTATCAGTGGCATTATTAAACAGCTTTAGTGAATGTTTTGCATTTTCATCGCTGTCGTGATAACAGTTACATAAGTGTGCTACAGCTTGCCTAGTTGTCAAGTCCAATTCAAGTGTAATGGCCGAGTCAAAACCTTGACTTTTGGTTCCTGTGAAACTTGTTTGATTTTAGCATATTTTGTATTTTTAGCACTTAAAGTATAAAAAAGAGGCATAGTTTTCAGCTGGAAATTATTACAGACACGTTTTGCACTTCATGTGTGTGCTTTTATGTAATATCCACATGAATTGCCATCCTTCAAAATTTCATTTTGACAAATAGTTTTGAGAATACCATTATTAAAAAAAAAAAAAAAAAAAAAAAGATAAAAATTTTGTGTGTGGATTAATTTTATCATATTATTTTTATGCATGCTGCCAATAATTCTTGAGTGCCTGGTGTATCTGTGCCTACCCTCATACACCACATACTAAGTGAGCGGCTTGTGTTTTACAGGCTTTTATTCAGATCACTTATGTGGAACCGTACTTCGACACATACGAGATGAAGGACCGCATCACGTATTTCGACAAAAACTACAACCTGCGCCGCTTCGTTTACTGCACACCGTTCACGCTAGACGGCCGCGCACATGGGGACCTGCACGAGCAGTACAAACGCAAGACCATTCTCACCACCAGCCATGCTTTTCCCTACATCAAAACCCGCATCAACATCATTCACAAGGAGGAGGTAGAACCGGAGTCCAGCTCCTGCTGTTTACCCCACAGGACCCCGTCACCCCTAGCTTTGTGTTTAATTTCTTCTCTCTTTTTTTTTTTTTTTTTTTGTGCTCAGATCATCTCCATGCCCATCGAGGTGGCCATTGAGGACATGCAGAAGAAGACACAGGAACTGGCCTTCGCTACTCACCAGGATCCAGCCGATGCCAAGATGTTACAGATGGTGCTGCAAGGATCTGTGGGCACCACTGTCAACCAGGTAAATATAAATATACCTCGGTTTTACACATTAATTCACGAGAAGTTTCATCACAAGTGCCAGTTTGACCCAAATCAGCATGGAATCAGTGATTTTTTTCCTTCCAATAGAAACAGTATGTGTTTAGTATCTCTACCAGCAGGGAAAACACCAACGACTACTACCATTCATGTCCAGATCCATATTACTAAGAACAACACTTAATATCTAGAATATAATACAGTTTACGTACGAATAGACTGTATATTTTTACTGTGTATTCAACCTAATCAGGACTGTGGAAGATAATTAATGTAAATAAAGTTTATAAATGTAAAACACTGTGCATAATTGCAGCACAGAAA
Source organism: Channallabes apus (assembly GCA_030522415.1). Taxonomy (NCBI): domain Eukaryota; kingdom Metazoa; phylum Chordata; class Actinopteri; order Siluriformes; family Clariidae; genus Channallabes; species Channallabes apus. The sequence continues at coordinate 44,451,324 of CM060112.1, forward strand.
GGAATCGGATCTGATCTAACTCCTATTGGGTGGATAGAGATGAGCCCGGGGGTGGAGGCACCACTCGGTGTTTCACGTTGTACAGTGTTGTCTGGGTTGGAGGTTTATTTGGAGTAGTTGCAACACATCCACCTCCTGGACTTTTGGTTCTGTAGTAAAGGCCATCTTGAACACTGTAGTTTACATTTCACTTGCTCATGCAACGAGAAATAAAATAACAAAATGGCATTTTTTTTGCTATTATCTTAAACTGATATGGCTTAAAAGCAAATCCTGTCAGGATGTGCAGTTATTAGAAAAAAAAATCAGCTTTATGGTCACTCATTTTGGGTCGAATCTCACACATTGTCCTTGTTTATTGTCCTGTGACAGTACACCCGTCGTGTTTTCTTCTTTACTGAGAACTATCTGTCTTTGTGCACCTTCACCCCAGGGGCCACTTGAGGTCGCTCAGGTCTTCCTGTCCGAAATTCCAAGTGATCCGAAACACTACAGACATCACAACAAGCTGAGGCTCTGCTTTAAAGATTTCACCAAACGGTACAAAGACTAACCACCAAACTTTATCCAAATGCATCAGTTCCTTATAGTGTAACTGGATCTAATGTAACTCCATCATTTGGTCCGATCGTTATTAGATGCGAAGACGCCCTGCGCAAGAATAAAAGTTTAATAGGTCCTGACCAAAAGGAATACCAGCGGGAGCTGGAAAGAAATTACCACAGACTGAAGGAGGCTCTTCAGCCGCTGATTAACAGGAAAATCCCGCAGCTCTACAAACCTGTGCTGCAGGTCAACTCTCACAGGTGAGAGAACCTTTAGGATATTTAAGACTTGTCGAAGAATGCAGAAAGTGTAATAGATTGTTGAAGAGAGAAGGCTTCTTTAAATTAATTCTGGATACACTTTTATCCAAAGCAACTTATAAAATTGATTCCTATTACAGGTCCTTCTCAAAAAATTAGCATATTGTGATAAAGTTCATTATTTTCTGTAATGTACTGATAAACATTAGACTTTCATATATTTTAGATTCATTACACAAACTGAAGTAGTTCAAGCCTTTTATTGTTTTAATATTGATGATTGTGGCATACAGCTCATGAAAACCCAAAATCCCTATCTCAAAAAATTTGCATATTTCATCTGACCAATAAAAGAAAAGTGTTTTTAATACAAAAAAAGTCAACATTCATATAATTATGTTCAGTTCTGCACTCAATACTTGGTCGGGAATCCTTTTGCAGGTTCTTGTGTCTTGTGTCTCTCAACTTTCTCTTCACAATATCCCACAGATTCTCTATGGGGTTCAGGTCAGGAGAGTCGGCAGGCCAATTGAGCACAGTAATACCATGGTCAGTAAACCATTTAGCAGTGGTTTTGGCACTGTGAGCAGGTGGCAGGTCGTGCTGAAAAATGAAATCTTCATCTCCATAAAGCTTTTCAGCAGATGGAAGCATGAAGTGCTCCAACATCTCCTGATAGCTAGCTGCATTGACCCTGCCCTTGATAAAACACAGTGGACCAACACCAGCAGCTGACATGGCACCCCAGACCATCACTGACTGTGGGTACTTGACACTGGACTTCAGGCATTTTGGCATTTCCCTCTCCCCAGTCTTCCTCCAGACTCTGGCACCTTGATTTCCGAATGACATGCAAAATTTGCAACCTGTAGCCCATTTCCTGCACACGCCTGTACACGGTGGCTCTGGATGTTTCTACTCCAGACTCAGTCCACTGCTTCCGCAGGTCCCCCAAGGTCTGGAATCGGTCCTTCTCCACAATCTTCCTCAGGGCCCGGTCACCTCTTCTCGTTGTGCAGCATTTTCTGCCACACTTTTTCCTTCCCACAGACTTCCCACTGAGGTGCCTTGATACAGCACTCTGGGAACAGCCTATTCGTTCAGAAATGTCTTTCTGTGTCTTACCCTCTTGCTTGAGGGTGTCAATGATGGCCTTCTGGACAGCAGTCAGGTCGGCAGTCTTACCCATGATTGCGGTTTTGAGTAATGAACCAGGCTGGGAGTTTTTAAAAGCCTCAGGAATCTTTTGCAGGTGTTTAGAGTTAATTAGTTGATTCAGATGATTAGGTTAATAGCTCGTTTAGAGAACCTTTTCATGATATGCTAATTTTTTGAGATAGGGATTTTGGGTTTTCATGAGCTGTATGCCACAATCATCAATATTAAAACAATAAAAGGCTTGAACTACTTCAGTCTAATGTTTATCAGTACATTACAGAAAATAATGAACTTTATCACAATATGCTAATTTTTTGAGAAGGACCTCAAAAAATATAAGACTCACCTTGTTGGACTTCAGAACAAATCAGTCTTACCAACGAGTTCCGTTCTGGAAGCACATTTGTGAGTTTGATTTGTTCTTAAGTCCGACAAAGTGAGGATTTTACAGTCAGGGACGAGCTGTACAAACGTGTAATATCTCCTGGATTTGGCGATTTACAAATAAGACAAATGTGTAGGTAACACTAACTTGTACTGACATTTCAAGGTTTGAAACTTAACAGCTAACTATAAGTTCCAAGGTTGAATCCCAAACATTTAATTTCATTTTAATTCAAAACAGAAATTACAACGTACAGGTTACAATGGGAAATAAGTTAATGACTCTCACAAGTTCTCAATGATGATTGATGATCAATCACCATCTGTCTGTCTGATCACCCCAAGGTTGAATTTGCAGTATTTAAACATAAACCTCAACTCTCAATCTCATATCTGGAGAAATAATGACAGATTAATTCAGTTCTTTTACCAACATGTTCTTGTTCATCTTTTTATTAGGTCATTTAAACATTTATCAAATGTCCACTGTACAAATTGTTCGTTCTCATCTCTGATGATGATCTAATTCTGCATGAATATCGCAGACAGTTGAAATCTGATTACACTAAATAGATGAGGTGTGTCAGATTGTGCAAAGTGTTTGCATTTACTGTATGTGTGCGGAAATCACTCTTGGCTAGCAAGGTATCTATCTGTAGATTATTAGACTTTTTTTTTTTTTTTTCTCCCTTCTGTTTTTTGCTAAACGCGCTCTTATACAACATGATCCTCGCAGGCAGAAAACCAAGGCCAAGTTAGAAGGTAGCCTAAATAGGTTTTCTTTCATTATATTAGAGGTGTATTTTATTGGCAGCTAAACTTTTAATTGTTTATTTTTTAGCTATTTTCTATATAAGCCACAGAAACAAAAGAATGGTTTTCCCAGACCGCTACACGCTATTTTTCTAGCAAGCATTTCCACTGCATTAGTCAAACATGCTTTTTCTTTTTTTGTTTAAGAACATAGTTGGAATGGCATTGCTAGCTTTTTTTTTTCAGTTGTCTTTTTGTTCCACGAATCTCCTGTCTGTCGCTTAATTAATCCAGCTGGTATCTGAACTCTTGACTTGATAAATGCAGATATTTACACAAGTAGTCACTAACATGTACATTACATTTCTGATTACCATTTTTTATTTTGCTAACTCGCCAAGCAGCAAACGGACAGCTTGACAAGGTAGAACTTCCAAATTGACTTGTTTTTGCAGGAATCTCAGTGGCAATTATGATTTTATATACAGGGTGTCCTAAACAAATTTACATCATTTGAAGTATGAATATCTCAGTAACTACATGTCCTAGACAAACGAAATTAAATAGGCTTCATTTTGAAAAATATTTCTAACAACATATTCAATTGGATATAGGTTTTATAACCGATTTCACAAATGTTCAATATGCACACGCTCAGGTAGGTATACGCGTAGCATATCATTCTCTGCTTGAGTTCTCGACACTTATAGGAGGGGAGGAGGGGATAAAGACCAGTCCTTTCATCTACTGTAGCCCCATCACAAGGTGTCAAGTGAATGTGGTGGTCATTTCAGCATAGTGTATCACTGGTTTAAAAAAAAAAAAAAAAGATTAAACTTAGTTTTTACACATCTTGTTAAAATTTGAGGTCATTTCATAGTCTAACAGCAGCCAATTCTTGCTCAAATGATCTCAAATTTGAACATGTTATACTACAAAATCATGTCAATTTTTCTGGGACACCCTATATAGACATTAAGCCCAATTTAATAACAAGCCATCATCAAGCCTGTACAAATCAGATTTCTCCTAATCTCCTTTTTTGTTCCCCCTCCAGGGACTCCTTTAGCAGAATGAGCCTCCGTAAGATTGACGTGTGAGGAAGACCAGACGTGATGAGGAAAAAGCTTGGCATTTTATTTATTTGCTTGTAAATATTTAACTCTTCTTGGGGAGGGGGGGGGAGAAGGGGAAAAAAAATCAGTGTTTTTGCCAGAATGGATAAAGCTAAAAATAAGTGTTATGGTAGTGTCATTCCACTTTTGTATGGGTTTACAGAAACGACCTGTTACCACTCTTTAAGCCTGTGTCAAAATTCTAATATATTGTGTGCACTTTTTTTTTAAAACAGCGTGTCCTCAAGCAGTTGATCACAAATGGTACGATTTTGACAGTTTACTATTTAATCTGAATGAAAAGCAAGCACCATTATTTATCATGGATTTTTTTCCCACATTTCTTTTTTTACATTTGTTTAAAGTTATTGAAATGTTTTAAACATTTGAATAATTTTATGTAGCTTTTGTTTACCTTGAATATTTTACTAAATAAATATTTTAATGCATAATGTCAAACAGATTGGTTAATTGATGATAAGCAAACAAGTTCATGTTTGATATGCTATTGTTTATTGGGTGAATAAGAGAATCTACAAAAAGGCACAAAAATAGAAAAGGTCAAAGGAATTTTTACACACATTCGTACTGTGTTTTGCCCCGGGATATGATCTAACTACCTTTCCTGTAGTCACATTACACCCCCCCCCCCCATGGAGAAGTTAAGTCTTTACATTTGCTTCTAGTTACTGGTTTTATCTTTGATGTGAGTGGTAGAGATCAGACACTGATTGTGCTTCACCTCCATTCTCTTGCTATTTACTCATCCCTGATGTCTCACTCAAACTGGAGCTTATTTAAGAAAAACGATCCACTGAATACACTACTTCTGAAGAACAAGGCGCAAAGAACTGGTGAAGTTCTTATGGGAATGCTGTCCAATAGGGTAAAATCTATAGAAATACAGTCCTCTATTGAATCTGAACAAACCCTGAACTCCTGAAGCTCATGTCTGTGTGCAAATGGCTCGTCTCTAGGTTTCTTCACTTTGGTTCTAACGGAAAACACTGTCATGGTGAGACTAAACATTACTCTCTACAGTGTATTTACACCCCGTCCTCCTGTGAATAATTTGAAGCTGTACATCAGGAATAAAAAAAAAAATAATAATAAATGTAGATATACATACACGCACACGATATCCGTTAAAGAAAAAAAAAAAAAGGGGGGGGGGGGGGGGAACCACGTCCAAATATAAAAACCAGTGCACAAGCAATTCACTTGACTTGTTTCGGGCCAATGAGAACAGGACATTAGTTGCACTAGATAGTGCCAAGGTGCATTGGTTAAGGGTCTTCCCCCAAAAAAAAAAAAAGAAAAAAAAAAGTGATAAACGCGTGTCAAGATCACGACATGGAATGTAGATAATGTTTTAAGGAACAGAAAAAAAAAGAAAATAGATTAAAAGAATAGAAAAATCACATACAGGCAGAGATACAACATCATGGCATAGAAAACAAATATATATATTTACAGCTATGAGGCGTTTAAGGAATAAAGGTTTTTTTTTTTTTTTTTTTACAATCACCTTCTGCATTTGAAGCACACATGCAAATGTCCCAGACAGGAACTTTGTTATAGGCAACACACGTTTCTACTCGTGTGTCTTGCTAGCTAATACTTTTGACTCTGGTGACTACAATGAATCGTTGCCTGAGGTGATGCTGCATGCTTCACATGTGGAAGACCAATTCGTTTCTCATCATTCCTTTAAACCTCAGCTTGCTTCCTGTGCAACCATGACAAGCCCACCTCTTTCTAAAATGTTGGAAGTTATTTAGCTGTCGTTTATTTTATTTCTCCCGAGACCTTCTTGTAGAAGAGGAGGTAAGGTGTGGAGGTGGAACAGGTCTCGGGGGAACATGCACGTAGGAATTCTTCTTCCTCAAACAGTCTCACCTCCGAGTCGTCAAACAACATCCACTTCCCTTCGTAGTCCAGGAGGTTCTGTAAAGCCATGTCCGAGCTCAACTGGCTCTCTTCTTTCACACCTTCTCCTTCGTCATCCATTTCTTTCTTTACCACTCCGTTCTGCACGGAAGAACTGATGTAAGTGTTAGCAGGTTTCTCTGAGACCGGTTTGCTGGCGCTGATCTCGTAGTTCGAGATGCTTCTCTGACCTCCCAGTAGACCGACCCCTTCTGTGGACCGCTTTCCTCCGGCTTTGCCAGGCAAACCGGTTCCCTCGGCCATGTTCTTCACTTTAGAGTTTAGGCTGAAGGACACCTCGCCGTCATCGTAGTCGGGTGGCGAAACCTCTTCTGTCTTCAGAGGTTTCGTCTCTGCGTCTTCCTCTTTCTGACTTTCCTCCTGAGACCGGGGATCGAGATGGGTGCGGTGGAGCTCCGTCATGCGGATGTAGGTGGTGTAGTGGCCGCTGCTGATGGTCACGCCGCTGTGCATGACCACAGCGAAGAGTCTGTAGTGGTGCTCCTGGTGCGAAGCAGAGGGTCGTGTGGCCCATTCGTCCAAGGAGAGCTTGAGGGGAGTGAGAAGAGGCGTGTTCACCTTTGACAGTCCAGCATACGGGTCCATCCTGTTCAATAAAAAATAAATAAATTAGTTGAATGGAAACACTACTTATTCTTTACAGCAATGTAATGCACTACCGAAACAAACTTAAATCTTTCTGTAACAGCTGGCGCTAATGATAAAGCTGCTGCTATGAAATATTTTATCAATTCCTAACTGAGCAATATGATTTGAGAAATCAAACTGTTGTGGAATAAAGTAAAAGGATATGAAGCTCATTCAGATTATCTAATATACAGTATGCGGCAAAATATACACTACTGAAAAAAGATTAACAATATTACCTTGTCACCTGTGAGTTTGTCACCTGATAGACGCTAACACACACTATTAGCGTGTTGATTTACCACGGTATGTGTAATGTAAATGTTTTAAGTGTGTGTGTGTGTGTGTGTAATGGGACAGGTATGGAAAGAAATTGTTCTGCAACCTTGTTTTTAAACTCAGTTCTCATTCATCACCGATTCCGTTTCACTCCTGGGAACACGTGAATCATTTTGGCGCATAGCGTACGTTAAAATGTTTATAATGAATCATTTGAATAGAGAGAAAACTCACTCAGAGCCACTGGCTGCAAAACACTTAAGGTGAATGGTGACAACTTCAGGCGTCTTGTCAAACAGGAGACTTCTCTCCGCCTCAGTGTAGTGGTGACAAGTCTCGCAGAAATATTTATCCTGACCGACGATCCGCTCCACAGAGGCAAACTGAGAGATGGCCCACCTCAGGGTCTTCTGTTCTGGCTTAGGATCTGGAGAAACTGAGAAACGCAAAGAAGACACTGAGCAAAGAGCTGCAAAAAAATTTATCCAAAATCCTAACGTCCTACGACACATCATTCTTTGTTCTGAATATAAGCACATAACAAAGATCAAAACATGCATTCTGTCTGAACGCGCTCTCTCAAAGCACTCACTCTCTGAACTGGCCTCTGAACAGCTGGTCTCTTCCTCCTGCACTGGTACACTAATGTCCTGGAAGTCCTCTCTCCTCTCGGTATAGCACTCACACTCCAGACAGCGCGTCCTCAGCACCAGCTGACCCTGGAACAGTTGCTTCAGCATATCCAAGCCTTGGAGTTCTGCTTGAGAGAAATAGTGTGGTGTAAAAAAAGGTATGCGAGTCTATAAAGCTCTTCTCTGTACATATAATAAAACTGTGAAGTTGGCATGTCTGTACGTTGAAGATATCTGGCAAAAAAAAAATCTTTCGGGGAGGACGCAAGATAAGTAAGAGAACATCAAGATGGTTTTGGGAATTTTTTGTCTGTTATGTTTATGTGCATGCATCACATAAAAACAACTGAATTAATTTTAATGTGGTTTTCACAGGTGTATTTGCCCGAGCCTGAGGTAACATACAGGCTTCGTTTCATCGCAATCGGTGCACCAGGAAAAGAAGATATGCTACTTTGAAATTTTAGTAGAAAACACACTCATCCTATAAGAAAAAAAGTATTTGAAAAATAAATAAATAAAATTCAACAGATGGCGCTGTACATTTAATACGCGCTTTAGTGTCCAATTGAAATCTACTTAATAAACGCGATCTCACACCCTCATTCCGCGCATTTCCTGCCAACACGTTAAAATTGTAGTTCTTTCCAAAATATATACTATACTTTTTTTTTTTTAAATACCCGTACGAGTATGCAGTTAAATTCCACATGAACAAAGTCACAGGTCACATGCAAAAAAGGACAGCCTCTTTATAGTGTGTAGTTACCGTCTCCCCTGGTTCCTGATTGATTTTGGATGGTCTTCTCACTTTCGGAGGTGGCTTTACCCTGAGGGTCACTGTGGCTCGTGTCCTCGTCCTTGCTCTCTGCTCGGTCTCCCACGTGAGAACTGATTCGACCCATGCTGCGGAATTTGGAGAAAATACTGGGCTGCTTCAGCCAGCTCAGTTTCACCCTCTTCTTCCTTTTATTCGAATCCTTTGCGGTTCCTTCGGTCTTTTCTTCCTGTTCCGTGTTACTTCCTGTCTCTTTTTCCTTATTGTCCTTCTTTGCCACAACTGGCTGGTCACTAACAGGATTCCCAGCCATATCTCCGGAAGATTTCCTCTTTGAGCGGGTGAAAGGTCTGCATTCTTCTTCACTTTTCTTAGGTTTGCCCTGAGACTTGGGCTTCTTCTTGGCATTTCCCACTTCTGTGTCGCTCTTTCTTTTCCCACTCAGCTGTCCATCAGAGCTTTCCTCTTCCTCTTGGGTAGGTGTCGTCATGCCTTTCGTGATATGCTTGCACTCCCCTGGTTTTTCAACTTGGTTGGTTCCAAGATCTTTCTTAATGGTCTCACAAGCCTCCTGGATATAGGCGAGGATGCACTGCAGTACCTCCTGTGCATCATGCTGCAGATAGCCCTCATACATAGGATTCAGTTGTCTGCATGTGTACAAAATGCACCATTGGTGCTGATCAGTAACCCATAATCATCTGTAATCTTCACTTGACATGAAAAGTAACTAAGGAAATTATCGTACATGTTTATTACAAATACATACACACTGTGGCACGATATAAAAGGGATACCCAAACAACTATAACCAAATATATACTATAACTAACTAACAAACTAATAATAATACATTTGGTGAAAAATAACTTTCATTTGTCCGCTTTATACAACAGCAAGTGCATGATAGACTACAACTCTTCCCTTTCGCCAATATATAATGTGTTTTGATAATCACAGAAGGATTTGAGAACAAAACAAATAGTGTTCAGAATTAATCACAAAATGCATTTGGTGACTCCATAATATGATCAAAATAAGTATTTGGTACAACCTAAATTATACATATGGAAAAATGTCTTAGCGGTTCTAGCACTAAATTGTTACACTGAGTATTATTTGTATATTAGATTTAGTGTATTTGAAATTATGATAATTTTTTTTAAAAACATGTCCATTGAACTTGCCGCAAGAAGCCCAATTGATCAAATAAGCATTGTGCTGTGTGGTTCAATTATTAATCAGTTTCCCAAACCGATGATCCATTATGGACTGGTTACCAAGTACCATCAGCTTTTAAAAACATGAAATCGTATTATGTACTAGGGTGCATACTGCATGAGATCCCACCTAACCCTAAGTGTAATGACATCATAATGATGATTATAATTCCAGATCTACTATGCATAAAATAAATCCACCTTGTAAATGCTGCAGTGATACCTGAGTGTATTGAGTACCCTGCGTGGGGGTGTGGCCAGCTCTCCTTCGTTATACTTGTCTGGGTTAAACAGAAAACTGGACTGCAGCTGCTCCACAGAAGATATTAAACTCTGAAGGCTGTGCAGTAACTCCATCTGAACAGGCATTGAGGCTTCACGCGGGTCACCCTGCTCAGGACAAAGAAACATATGGCAAACATATGACCGATCATAGATAGTACAGACATTTTCCATAGTAAAAAAAAAAACCCTGCCTTGTAGTATTACACAAATTATGAATTCAGCTCTAAAGCTACAAAATGAACATGAGTTTTCCTTTCACTTTTATAGAGAGAGAGAGAGAGAGAGACACATTGGCCGTTTTCTAATTTATTGAATTTGCTTTCAATAAAAATAAAATAAATAAATAACCTACATTACATAGTAATTAATTTGAACAGTATAAACATGAGGGCAACACCACTGGGGGTGCCACAAATCCTTATTTACAATTAAATGCTTCAGTATAAAAATTTCTCACTTGACAGATTACACCCATTCTCAGACGTGAACAGAGCAAACAATTTTTAAACTGCGCACCCTATTTTAACAGCAGTGACAAGGAAAAACTCGCTGAGACAAAGTGCGGAAGGAGCATGTTTTGTTTGACACCTGAATTACTGAACTAGCATCCAACCTCAACTACATCAAAGATACTAACACAAACATGCCTGGCAATTATGTCTAACTAACCTGAACAACCATATAATTATACTCTGACTATTGCTTGATTTCACTGCTATGAACACCAACTTGTAATTACTTGTAATTATCTTGAAATACAAACAAACCTCTTCATTTTTGGTGTCTTCTTTCGGTTTGTCCTTTAACTTGGACAACCGACACAATGACTTGACAGTGTCTTTAAAACCAGGGCAATAATACAAGACCTGTAAAGTATAAAAAACAAAAAAGTTTTTAGCAATTATCTGCACAGCGAACATACACACCATAAGTATACTTGGATGTTGAACAAATTCTTAATGCATGATGAAAAAACTAAATAGGAAACTTTGATTCATGCCTGGTTACATGTGCTTGATTAGGGTGAGGTCATTACCTAGGACTGTATGTACAGCTGATTTCCATAAATGTTACACTTGAAAATTTCTGAGATAAGGAAATACTTTACACTAAGTGACAAGAAGCCTCACTCCAATGTGACTTCATTCTAAATAGAAGGAAATATTTTTCCAATAGCCTGAGTGACAAAGCAGCATTTGAATGGTACACACCTGAAGGATGCTGTTAAGGTAGCAGGTGTTTCCCAGATTGTTAAGGCCAACAAAAGGTACAAGGTTCTCTCTTTTCTCACAGGGAAGAGATGAGGGACAAGGCGCTGGCACAACCTGATCACAGCTACAAGGAGAAATATTGTTACAGTTCTGAAAATTCTATACAAGCACTCGTATATAAAAGTTTAAAGGGAAAGCCCACCAGAAAAATCTGTTTGTATTTGGGATAGGGCTGGGTGATTTGGCCTAAAATCAAAATCTCGATTAATTGAACATTTTAACTCGATTACGATTAATAAACTTTTTTTTTTGCCCTCATAGTTCACTGACAAGTTTTGTACAGTAAATATGCTCACAAGTGAGAGATTTTTAAATGAAGGGTTCATTACTGGATTGATTAATTGAAGGCAACACACACTATCTACTATCTATGATTATTTATTGATCAATGTTGAACAACTTAAATTAAACTGAAGCCACAAAAATTAAAGGGTTCATTAAATTACATTTTAAAGTATAGTTTATTTACAAAAACAGATGACCGATTTGGCCTTAAAAATTAAGATACTATAGGCACATGCTCAGAATCTTTACAAGGCAAAGATTTTTATTAAAAAAAAATTAATACTTGTTTGTGATGATAAAAAGTATCTTGTGATGATATATTTATTACAATGTTTTGAGATTTTTAAACAATAATGAGAAATAACATTTAGACCACACACACTAGGGCCGTCTGTTTATCCCACAATTCATGATTAAATTATTCACAATTAAATGAAGGCTATTTCACACGGCCCCAATAAACTGACATAATGGCTTAAACATGCAATGACAACAAAAATGGAATGAATTATGCAGCCATCAATCTGGGTCAGGACAATTTCACTTTTACTATATAGTTGTTACCTGCTAGGTGTTGTATAGTACATATTTGCCTGGCTAGAATGGTTTAAGCCACCAAAATAACGTTTTATTGATAAACTGCGCAGCTTTGGCCAGCATGAACACTCCCGTTAGTAACGAGGCGAATAAGGAGATAAACTTCAGCCGCAGAATGAGACGCTGCGCAATAAGGAGCCAAACGAACCGGAAGCTGCGAATAAGGAGCTAAACTTCAGCCTCGTGTGCTTAGGGGCATCATATCTTTCGCTAGAAAGTTAGAAACGGCCCTGGTTATATCCTTGCTCCTTTTGGACACCTTTCATAAAGTGTAATGGCCACGAAAGACGTCACGATCGATATCTGCTTTGGTACAGCCCCACTGCTAGCGCTGCTAGTTGACGGAGTAGCATCGGCCCGCATTTTCATGCTCTCAGTGTGATCGTTTGGGTGATGCGTTCATATAACGGAGTTCGTGCTACCTTTTTTGTCGACAATTTCAACATCTTTGGATAATAACTCGAGGTTAGATTCACTTTCGTCGCTGCTTCCACTCATTTATTTATTTTTTGTCGCCCTGGTGTCAAGTTTGCTTCACAAAGTGCGGTAGGCACGCGCAAGCTGCACGCTGATTGGTTGTTGTCGTGTTGTTCTGCTGTGTGATTGGCTCTTAGATTAATCCATATCGAGCAAAAAATGTCTAGAGCTTTTCATCGTTTTTTAAAATCAAATAAATCGCGATTCGATATATCGTTTATCGGCCCAGCCCTACTGTAATTTGGGATGGTGAAATGTTGCTCTATAATTATAAAGGATGTTCGCTCTAAACTATTCACACGTTGACAGGCAGCATGGCATCCTGTGTGTTCTGTCTAAATCATCTACGTTTGTTTGAAATGGTAATAAAATCTATACAACAAAAAAAAATTATCAAATCAGAATGTTTTTAAAAACGTGATATAGAACCACAGTACAAATCGAATCAACACCTAGGTATCAGATTGTATCAGGTGATCCCTGGAGATTCCTAACCTTATATGTGAAAAACAAAGTAATCTAAACTTTGAGTAAAGAAGGAAGAATTTTTATTTTTTTATAAATAAAATAAAATAGATCTCTGATTGAACATGTTTGTTATCAGGATTAATCTGAAAGTGGTTCAGGGTGAGCTTTCCCCAATTGTCATAGCAATATTATGAGTCCTCCCACCTTGTGGCCTCTGCTGGTTCTGCAGTGTTTGATTCCTCAGCCTGAGGCTCAGTAAAGTCAAGTGCACGCTTGGTTTCTTTCCTTTGCAGGAACTTTAGAGACAGACGGTTTTTCCTGACCGGACTCCCCACACCGACTGCAGCTCCCTCGCTCTGCACACCTGGCATTTTACAACTGGGACAATCAATCCTTTAACAGAGACAGTAAGAGAGGCAGTGAGAGAGAGAGAGACAGAGAGATCATCCTAGGAAAAAAAGTGTTTAAAAATCTTTTTACCCTCGAAAACCGTTAACGTATACTGTACACGAAGAGACACATGCTTTTTAAACAAATAATCATAATGCAGATTTTTTTTTCATAATGTGACTGTGTAATTGCAATAAAACCAGATGTATTGCAGAAGTTCCTATAAAGAGATGAAGAGAAGGCTGAAGTGCAGAGTTTCTATAAACACGGTGGAGCCGAACCCAGGAAACTACATGCATAAGATGGGATCAGTGTGCCAATTCATCACAGGCCACACAAGCATACACATACATACTCCATACGCTACAGGCAATTTTAGGAATGCCAGTTAACCTAATCTGCATGTCTGCGGACTGTGGGAGAAAACCGTGTAAACTCCACACACACACAGACCAAAGATGGGAATCGAACCCTCAACCCTGGAGGTGCAAGGCCAGAGTGTAAACTGCTGTTATGTTTGAACTCTAACTAACCTAACTATTAACTAACTATTATCTAAGTATTTGATGCCTCAGGACGGCCCTTGTTTTACTGGATGGTGCTTATGTCAAACTCCCCCACCCCTAACTCTGTACAGCCATGGTCTTGCCCCAGATATTATACTGATGCGCAGTCACGAGACTACTGTGGGTAGCTCAGTGGTTAAGGCATTGGACTACGGTTCGGAAGATCCCAGGTTCAAACCCCACAACCACCAAGTTGCCACTGTTGAGCCCTTAACCCTCAACTGCTCACATGTATAATGAGATAAAAAATGTAAGTCGCTCTGGATAAGATGTAAATGTACTGTAAGTGCACCTTTCATGGACATGCATGGAAAGTTTGCTTAGTAAAGAAAATATATATTTGGGGGAAGGGGATTTGTCGTGCTACATGATTCTACTGAAATTGTTATAAGTAAATAAACATTTTAAACAATTTTGGATCATTCAGTCGAACACCACAGTCCAGGATAACACTAATGACAACATTATTAACTGAATTACTAATTGCTAGTCGAACAATCACGTCTTAACTATTCTGCGAGCTATAATGTTAACTCCAAACAATTAGAGAAATTATAAATATTCCCAGGATGCATCACAGACTAATGCTCTCGTCCCGAACGACCAATACACGAGTGTGCACGCGCCTCTCCAGAACAGCGCGCGCGGTTTCAACAACTAGCAGCGCTTAGCATTAGCTTCGCGCCAGAGCTACCAGAGAGAGAGAGTTAAACACAAACCTCTTACAGCAGCACTCGCTAGTGACCCTCACACACCACTCGGGTTACATCTTCACCCACAATGTGCACTCTTTCCAAATCTATCGATATCTATTTCACCAGAAACTCAAAACACCACGACAACTTCAACGGCGCGATATCATCTCCAACACTCCTTTTCAGACAGACCACGCCTCCCGCGTTCGGATTGGCTGACGGCCATCACAGTAGATAGGAAGGCTACTGCAGCTGTGAATTATTATCCAATCACAGTGCAGGGTGGCATTTTTCCGAATACGGATAGGGAATAAAATACTCGAAGGCTGTAGAACTTCGCGCTTTTTTCCAAGGCAACACACATTAGTGCCTGCAATAAGTAAAGCCTGACTTATCTCCTTATTTAGGTTTGAAATTAAACACAATTTTAAGAATAGTCATGTATACTAACTACCTGGTATAACTGATTGGCTAAAAATAATTTATGAATCAAAACAAGTGAACTATGTGCAATAGTGCAAGCGAAATCTGAGACTACCCCTGGGTGTCACGTGATCACCGGGTCCTTTTGTCGTTCACGTTGCCTGGTCCTGCAAGAGTATTAAAAAAATACCACAAGGATGCACTTCAATAAAGGACCAGCAGGTGACAACATAGTGGATGCAAACCTCCCGTATACACAAAAAAAGACTTCAATATAAAATTTCCCACAGGCTTTATTAGGATCATGAGGGAATTCATGAATCAAGACTGGTGGTCTTTTATGGGATAAAAACATTTCATCTGCTAAGATTTGTAACACTCCCTAGTGATAACTACTGTTTATTGGAACAGACATGTAGACATGATTGACTGGACAAAAAGTATGGTCTCTTCCTCAAAAGTAATGTATGATTAATAAGGTGAATATACAAGCATATTCATGAATGCTATCCTACAAAGGCATTTATTAAAAAAAGACTCAAGCAGAACATCCACTAGGCAGCTGCCCCACTATGGTTTGCCCCATACTTCCCACATGGTAAAGTGTATGTCACATGTTCAAGAGTGAAAGTGTTTGTTGCTTGCTAAACCCTGTACGAACCCTGAAGTGGAACATCAAGAAACAAAAGTCGAGGATACACATTGAAAACCACATTCTCGAATCTTTAAACATTTTTTATCTTTTACTCCTTCTCTTTTCACTGTGTATGCCCATGGTTCCCACAAGGGGGAGCCAAAGAGCATAAATAGTGCACGAGCCTTTGTCTGTTTTGATGCTGTGAGGTTGTTGGAATTAGATTTGCAGATGTGAAATAAGATCATAATAACACACTAACAGTATAATTACAAATCTACATAGAAACCTACATAAAAATATTATTTTGGTTCTCACTTAGTAGGTGAAAATAGTTCGGCTACTCAACAGGCCATACCGCTGTGACTACAGAGCCACTGGGACGCGAATACTCAACCAGTTTCATAAGGTTGCTAATGGATTGTTTTGCCCCGGCTCATTCTCATTTTTTCCTGCAGTAAGAAATAACTATTTTAAGAATGAACCAGCATGTCTGAGAAGTGTGAACGTGCTGATGACCTGTTGGTATCAAAAAAATAATGTTAGGCTGTATTTTATTTTGGTATTTTCATATTTTGGTCCGTCCATGTGCCATCCTGCACATCAAGGGACGGATACCCACCCTGGACATATATAAATTGTTTCTGTGGCAGTTACTTAAGGGGTCAGGTTGCAAGCTTGGGCAATTTGGGAACGCCAATTAGCCTAACCTGTATGTCTTTATATCATCATCATATTCTTCTTCTTCTTTTGCATGCTCCTGTTAGGGGTTGCCACAGTGGACCGTTTGTCTCTGTGTACCACTTCTTCCCTTGTCACATCAACCTCCTGCATGTCCTCTCTCACCACACCCACAAACCTCCTCTTGGGCCTTCCTTTTCTCCTCCTGCCTGCCTGGCACCTCTATCTCTAACATTCTCCTCCCGATATATAAACCTCAACCCACCTCTGCACATACCACCTTTTATCTCATAATGCGACATAACACCAGGCATAATGCATAATGATGGCAGTGTCATCATCGACTTTCACGTTACGCTGTGAGCATGTCACAGGCATTACATTGGGCTAGCATGGGGACCGGCAGCGAGTTGACCGCATACGATAGCGGATGGGTGAGGTGTTAGGATCTGCACTTTAATTCATAAAATATGAATTAAATTTAATAAAACAAAGTATTGAACAAAATAAAAAGAAACACAGTAGAATAGAAACCAAGTAGTGAATTAAACCTGTCTTTGCAATTTTCTCTTTTGTCAGCAGGGGGCGATGAAAACAAACACACGGAGCAATATTAAGGGATTCATTTTAAACAGCCAGATTTTAGTTCCTGGTATTTCGCTTTGCTTTCAGCGTGATGTTTTGTGGAAAATTAGACGTAATTGGCTTCGATAATATGCTGTTTTATTCAAAATATAGAAATATTAATATATATTATTTAATACGAGCTCAATAACACTGGGGCGTGGGAGGGAAGGGTTATGCGCATGCGCGTCACCAGATGTGAGGGACACACATACACAGTGCATGTACACTCCCACTAGGCTGCCACTACAACAATAGCAGCATGTGCTTGCTTAAAATGATCTGTAGGATAGAAAACACCAATAGAAAAATATAAACAGGCTGTATGACTGAGTGACATGTCCTGAAATCATTCATTCCACTACATGCTGGGTATTTCATTAATATC
Organism: Channallabes apus; assembly: GCA_030522415.1. Lineage (NCBI taxonomy): Eukaryota > Metazoa > Chordata > Actinopteri > Siluriformes > Clariidae > Channallabes > Channallabes apus. The sequence continues at coordinate 44,468,810 of CM060112.1, forward strand.
TTGGCATTTGCAATAGAAGTGATAGTTTCAAGATAATGCTTGATATGTCAAGATAATCATTGTGCACCGTCATGGACTGGCTTCAGCCGTCCTGTATGCTGATTTCACAAGTGCATAAAAAAAAGAGGCTTTGATTTTCATTCTTTGATGTTTTTCTTATCTTTGATCAAGTTCTAAGCAAGCAGTTGTGCAAACAGTTGGGGTGGTGAATGTCTAGTGTGTGTGTGAGTGTGTTCTTGCATGTATATTGTATGTATGTATGTGTAGTGAAGTCTCTCGCTGCTATTGGGTGAACACTAGGGGAGGAGGTGTGTTCAATCCCACAGTATAGACCTTGTGTTATGGAGCTCTCTGCCATCCCCCTTCATAGTCCTCAATAGCGAGTGTGCTGCAGCTCCGGATGCTGTGTGTGTATGTGCGTGTGTGTGCATGAGGGGAAGAGAGGAGGGACTGCTTCTCTGAGCCCAGGTCTGATTTGCCTCTGCAGCAGTAGAAAGAGAAGAAAGGTGAGATCAAGCATAGTTTTTCTGTCATCAGATCCATCATTCCACAGCTCCATCTCGAATGCATTTTCATTTCTTCTTTTCTGTCTCATCCTCTTGTCTTGCAGTAGCCTGACTGTCTATAAGGTTAGTGTGCGAGACGAGGCAGGAAGACAGACATCACTAGTCTTAGCTTTATCTTATCTTTCATATCCTTTTGCATGTCATTTTATGTACACATCTCATTGTTTTCAGGTTTGTTTTAACATGTTTCAGTCAAGCCTTCCCTCCCACCTCCTCCCTTCTATCCGCCGGGCTGCAGTAATATCATCCAGCTGGCTGTTCCCGAGCCAAGGGTCACCCGAGCCCAGAGCGGTGCATTTGATCAGGTTTTTAGTGCAGCACTGCTCTCATTATGCTGGATTGCTTCATCTTGTGATGACACTCTTTACTGCTGCCCGCAAAATGACAGAGAGCTTGTCCTGAGCTTTACAACGAGGAAGCTGAGATTGCTCAAAGACGCTGAGATTGCACTGCTCTCCTGAGGCAGGGGGAGACTGTAAAGGAGCTCCTGTGGGAGTCTTATAGCTGCTTGATTCATGGCAGCTTATTAAGAGCAAGCATGTTTGCATTTCCGTTTCGACCTGATAATTTGAAGAGGTTGTTTTAAATCAATTAATGCATAACGTTATGTTCAAGTCTAATACAGTTATACCACTCAATTTACTGTAAATGTACAAAGAAGATCAGCCAAAAAAAATAAATCTAAAAAGAATATACTATCTCCATCAAATACATCTATGACATAGATGGAATGTATATTGTGTGCTTTCTGAATGCAGTAGTCATTGGTATTTCTGTCTACATAATAGAGATTTTTTCACATGGAAATTGAGGTTCAAACTGCTGTTCAGTTGTCGATGCAGGACGTCTAGATGTGTTGATTAATTGTAACCGTCAAAGTAATGCTGACTGTAATTCCAATCATAGATGTTTATCAATGCGCTCTTTCTAATTCATTATCGTTTCCATAGTAACAGCTGAGGTACCTGCATGGCAGAGGCTGTAAATATTCAATGGCAGGTGAAAATATGTCTAATCATCTGCATAGCGAGGGCTTCAGGAAGGAGGCGTTTGGTTAACATTTGGAAGGAGTCTTCAGTGTCACTGCTTTACTATACTAAGTTTGTCAACACAAATATACGATTTTGCACTTTGTAGTATTTTTGTAACATGACACGCTGAGATGGTGTTGAGGTCCGTTTGTCCGTGTGTCCATATATACGTACATTTGTGTATTCGACGGAGGATCTTTTTAGCGCAGGATCTCGTGAACGAGTGGTTGAATGTTTGTTAGGATTTAAATATAGTTAAATAATTTTTAGAATTTTTTTAGGATTAATCAAGTAATTTATCTATCTACCTATATGTCTTTTCATCCGCCTGTCTGTCTATCTCTTTTATTATCTATCTATCTATCTATCTATCTATCTATCTATCTATCTATCTATCTATCTATCTATCTATCTATCTATCTATCTATCTATCTATCTATCTCTTTTTCTATCTATCTATCTATCTATCTATCTATCTATCTATCTATCTATCTATCTATCTATCTATCTATCATCAAACGGTCTTTATAACCTGCAGATGAATTGATCCAAACAGGGTCAAGGTCAAAGCAAGGTCAAATGTCTGAAATAATATTTCTTCAATAGCCTTGAGGGGATACGAGGCATACAAATTAGTAATAAATAATTCTTGGTGATAGAGATGTTCCTGTTAATACTGTTGGTGCTGCGTTTTACTTGTTGTCATGTTAACTTCAAGTGAAAAGAACAGCTAGTAAGAGAATCATCATCGTTTAAAGTTGTTATAACAGTAAAATAATAACAAAATGCAAATTGCTGAGGAAAGTTTATTTTTGCTGAGGAAAATATTTATTGTTTTCATATAGTCGTACGTCAAGTAATGTTTTACTGCATCTCTTACATAATGTAGACATGGGCAGCACGCTGGTGTAGTGTTGAGTACAGTGGTCTTGCATCTCCAGGGTCAAGGGTTTGTGGAGTTTGCATGTTCTCCCTCCATGGTGGGTTTCCACTGCGTTTTCCGGTTTCCTCCCAAGACACGCAGAGTAGGCTAATTGGTGTTCCCAAAATGACCCGTAGTGTGTGAATGAGTGTGGTGCGTGTGGATGTGTGCCCTATGATGGATTGGCTCACTGTCCAGGTCCAGGTGTACCCCGCCTTGTTCCCGTAGTTTCCTGGGATAGGCTCCAGGCTTTGTGCGATAGGATAAGCGGTATAAAAGATGAATGAATGAAGAATGATCGATGTTTGAGAAAACTGAGAAAAATAAGAAAACAGAACCATAAATGTAAGTAACAAGAATTAGTTTTTATTGTGTGTTGGAAATGTGGATAAATGCATCTGTCTCATGAATTTAAGTTCATTTCAAAAGCTGCTAATTTCTATGAAGACATGTGTTGTATCATTGATTTGTAAGGGTGCCTAGTGGCGAGGCATGTGTTCCAAGGGGCCACAAAGAGGTTTTGATGTTTTCCACAGCATGATGACTAACTTCTCTGTGCACTCTAGTGAGAACTTTCTAACATTTTCTTTGTCCTGAACATACCAAGGATGTGATCACTGTTCATTCTTTTTGCTCAGTGTTATTATGCTCTTGTGCTACTAAACAATAACCTGTAGAAATAGTATACTATAAATAGTATTAATAGTAGTAGGAGGATGAGGAAGAGTGTTAATACGTAAGGTATTATCAATTACATGTATGACTGAAATCTTCATGTACTGTATATACCACAGTAAGTACTCCTTAAAAAGTAACCAGACTAGAAATTAGAAATTATGTTAAGATGGACAGTAATTCCAAAAAGGCTTAGTATTTTCTTTTACGTTCCTACACTTGATCCTCATTGCTGGTTAAATCACAGGTGGTAATCTGGCAACCTTATGTTTATTCTGCAGGTCCCTTACATTAGATGTCTTTTCTGAGCGATTGGTGTTGCAGCTGCGTACCATGTGCTCAATTACTATGTTTCTAGGCAGAATTCTGAGCGGCTCGTATGTTACATAAGCAGAGAGGCTCCACCCTCCTTTACATTCTGTGACAGCAGATGGCACACACTCAAGCCACATCGTAGCCTATACGCTTCAATGACTGAACATTTTATCAAAATTATTTTGAAGCACATACTGTGTATCTGATCCATATCTGAATCTCTGGGTTAATTGTTTGAGATTAAGTATGTCAGTTATTGCAGAAGGGTATTTTGGTCCAATTGTGAGCAATGACATTTGGAATCTGGGTCAGAAATGACCTAAATGCAATCAACGTAACTACTAATGTTGTGTCTGAAATGGGTCAAATTCTGGGTAAGTCCTGGTCCTTGCTGGGTTACAGTCTGATCATCAAGGATGAGCTGTGATTGTATTCTGACATCTAAATTCAAACAAGTTACTTTTATTTCACAGCGATAAGTGGGTCAAGTAAGGGTTAACAAGTTTGGGTTGGAAGAGGGTACGAGTTTTGGATCTGTTATGGGAATATAATGAACAACAGGGTATGTATATGATGTATGTATGTGGGTAACTCAGTGGTTAAGACATTGGACTATGGTTTGGAAGGTCCAAAGTTCAAATCCCACGACCACCAAGTTGCCCCTGTTGGGCCCTTGAGCAAGGGCCTCAACTGCTCAGATGTATAATGAGATAAAAATGTAAGTCGCTCTGGATAAGTGTGTCTGCCAAATGCCTAAATGTAGCCTGGTGCAAAAAAAAGTGTTACTGTTACCACCCTGTGGTTGATGATTTTCCACTCGTATCATGGACTGAAGTGTTTTATTTCTCTAAAAACTATAAAAAATGTTTTGACTAATTAATTAACCATTATTCATTTGATCCATTTATAAATTTAACCATGTTAAATGTTGATGAAAAGTTGGCACAGTGGCTTAGTGTTAAGCCATGTCTCCATCTACCTCCAGGGTACAGGTTCGATTCCCATCTCGGGGTCTGTGTTTGGAGTTTGCATGCTTGGTGGGTTTCCTCAGGGTACTCCAGTTTCCTCCCACAGTCCAAAACCATGCAGATTAGGCTAACTGGCGTTCCCATAGTGCCTGTAGTGTGTGAATGAGCATATGTTTACCCTGTGATGAATTGGCATCCAGTCCAGGGTGTACTCCACCTCGTGCCCTAAGGACAGGCTTCAGGCCCCCCACAACCCCGTATACAGGACAAAGCGGTATAGACGATGAGTGAGAGTGAAAGAGAGTGAGAGGAATGCCGATGAAGCAAGTGTTATCATTCTGTATAACTGTTATCACTTTGTAACAGTCGCAAACAGTTGCTCCTTCACAAGCTTGTCTTTTCCACTCTGTATTGAAGTTGATGAAATGGAAACATTGGTTTGTCGTGTTACAAAGAATCCATAAAAACATTAAAATCCCGAAGACATCCTGAATGCATAAATTTACAGCTTTACATTGGAAAGACCTGAGACTGGAGACTCCTTCCCAAAATGCTAAATAAATATTTCCCTAGTAAATATTCACCATATCAAAAACTGTACATTTAGACCTGAAGTGAATTGGTTTAAGAATTTGTCCTCTTTTATTTGTTATTAATTACAATGTTTTGAATATTTCGAAATCTAAGTTTGTATCATACATCATTATGCTGATAGCCTTTGCAGTGTTTTAATTTGAATATTGCAGTGGCAGTAGCACTTTATTTGAAGGGGACCTTTGCTGGGCTTTCATAACACACTCATAAGCACTGAGTCATACTGTATGAGTATTGTAAGCTTATTAGAATTTCGACTGTTGGACAATGTTATATCGGTACTTTTCTATCTTAATCCTGTGAGTGATTCATTTGTCTTGTAATTGATGGCATATTCATGAAGCTCCGAGATAATCTTACCTTTTGGAAAGAATGTGTAGGAGGATATGAAATGTGATACTGTGTGACTGAAGCTGTGGTCTGGTCTAGTTAAATATTATTATGAAACACATTCTAATACAATTTCAGTAATGTACGAGGTGTGTTCAAGTCAAACTGAGATTGAATGTGCAGAATAACAGAACAAAATGAACTGTATTTCTTAATAATGCACTTAACCTAGTGTTTCACTAGTGCTTGGACACCATCAAGGTAGAAAGTTTTCTCAGATCGTACTGCCTGCTTCACGTCTGAAACACTGGCCTCCCAGGAACTCCTTTAGTGACCCAAACATGTGAAAATGAATTGAAGTGAGGTCAGGACTGTACAGGGATGTGGCAGTAACTCCCAGCCAAGTTACTACAATGTGCTCATGTGTACAGTTCACACAGACAGATGTGTCTCTTCCACAAGTTGGCAAAAAGTTATACGTCGATTTTCAAGGACCAGGCGTTTCACTCGCTGAATGCTCACAAGAACCACTGCAGTGGGCTTTGAACCACCTCAGCCGAGATTGTCACTCATGCATGTATATACGGCTTTAAATAATTGCACCATTCAGTTGCATAAACCTGCAGTTTACAGTCTCATCACCGCATTGTGTTTGAAGTCTTCTGTAAATGTCAGTCACCTTTATGGCTTCATTTTACAGACAAGTCCTGGTTTGATTTGAACGTCCATTGTGTAATTAGTCAATGGGAGCATGGTGGCTTAGTGGTTAGTAGAGATGGTGGCTAAATCTTTTTTAAATTCCTTTGTGTGCCAGTTCATGTATCATGTGTTTTGGAGTCAATGTGGTGATACATTGGCAAAAAATATCAATCGGGATTTATTGATGCTTTTGTACCGCTTCTTGATTGCATTAGTAATTCTCATATGTGCACAAAGACAGTGTTCTCTTATAATGGAATTCAAAAAGGACTGACCCCTGATCTCCTGCCACTCTGGTGGGCGTAAAGGCACTCAGTCACTGAGGAGACTTTCTGTTGGAGAAGAGAATGTTAAGGCTTTTGAAGGTCACGCGTGATGGTCTGTGGGGGAGATCACTTGTCTCCTGTTTCCTTGCGAAGGACACTTCTCAGGATACAGGCAGGGGAACAATAGATGACATCACTGGTACACCTCCTGATAGATTTGTTTCTCATATGTGCAGCAAACATTAACAATACAGCTGAGGAAGCACATGGTTTTGCAATGTGGTCCTAAGGTTCTCACCTCCAACTTGTTTAATTAAACAAGTTATTTCGGGTTAAGTTCATCCATAGGATTTGTAGTAAGACTGAAATAGAACTAAAGCATTTCCATGACATTGTGAAATTAACTCAGGGATATTTTATACTGAGTAGCCAATAGAGATTGAGATTTGTTAGTTGCATGTACTGTTTTCATGTGTTTTAATCAGAGGTATTAAACTTTCCGGAACGTTCTGTTACTCCTTGCAGGTTTCCTTGTGTTTTCATTTGTACTTCACAGGTAACCTGCGTTTCTTATTCGCTTAAATGCCATGATATTTTATATGTGCACAGGGTTTGCTGCAGATTAGGTATAAGATCAGTATATCATAAGTACAGTGGTGTGAAAAACTATTTGCCCCCTTCCTGATTTCTTATTCTTTTGCATGTTTGTCACACTTAAATGTTTCTGCTAATCAAAAACCGTTAACTATTAGTCAAAGATAACATAATTGAACACAAAATGCAGTTTTTAAATTAAGGTTTACGTTATTAAGGGAGAAAAAAAACTCCAAATCTACATGGCCCTGTGTGAAAAAGTGATTGCCCCCCTTGTTAAAAAATAACTTAACTGTGGTTTATCACACCTGAGTTCAATTTCTGTAGTCACCCCCAGGCCTGATTACTGCCACACCTGTTTCAATCAAGAAATCACTTAAATAGGAGCTACCTGACACAGAGAAGTAGACCAAAAGCACCTCAAAAGCTAGACATCATGCCAAGATCCAAAGAAATTCAGGAACAAAAGTAATTGAGATCTATCAGTCTGGGAAAGGTTATAAAGCCATTTCTAAAGCTTTGGGACTCCAGCGAACCACAGTGAGAGCCATTATCCACAAATAGCAAAAACATGGAACAGTGGTGAACCTTCCCAGGAGTGGCCGGCCGACCAAAATTACCCCAAGAGTGCAGAGACAACTCATCCGAGAGGCCACAAAAGACCCCAGGACAACATCTAAAGAACTGCAGGCCTCACTTGCCTCAATTAAGGTCAGTGTTCACGACTCCACCATAAGAAAGAGACTGGGCAAAAACGGCCTGCATGGCAGATTTCCAAGGCGCAAACCACTTTTAAGCAAAAAGAACATTAAGGCTCGTCTCAATTTTGCTAAAAAACATCTCAATGATTGCCAAGACTTTTGGGAAAATACCTTGTGGACCGACGAGACAAAAGTTGAACTTTTTGGAAGGTGCGTGTCCCGTTACATCTGGCGTAAAAGTAACACAGCATTTCAGAAAAAGAACATCATACCAACAGTAAAATATGGTGGTGGTAGTGTGATGGTCTGGGGTTGTTTTGCTGCTTCAGGACCTGGAAGGCTTGCTGTGATAGATGGAACCATGAATTCTACTGTCTACCAAAAAATCCTGAAGGAGAATGTCCGGCCATCTGTTCGTCAACTCAAGCTGAAGCGATCTTGGGTGCTGCAGCAGGACAATGACCCAAAACACACCAACAAATCCACCTCTGAATGGCTGAAGAAAAACAAAATGAAGACTTTGGAGTGGCCTAGTCAAAGTCCTGACCTGAATCCTATTGAGATGTTGTGGCATGACCTTAAAAAGGCGGTTCATGCTAGAAAACCCTCAAATAAAGCTGAATTGCAACAATTCTGCAAAGATGAGTGGGCCAAAATTCCTCCAGAGCGCTGTAAAAGACTCGCTGCAAGTTATCGCAAACGCTTGATTGCAGTTATTGGTGCTAAGGGTGGCCCAACCAGTTATTAGGTTCAGGGGGCAATTACTTTTTCACACAGGGCCATGTAGGTTTGGATTTTTTTTCTCCCTAAATAATAAAACCCCTCATTTAAAAACTGCATTTTGTGTTTACTTGTGTTATCTTTGATTAATAGTTAAATGTGTTTGATGATCAGAAACATTTTGTGTGACAAACATGCAAAAGAATAAGAAATCAGGAGGGGGGCAAATAGTTTTTCACACCACTGTATGTGTGTGTGTAAATTGTTAGGACCAATATGTCCTGATATATATATATATATATATATATATATATATATATATATATATATGGTTCGGTATGTTTTCGGTACAGTTAAAAGAGAAATGAAACTTATTATGAATTTTTATTTTGGGTACATAAAAACTAGTACAAACTTGTAAACATGGCAAGCGACCTATAGTTCTATGTATAGATAAGGTGTGCACATAAAGGTACATATGTGCACACCTAAAGGTTTTTACCTCAAATCATGCAGCATAAGAAATAATAAAATAATTAAAATATATATAATATAATATAATATAATATTTATAAAATATAAAATAATTTCTTCTGTATATAAAAGTATAAGATCTAGATTAATCAACATACTGACATATTTGTTTCTTCAATGTAAAACACCAACTGTACTGTTCCCTTTTTGATTACTAAAGACCTATCTGTTTCTTAGATATTTGGGTTTAAGGTCCGCCCCCAAAAAACAAACGCGTGAAAAAAAAACTTGCCAATAACCTAGAAGCCAGTGTAAGGATCCATCCAATGATGGGAACTTCAAAGCACTTTTGTAAGTCGCTCTGGAATAAGAGCATCTGCCAAATGCCTAAATGTAAAATTTGTGAAAGAAAATACACATCACCATCCCGAGTTAGCTGCCTCACATGTTTCACGAGGTAGCCACCTAGTATGGTTTTCAATTCACAGGTGTGCATTATCAGGAGTTAATGTGTGATATTGCTTGATTTCTTAGTGTGCTTTGGACCATCAGTTGTCTTTAGACCATCAGTTGTGCAGAGGAAGGATGGGTACAGAGTCAATAGCCCTATTGGTGCTACAACTGCAGGATGGTACAAATCCACATTATGGCAAGAAAACACTCAGTTAAGTAGAGAAAAAAGACAGTACATCATTTCTTTAAAAAATTTAGGTTAGTCAGCCTGAAAAAGCTCAAAAACTTTAAATGTATCAAAGTGCAGTTGCCAAAACAGCTACCTCTACTGCGGAGGATAAGTTTATTAAAATGATCAGCCTCAGAAACCACTGATTTACAGCACCTCAGATTAGAGTCCACTTAAATGCTTCTCAGAGTTCAAGAGGCAGACATATTTCAATATCCACTTTTCAGAGGAGACCGTGGCTGTTCGAGTCAGGCAAAGAAACCATTACTTTGGAAGAACAACAAGCAGAAGAGACTTGCTTGGGCCAAAAAATTCATGGTCTGATGAGACCAAATGTGAGATTTTTGGTTCTAAATGCTGTTTTTGTTAGATGTAGAGAGCGTTAACATTTTCCTGATTGTGTGGTTCTCACTGTGAAGCATGGAGGAGAACGTGTGATGGTGTGTGGGTGCTTTGCTGGTGACACTGTTGGTGACTCAGTCAAAATTGACATGGCTACCAGATTATTTTACAGCAACATGCCATCCCATCTGGTTTGTAAGTGGGTCCATTATTTGTTTTCCAATAAGAGAACAAACCCAAATACACATTTAGTTTATTTATGAGCTATTTGTCCAAGGAGAGTGATGGAGTGCTGCACCAGATGACCTGGCCTCCACAATCATTCAACCTAAATCCAGTTGAGATGGTTTGGAATGAGTTGGAGTGAAGAGTGCATTAAAAACAGCCAACAAATACTCAATACTTTTGGGAACCCCTTCAAGATTGTTGGAAAAACATTCCTGGTGACTACCTCATGAGGCTGACCGAGAGAATGCCAAGAGTGTGCAAACCTGTGGCTTCACACACACAACATGAAGAGAACTCAAGGGTTTGGGACTAAACAGCTAAGTAGGCTTCTCATTGAGGCAAATCACCAAAAGGCTTCAATTTAGAGCAAAAAGAATGGTCAATGAAGCTTTCAAAAAAGGTCATGTGGTCTGATGAGTCCAGATTTACCCTGTTCCAGAGTGATGAGTTCATCAGGGTAAGAAGAAAGGTGGATGATGTGATGAACCCCTCATGACTAGTGCCTACTGTACGAGCCTGTGGGGGCAGTGTTATGATCTGGGGTTGCTTCCGTTGGTCAGGTCTAGGATCAGCAACGTTACGTTAAAAATGAGGTCTACTGATGACCTAAATGTACTGAATGAACAGGTTTTTCCCCCATTAATGGATTTCTTTTCTTCCCTGATGGCATGTGCATATTCCAAGATGATGAGGCCATGATTCACCAGGTCAAATTATGTAAGAGAGGTACTCTTTGACATGTGCTTGGCATCAGATCCTTTCGGTGTTGTGGTTGAAGAACCCCATGAGGGATCAGTAGGAATGGGATCAGGGTTGTTTGAAGCATTGTTAACTTAAAATGCAAAGAGAAGGTCTATATTGAACATTATAACCTCACATTAATAAAAGAATGAGAACTTGGGAAAAGCTGTCTGAATAATTTTAGATAATAATAATAATAAATATAAAGATGATGCTAGTAAAATAAAGAATAATGCGTTATTCAGAAGAATTTCTCTTCACTATAATGATATAAGTTATAATGTATTAAATCATTTCTGCTAGGCTAAGTACTGTAAGTAATGGTGCAGTTGTTTCGCCTTATCTTTGTCATGTCCAATTTGTTGTTACATTCTTGATTTGTTAATGGGTTTGGAACTTAGAGCACCTCATACCAAACACTATCTTAAGGCATGCGGTAGTGGAGGAGGTAGCTTTTACAGATATCAGCTTTAGTGTAATCCCTCATTTGTAGAAATGCTATGAGCTTCATCAGGGGTTTAGTTTGATGACAGATGTACTGTTCTGGAGGAAAAAACAAAAAATGTGTGTCCAGAGAGATACTTTGTCTTCTCAGTGAACTCTATTCTTCTATACAGTCATTTGTCCCATTTTGAAGGTTCTTTTTGCCATCATCCATTAATCACATTGCTTTTGTCAGATATTACTTTTACTCCATACTAAAAAAACAAAACAAAAAACTTTACTTTATGAGTTTCCCATTTGGAATGAGCATTAATGGAGACAGCCAACAGTTTATATGGAGACGTTTAGCATGATTGTAGCACAGAAAAATACCACAGCTGTTTTAACTGTCATTAAACGTCATTATGGTGGGTCCGCCTCCTAATAAAATGCCAGCGAGATGCATGCCCCTTGGAATCATTAGGTTTTTTTTTCAGTGCAGCATTATGAACACAGAGAAGCTTCTGTCCGAGTATGCTGTACCTGTGGTATGTGTCATGTCAGAGATTAAACCCTGTTCATTTTAAGTGAACATCATGGCAGCCAGTGCTCATGGCTCATGGCATGTGCTCTGCAGCAGAAGGGTTTAGCACAGACACTGATTAGTAACTAATGCAAAACGATAAGCCTGTGTGATTGTGCTTACGCAGATGGTTGCAACACTTCCAGAGCAGTTTAAATATTTGATACATCTCTTAGCAGCCTCCGTAATATTATGCACAGAGAAAAAAAAGATATAAACTAAAAATAGAAGTATTTCTCATATGATATTAAAAGGGATTAAAAGATTGTACATTATAATCCATTTAAATGATTCCCAAAGGAACTGGGAAATTACTGCACAGGCCCAGATTCATTCTTGGAATAGGGCACTGATTTTATAACTTCAATATGCTTGGAAGCAAAAATTTACCATTTTTCTGGGAACAAACATTAAAAAATCACTTATTATTTAGTATTACCTAGTATAATAGTATAGTAGTAATAACTGGAGTGTGTTACATAATAGAAATCTTTTTCCTTTCGTTTATTTCCTTTACGTCTACCATATTTTCCAAGACACTTTCCTAAAGTGGTGGAATTATAATTGTTTTGTCGTAAAATGTGAGCTCTCACTTCACCTTTCTGTTCTTTTAGGAGACCCTTACAGCTTGCATCTGTCAAAATATCAACACAAATTTGTGGCAAAGTGATGCAATGCAAAGCAAGCACATTGTAGCAATAATTAAACAGATATAAAAGAGTCCTATGCCAAAAATGCACTTAAGAAGAAGATGTGATAAGAGTGAGCCAGGAAATATGGGCATACCTCAGACTGAAAAAATAAAATGTTTAAAAATGCATATCCGGCCTTGTCTGATCTGAAAGAAACTTTTCACTTAATCAAACTTGTAGGTCACCTACTCCTCAGTCTTGTAGTGCTCATTCAAAGAAGTGTGGCATGGCAAAGAACTACAATACACACAATATGCAATGGCACATGTTTTGATCACTTGATTAACTGTATTCCATATGCTGTTGTTTGATTCTTGTCAAATTTCCCTAGTTATAGTCTCACTATCTGTATGATTTTCATTTTTCCTTTTTTTTCTGCTCTCTTGTCAATATACTGTCTGTCCTGCCTACCCATACCTGACAACTGGAATGTGGTTTAAAATATAAAATTTGATTTTATATATAAACCATACTAGTATGAAACCAGAAACTCTGAGGAGAACCAAAAATAGAAATGTCAGCACTGTCAACATGGCCTGTAAGTTGGCTGCAGGGAAAACACACAAAAAAAAACCCCTGCAAGTTATTCCACGACAAGGATTAAAAATCACTGGAGCAGACCACTAGTGCAAGAGCACTTCCCTTGGATCTGGTTGAAAGTAGCACATCTCAAAAACAAGTCAGTGATTCACTTGAATCAAACAACAAGCTGAGACAAGGTGGATTTTAACACCATCTTCTATTACACAGGTTTACTACCAGTCATACAGGTGCCAACATCTACAGTGTAGCTGTACCATTTACCATATTTGACCCCTTGCTACAGTGACATGGAAACCACCTGAAAATTACACTTTCCTGCTGTTCGTTTGTTGGAAAGGCCAGTTCACTCAATAGAAAAGGATGTGTCAGATGTGTCTGCTTGTGTTAGAGGGTACATTTCCTTTGTGTAAACTTTATCTAGGTGAAATTTGACCCTGGATGGATTGGCACCCTGTCCAGGGTCCAGGGCCCGGTTTCTCGAAAGCTTCTTATCGCTAAGTAGTTCTTAAGTTGTACCTTAACCTCTCTCTTAACTTTATGGCGCATTTCCCGAAACGTTCTTACGCTAAGTATCTCTTAGCTAAGTCACACGTTCGTAAGGTTGGTCTGGACCAACCTTAACTCATACTTAGCGTAGTTTCAGCTCAAGACGCTAGTCGCCGCCACTGAGCAGCAGTCTTTATAAATCAGCGGTGTATGCAAACACATTATGGCACGTTATCATAGTCGTATTAATGATGGAATATACTGTAGACCTGTTTAAGAATTTTATTTTATTTGATATCAGAACTACAGTAATAGAGTGACTTTTTATTTAGCCTATTTCATAATGTGACTAATGCATTAAAATTGCCGGTCACCATGACTCTCAGTCTTGGAGGCGTGAAGGTGGTCGGCGTTCACGGGGTCCTGTTGTGGAGAAGCACATTGTCCCGGAGGCGGTCCGGCCTCCGCAGAGTTCGATGTCTCGCCAGCGTGCGGCTGGTAAGGCGCAAGACGGTCTCGGTGGAGCAACACTCGCGCCCGCCCCGCCAACCGCACCCGGTAGATGAACTCGGCGAGCTGAGCGAGTACCGTACAGGGGCCCACCCAGTGCGACATGAGCTTGGGTGAACGCCCTCTCTTCCTTCCGGAACACACCCACACCTGCTCACCAGCAGCAAAGCCTCGCCCCTGGCTGTGAGTGTCCACGCCCACACGCTCCACAGGTGCCCCCACCCGAAAGTCCTGCAGCGGTGCCCGCGAGCGCTGGGTGGGGCCCTTCTTTGCCGTGTAGTGCCGTTCACTGTCCCGCTGCGGCGCAGGCGAAACGACTGCGGGCGATGCTCTCGGCGAGGGAGTAGCTCGACACACGCGCTCTTCACCTCGCTCGCAGTACCGACGACACGCTTTACTGCCCGGATGTTTACCCGGCACGACCACTGGCGCTCGTCCGACGGCTGCTGGGGTACGCTGTCCCTCAGTCCTAGGAATGTTGCCTCGGCACCGCCGCGAAACCCCAGAGACATTTCCGTTGTCTAGCCGTGACGGGTAGCCCTGTCCCCGGCTAGATTCACCTACCGAGGGCCCCCGAGCTGCGGGCGGTCACTCGGCTCTTTCGCCGTGATGCACCGCAGTTGTGGGTTCAATGCGCTGTGCTGCACGGAGCGCCTCGGTGAGGGAAGCTGGTGCTGCTAACCTGATGTGCTCCCGGAGCCGCAGCGGTCGGAGCCCTCGAAGAAAAGCGCGATACGCTAGCTCTTCTTGTTTATTCGGCTCGCACTCTGGATAGCCCCGGCGCCCAGTGGCTCAGACGCGCGCCGCTCGCGAACCGCCAGCTCCTCGCACGCTGCTTCTTGACGGTCACCGGCGCCGAACCGGAGGTGAAGCGACTCGCGAAGCTTTGCCCAATCCTTCCAATCATCGGTCCGGAGGTCTTCCAGTGCCCGGAGCGCGGCGCCCTTCAGCGAGAGTGCTACCCTTACAGCCGTTTCCGCCGGAGACCAGCCTGCGAAGTCGGCGGCTAGCTCCACTTGGGCGAAGAACGCGTAGGGCTCGACGGCGCCGTTGTAGGAAGGAAGGCGCAGCTGCAGCGCACATCGCCGGCACGGAGCTGTAGCTTGCTCCGGTACTTGCGCAGCGTCAACGTTGGGCTCCGCTCCGAGATCCAGTGCCGGGATCCTCATCTCGCCGCTCCGCTTTAGTTGTGCCGCTTTGCTGGCACTGATTCCGTCCGGGAGGTGCTTCTTCTTCCGGAGTTGTGCTGCAACTCGGCGGCCCTCCTGAATGTTTCGCAGGTCCTCCGCCGTTCGCTCTAACTCAAAACTCTCCATCCCACTTCTGACACCAATGTAGCATTTTTCGACGCTAGCAGGGATCTTGGAGGACGAGTGAGCTTACTTGCTCCCCAATGCAAATGGCTGGGGAGTAGTTTATTACTCTCAGCACAAGCACACATACACAGGTCAAGCACACACACATACAGTACACGCACCCAACTTGGCCGAAGCCACTAACCCAAACACCCCTCTCTCTCATGGTAGACACAGAGAAAACCCCCGCAAAGCATGACGGTCGTCAGCCGCCGGCCCGCCCACGCCACAATATTTTCCCCGTGGTCGTTATTAAAAAAATATTTAAATAAAAGTTTTGCTTTCCAAGGCAACAGATTATGGAGCTTCTTGAGCTGCTCAGACCTGCTCAGACGTCGTACTTACTGTACACTCCCCGTCCCGATGTCCAGCTGCTCGATGCTTTTTGTTTAAAATATGTTTCATTGATCATTAGCCATTATCCATGACTTTATGGTTTTTTCTTTTGACACGTTTTATTTTTATGAAATTTGATTTAGTTAAATGAGAAAATAACCATGGGAGTTTCAAACCCCGCATCCATTCATTTTTCTGGGTGATTGTAATGTTTAATACCCCTACAGTATTCACTTATGCGGTTTGACTCGCTGTGAGATGCGGTGTGTTATACCTCTATCTCACCTACACGGTCTCGCGCTGTGGCCGTAGGCTTGATCATGATTCACCCCGAGTTTTTGCGCTGTGATTACGTTTCCATCTTTCCGCGAGAAAAATTCAACGTTTAGTTTTTTGCTGGTCCTCGCGGAAGCTTGCAGACTTTGCAGAACTTCACGGAACGTTAAAGGAACGTCGTGGGCAATCGCGGCAGCTCACGGAGATGAGTCAGGCCGCACAGGTGAGAGAGGGGTATTATTGCCTCGTGATTTGCCTCGAGTGACCGCCGCCCGACGGTCCGCGAAGATCTACAAGGTCCGCGAGCTTACACATGTTAAACATGTTTATTTTTTTTGCGTGGTAAGATGGAAACGTAATAACAGCACCAAAACTCGAGCCGAATCATAATGAACCGCACTTACGGCCCCCGCGTAGGTGAGATAGGGGTATTAAACCTCCACTCTGTCATCTCATCGTATTCATTCCATAAGTGCGCTATACAACCCCAACAACTGACACTTCACATTGTTTCTGAAGCTGGTGAAGAGTGTATCAGCTGTTTGTCCATCAACTATGATTGGATACCCGGTTCGTTTCACGGCCACATGTTACATGAAAATATTAGCGATATTAATTAATATTAATTTATATATTTGTCTATTATGGCATGTTATTGTTAAGTTAACCCATGTCGAAATAAACGCTATTAAAAGAATTTAGTGCAATGTTTAATTTGCATAGAAAGTGCCGTCTTTCTTAACGCTGTCATGCAAAAGGCGTGAAAAATCGATCCTGAGCCACCGATGTCCGCTAATTCAGGACCTTCACTGTAGACAGCGCCGCGTAACGTCGGACGTAAGAGGCAGCGACTTAAGAAGACTCCTAAGAGACAGTTCGAGAAATACACTTAGAAAAGTTATCACTTAACGTAAGATATATCTTAAGAGTCTTCTTAGCGCGCGAATAGTGTGTGTTATCGAGAAACCGGGCCCAGAGCCTTAAGTCTTAAGTCTGTGATAGGCTCCAGGTTCCCTCACGACCCTGTACACAAGATAAAGTGGTTAATCTAATAAAAAAAACAAAAAGTCTTTTTATTCCTTTTCTTGGGGCACATTGGTTAAAACAACGAACATTTTCCCACATTCTCTGCAAAATCGGACCCTACTGAGGAAACATGCTTTTATGCATGTTAAGGTATCATCCACATGTTACCAAAGAAAAGTCTGGTTGGATCCTCTTATTTCATATAAAATTTCTTGGTTGGAGTCATTTAGTGACACAAGCAAGTTTGATATGTATGATATCTTACATTAAGGTCAGATATAATCATACACATAATGTAAAAACATACAGCTGACACAAAGACCAGAGCTGACATGCACCTTTTTGTAACAATTGTACAAAGTAAAGATTTAAACAAAGCTATTTGCTTATAACAGATATCCCATCCTGCAAAAACTGATTTCAGGGAGATCCTTCTATTATTTTCATTGCTATATGTACATTTTAATGTTTGGGTCTGTTTTCACTTCTAAGTGCAGCCCCGCCCACTAAGAAAATTGACAGGTTTATGTAACACAATACATCTCTCTCTCTCTTTCTCTCTCTCTCTCATGCATTCACTTGGTTTCAAAGACCTGATTTCTGGAATATTATATATGATTACTAGGCATCAGGGAGATATGCGGGAGGCTCCCGGAACTTCTGTGAGTGGTGAGATGTCTGTTAGAATTCCAGTTGTTTTTGCATACCCTGACACAATGACTCATGTATCATCGACATATGCATTAAGGACAGAATTTCCACTCAAGTATGTGAGTTGAACAAAAAACGTTATGGTAAATATTTGTTTAGGTCAAATACATTAAATAGATTTAAGTACATACAGTAGCAAACATCCTGTAATTCTTTTTAGTAAAATAGACATGATATCAATATGTAATACCTATATGAGGCTAGAATTAGTTTTTAGTTTACTGCAATTAAATATTGGTTTAACAAACACATTCTTTTCATTCATGCTGTAAGCACTGGGCCTTCTCTCATGTCTGCCTGCTAGAATTTTCTTGATACTGTAGCAATTCTGGCACCTCAGCAATTAAACACATTGCCTTTGCCTTACTGAAATGTAAACAGTTTAACTTTTTGCATCTGGGAATCAATCCCTTTTTTAAAGTTCCTGCTTAGAACATTCACAGATGTATACATATTCATTCATTCATTCATTCATTCATTCATTCATCTTCTTTACTGCTTTATCCTATACCGCTATATTTACAGTAGGGTCGCGGGGACCTGGAGCCTATCCCAGGAGACTCATATCTGTAATTTAAATTCCAGCCAGCGCTGAACAAGTGTTGTATTTTTGTACATCTGCTTTGGGTACGTTTGTTATGCAGAGGTCAGGATATTCATACTTCATATTCTTCCATACTTCTAAATGTTTCAGCTGACATTTATGTGCAAAAGAAGGACCCTCTATCCTTCTTTATATTACATTACTCAGTCAGATTTTTTAAAAGAAGAAACTCTTTTATTCTTGTTCAGCATCTGACATAAAGTAGTGTTCCATCAAATACTTTTAGCACAGAACTGGCAACATTGTCAAGTATTGCAAAACCAATGAATAGGTGGACAGTTTTTTTTTTTAGATAGATTAAATGCGATTTTATCGTATGTGGATTTCCCTGAATATACGAGGGGGTATCAAAAAGTTTAGTGAGATTAGTTCTGTTTACAAGCTCTGTTTTTTGCTGTATGTCCTCCCTCAGACACCTTAAAACCTGGCAGTAGAATTCATTATTGAAGGTCTGGCGCCTGGGGAGGAATTCTCAATGCACAATGCCGCAAATGTCGAAATAGATGAAGAGTATGTACTTGGTCAAGCTTCAGACCTGCCTTCCACTATAAAGACTGTTGCTTCGTCTAATGGTTGTACTCATATTGAGTTTCATCATTAGTAACGAACCTCGACATGAAGGAACGGTCACGACCACGACACGCGGATGCTGTTCTTGGCAGACTTCGACGTCTGCTCCTGGGTCAGCAGCCTGGGGAGAACTTTGTAGCAACACGGCGCATGTTTAAATCACACACGAGGATCGCCTGGACTGTTCTGTATGACACACCGTAAAGGCTGCAATGTTATGTATCGTTTTCAATTGATCATCATGCATTAATTTGCGAATTGTTTGGGCATTTTCGGTGGTTGTGTTCGTTAAAGCTCTTCCTGATCTTTCATCGTCTTTTATTTCTGGAGTTCTTCCTCTCAAATCAAACGTTTCTGTGTCAGATTTGCCCAGTTTCAGTTAGAATTTCTTGTTCATCCAGGATGAAATATCAGACGTTGTAATGCTCATTCTCAGAATAGCACTAGTTGAAAAGCTCCACAGGGTGATGCCTTTTGGCACACTGACTTATGAATCAGTTTTGAACTTTTTGATACCCCCTTCAATAATTATTGGAGAGTGACCAAAACAAGGCAAGTGTGACTCAAATTTTCTTGTGTGATATCCACAATGACAAAGAGTTTTAAGTCGTTTGTTCTGTTATAACTACCTGATAGCAAGTATTTAATATTTCATCCCAAAATTTTTGCAATAGGTGAGAATATGGCATACATACTGTATAGATGATTAAATCAATATACTGTACAACTCTGGATAGATGTTTCATTGTTATGCACTTTTATGAAACATGGCTTAGAGTAAATGAACATACATTTTAGCAAGGCTGGTTTTGCACTCCTTTTACAGGGGAAATAGAAAAGAAACTTTGTCTACAATGTTTAAAAGGGACCTTGGTAACTCATTTCACACACCATAGTACATTCTGCACATCTTTTGTATGACCATTTTGCTTTTTTTGTTAATATTCATAATGTACCCAAATTGCACATAAATCACTTAGTGTATGTTAATGCAAGTGATCTCACACTAGTAAAAGGAATTTCTAAACATATATGGCAATAAATTCCCAAAATATTTATTAAACATTTAGAATAGTTTGCTCTGATTTTATAGCATGGTTTTAATTCAATTCCAATTACAGTATAAGCTATTCAGAGTAGATTGCCAGTATGATTGTGTGCTTATGTAGAATTTTAACCCTAAATACTGTAGGCTTTTAGGCTGAGTTGCAATGAGTTGTTTTCTTTTACACTGGTGCAGTGTAAATTGATGATACAGTATCATTCATGACTCATGTGAAGACTTAAGTGAAGGGAATTGTGTGCACACTTTTCCAAGGTTTTCCTAGGTAAACAGCACGCCATCTCTGGGAAATTATCCCAAATACTATCTCCCAAAAAAACCTGCACCTCATCAAGTCAGATTCCAAAGAAACGCACACATGTCTGATAAAAGCTAGTGACCCAAGTTCAAACTAAAATGGTGCCAGGTGAGGGGAGAAACGCATTAAAGGAACGCAGGGTTTCTGCAGCTGCTACTTCTTAAAGATGGTTCTGTCTGGGAGATCTAAAAGGTGGAGAGATTCATTGTTGGATGCTTTTTGCTGTAGGAAAATTTAGATAACCATTAAAAAAGAGGAGAAGGCAAATCAAAGAGGTATTGGAGTGCAATATTGTTTTTGTGCCAGAGGAATGAAGGAAGCCAGAAGGTAAGAGCTGAAGTCCACAGAGAGAGAGAATTTCCTCTTTAAGAATACAGTATGTGGAACATTCAATGCAACTATGTATTTAATAAATATGCACTTTTATTGCATGAAATTATATTGAACTGAAAATTGTGCAAAGGTTGTATGAAAGCTATTTTGAAACCAGTAAACAAACTCAATTCCCCCCCACTGGAGTTACCATTTGTTGGACTGGTATCATATGTTATAGCTGTATTGCTGCAAGATGGATCAGCAGTCAGATTAAAATTTTTAATATGAGCTTTGAACCAGGTTTTTACCAAAAACGTACAAAAGCCCTGAATCCATCCCACCAAAAATAATGAACATTCAAAGCGTGAGACATGTTTTTCTAATTTTTCTTTTTTCTAATATTTTGCCTTTGCGTGGGAATCAAGGTCACTGTGGTACACATGCATGACTAATGTACAGATGTAATCCACTTCACAATCTCCCTTTCCTTCTCCCAATGTGCAATATATCTTATAATAGTTCTGCACTTCATAGTCACACTGTGTCTGCACTTTGCTTTTGTCTTATAGAAATTCCTTACATTTACCAATAATACTAATTATACTACTACTAATAATATATGTACGTACTTGTTGTGTGCCTGTCTTTCTGAGTTTCTTTGCCTAACTTAGGAATACAAAGAAATACAATGTTGCAAGGTTGAGTATCTTACACCATGTTTATGCTAAGTTGTACTTCTTTTGTCATCAGCCAAATACACTCCCTGTTCGGTAATCGGAGAGTGAATCACAGATGAGAAATCGGAAGATTAAGTCTTAAAACGACTCCAACCCGTTAAGATTTGCAGGATTGTGGCGGCTTGTACTGTACGTTATGGCCGTTTCATTTCAGACTTTTGCATAGTCTGTGTATTTTATGATAAACTATCACATTGATTGGCTCTGTTCAGTGACTGACTTGTAATGCCACATCCACCTTTAGAGAAAAAACAATATATTAGTCCAAAAAAGCGCTAGATGCTGTTACGTAATCTGGCACATAACTGCTCATAATGTCCCTTCTATTCAACATTTCAATTTCATTCATGGTGCATGTTTAACTTTAGGCAAATACAGGACTGGAATTTTTTTAAATTCAATTCTGATTGGCCAGTTTTGCATGATGCATACATACTGTACATACATACATACATACATACTATACATACATACATACATACATACATACATACTATACATACATACATACATACATACATACATACATACATAAATACTATACATACATATAGACAGGAAATTTTATGAGACTGGTCTTGGGTCCTCCAATATATGAAATATAAAGACATCATTGAAAGAGCGAGTTCAATGTACAGACAAAACTTTTCTTTTTCTTTATGAAGACATTAATATTCTAAACTTTTTTACAATATACATTTATAATAAATACTTTTTTAAATCCAATTTTGTGTAAAAATAGCCACCTAAGCAACCATGTTGTTAACTGTCTGTTCTACTTCTCTTTCCCGACTAAAAATATTCAGCGTTATGGAGCCCTGGAGTGTGTGTGCAATGTAGCAGGACACTTGCTTGTTCTACTAAATTGGTTTCACAGTTTAGTAGAAATGTTCACTTGTGCACATGCTTTAAGTATTTTATTAAACAAATGAGAAAAGAATATGTGACCACTCTGAGGAATTATACAGGTTATATCTATCAAATAGAAACGGTTCAAAATCTTGATAACTTTATCTAAAATGTATTCTGCTTTTCAGGGTTTCTGAAGATTAACATTTATTGCTTTGTGAAGATTAACATTTATTTGATGATTAATGTGTGTGCGTAGAATAGCACGAAAAAGTTGTTTTCATAATTTAATTTAAAAGTGAAATTCTGTGGATCTATTACAAATAAAGTGAAATATTTCAAACATTTTTGTTCAACTGATTATGGCTTACAGCTCATATAAGAAAATATAAGGATATTTAATTTCAAGTTTGAGTAAATATTTAATCAAATAGTATAAATACAGTGCATGCCTCGGTCTGGTTGAGCATGGGGAAGACTGCAGAATCTAGGCTCTGCACATCACAATATCAACTGTTCAAAGGAGATTATTGCATATTTTGGATGCCTTGAGCATTGTTTCCAGTGTAAGAAGTAAAAATCAGGAAAGAGAGTTCATGGAGTTAGGAGGTGTATATACTGTAAACATACACACACACACACACACACACACACACATATATATACTATATATACTACCGTTCAAATGTTTTAGAACACTCGCAAATTTCTTTGTTTTTGTTTAGTGATTTATTTTCTACATTCTACAACAATACTGGGGATTTCGAAACTATAAAATAACACATATGGAATTAGGTAATTACGTAACAACAACAAAAACTACAGTTAGTTGTTATCTTAAGACACAGAGGTCGGCCTTTCTGTAATAGTTCCTGCAAGAACAGTATTGTGTCGAGTGCATTTGCAAAATCCGTCCAGCACCATAATGAAACTGTCTCTCATGAAGGCCGTCCCAGGAGGACGAGACCAAAACCTCCCTCTGCTGCAGACGAGAAGTTCATTTAGAGTTATCAGCCTGAAAAATGACCAATTAACAGCAGCTCAGATTAGAGGCGTTATGAAGTCTTTACAGAGCAGAAGCAGCAGAAACATCTCAATATCAACAGTCTTGATATTCAAAGGAGATTAATGCATTTTTTGGACACCTTCAGCATTCCTTTACAATGTAGAGAGAAATAAAAATCAGGAACGATCGTTACAGATTTAGAAAGTGACCCCAAACTTTTGAACAGTAGTATGTTAGTACTGTATGTGTGTGTGTATATATATATATATATATATATATATATATATATATATATATAGTATATATATATATATATATATATATATATATATATATAGTATATATGTGTGTGCGTGTGTGTTGGAGTGTGGGGGTACACCACTGTTTGAGAAAGCTGTAAGCACGTCTTGAGGAATGCAACAGGAATAATAATGTATAAATGATCTCCTTTTTTCCAGTGCAGTTGTTTTAAAATGAATATTTGTCTTGGCTTTGGACACAGTATAGAAGGCACTGTTATAGAAACCATATTCCTTATTTCATCACTCAACTATTTACTCAGAAATCAACAATGTGCGTCACCATAAACAAATGGCCCGTAGGTATGTTAGTGGTGCCATAAGACAGAACTGTATTTATGTGCAGTAGAAGTGATCAGGGCTCTGCATCGGTCAAGCAGCTGGCAAATGTCTTTTTTTTTCTTTGATCTTTTTAATGCTCTGTTCTAAAGAATCTTTATGTGTTTTTCATTATGGTTTATTTTTCATTATTTTTAATTGCCTCATTTGTGTGTCATTCATTATGCTCCTAAAACACAAAAGGCTAAATCTTAGCCTTTACAGTTTATTCATGTGCAATCGATCATTTCCTGCACATTCTTGTTCCCCATGTAAATAAATCAAACCAGAGAAAGCAAACACACTAAGCAAAAAAAAAAAAAAACCAAAACAAAACAATGGAATTCCCCTGAAGATGATAAGTGGATATGAGGTTTTGCTTTTTCTTGTTTGGCTAAAGTCAGAAGACTTGTAGGTCTGCGCTAAGCGTCATGCCTTACAAAACCATGCAGCCTAGTTATGCAACGTTAAATCTTGCAATAATTTGATTCCAGTTCTGCATCTTCCTTCTCATTTATTATTTTCATGACTTAGTTTATTAAAAATGTAATTTGTGATTTTGGGGTTGAGTCTCTATCAGGTGTTCTTGAACTTGACCTCGAACCCTCGTGCATATTCTGTATGTAAGTGTGATCGCATGGCAGTTTTAAGTGATCCAATGAATATAGCAGTATTTGATTCATCATGTATGATACATCATTACACAGTATAAGACCTACTATAGGCATTATACAGCATGGACTTCTGCAATACATTTATTAGTTATAATATAATAACTAAATGTGCCTTGTTACTGAAGATGTGTTTGTTTTTTTAGGACAGCTCATTTAACTAAATAATGAGGACCGTCAATTAACTGAATTGAAAGTTTTTTTTTTGCCAGTGCTTTTTCTGAGTGACATTTAAGAATTATTTTACAGCCTGAGAACGATAAGCTGTGTTTTAGTCTCAAAAGCTCAATTAGAGGCTCTAATACATTTAGTAAGCCAGAAACCATCTACTGTAACAGAAAGAGGCAATTTGATTGACATGACATGACCAGTCACAAATATTTTTTTTCCATAGCCTGTACAATCACTACTTTCAGCCCAGTAACACTATCTTTCTCTGAACTGATGTCTCAGTATTTTCTTGCTCATAACTAGTACGCAGATGTGCATTTACACAGAAGTAAATCAGGTTTCAGCCTTCAACATTGTGAAGGTTGTACTTACACATTTATTAGATGTTCCATTTTCCATAGGTGAAGAATATAAGATTCAGACTGTATATGTTATGTCCCCTGACTGAGTGAAGCGACTTTGTCTATTGATGACTATTGATTGTGTACTTGGAAATAGCATCTAGTAGTAACAGACTTCAAACTTCAGCTAATTAACATCATTCATTAGTCAGTCTAAGGTGAACTGTGGTTGGTCAAGGGTAGTTCAGTGGTTAAGGCATTGAACAAGGTTCAAAACCCAAGACCACCAAGTTGCCCCTGTGGGGCCCTTGAGAAAGGCCCTTAACCCCTTAACTGCTAAAGCGTATAAGTAGATAAAATGTAAGTCTCTCTGGATAAGGGTGCCTGCCAAATGCTGTAAATGTAATGTGCAGACTCTAAATCATATGATTCTGGATCATTGTGCAGGAGGGTTCATTAACAGAGCCAACTAAAACTCATGTTTCATACTCATCTTAAAATGTATTCAAATCTCCCCGCCCTTGTGATTTCCCCACACACAATATGACCCAACGATAAAGTAAAACAGATGTTTGGAGTGTTTTGTTAATTTATATAGACTGAAGAATAAACACTGAAATATCTCATTTACATAAGTATTCAGACCCATCACTCACTAAAGTACTTGGTTAAAGCACCTTTGGCAGCAATTAGAGCTTCTAGTCTGCTTGTGAGTGGTGCTACAAGCTTGGCACAACTTTGTTTTGGATGTTTCTTCTGTTCTTCTTGGCAGAATTGTATAAGCTCAACCAGGTTGGATGAGCAGCGTTGGTGCACCGCCATTTTCAGGTCTCTCCAGAGATGCTCTATTATGTTCGGGTCCAGACTCTGACTCTGTGTTCAGGTCCAGATCTCCCAACCTGAGATCCAAAACACTCTAGAGAAAGTTTTCCTGCATCTTTCTTTCCCCATGCTGTTCTGAGTAATGTCCCAGTCTCTGCCACCACCGTGTTCGATTGTAGGGATGGTTTTAATAAGGTGCTGTGCAGGACCGGACTTCCTGATTCCAAATAGTTCTGTCTTCGCGTCATCAGACGAGATGATTTAGTTTTTCATGGACTGAGAGCAGCTTTTTGGCAAACTCCCAGCAGGCCATGTGCCTTTTCGTGAGGGATGGCTCCTGTCTAGCCACTCTACGACGTAGGCCTGATTAGTGGAGTGACACAGTGATGGTTTTTCTTCCTGTAAGGTTTCCCCATCTCCACAAGGGAACACAGGATCTCATGACCAAAGCTCTTTGTCCCTGATTAGTCATTTTGGCTGGAATCTGACTGGAAAGCCTGTTGGTTGTTCCAAATCTCTTCCATTTAAAAAAGATGGAGTATATCACTGAGCACTGTGGTGTTTTCAATGCTGCAGAAAGTTTCTTGTACAGTATGCTTTCCCCGATCTGTGTTTCAACACAATCCTGTTCTTTCAACATATTTTTTTTTCATATAAATTAACAAAACAATAAAAACACCTGTTTTTACTTTGCCATTGTGGAGTACTGTGTGGACAATGATTTAAATCTATTTTAAAATGAGTGCGAATCAAACAAAATGTGAAAAAAATGTGAAAGGGTCCAAAAACTTGGCATTAACTTTGTACATTCTAAGGAAGGAAGTTACCTACAGGGAAGTGGTATGTCAGGGACTGAACTCTACTTGAAGGGAGGTGTAATGTTCTGAGCTGGTGTGACATACCTTATCTTTAATGTGTTGAAATCTAAGTACAAGAACATTTTGATGCATTAAAATGATAGAATCAAATAGTACTGATAAGTAAATGTATTTAATTTCTTAATTAGATTTTTTTTGTAAATACTGCTTTAGTTTGCTTGAACATATGGCTTCTGAGTTAGCATTGCTGTGTTTTATCCTGCAAGAATTATGATCATTAGATGTGTATGTATTGTAACAACTGCAGTGTAGCCCAACAGTCTGCTTCTATAGTCAAAAATGAACTTAAAAGTAATGTTTAATAAAAGCCAATGCTCAAATTGACGGCCTCTGACTTCTAACACTTTCGAAGCCGTATTGAATTGGAAATAAGAAGTTTAATCAAATTTCATATGAGAATTTCAAGAGAAAATTCCTATGGATCCAGAGTTTTTGGGCCACACTGTATATTTCCTCCATGCCAACTGTACATTAGGATCATCCCACAAATAGATTTTTCCCATGGGAAAATCACATCACTGATACATACACACACATAACCACACACATTCCCATACACAGACAAACAGAAGGTCTTTTCTTGGGCTTCTTTGTCAAGCTGATGATGCGGTGGCATTCTGTAGAGCGCTGTACTCACTCATATCTTCATTTCTCCTTTACCACAGCATAAGAATAAAGAGATGAACGGCTCATGAACGGCTAGAGACGTCTTTTATGCTTGGGAACTGGAGTGTATTATTTAAAGAATGAGTAAATGAAGAAGTCTACAGCCAGAAATTATGTTCATCGAAATGGAATGTTGTATACATCATTATATCCACTTTAGCTGTTATGCGGTACTCAATAGATTGAGTATTTATGTTACTGCCATTCCAAAAACGATTTCAAACATATGCCTTGATTCCTGCAAACACCTGCAACGGAACAGTCAAGAAAATATATGGATATACAACAGACTTGTGTGGAAGTCAAATGTCAATCTCAAGGTCACTTCATAGCTTCAACACCATGACATGTTAATATGTGATTGTCGTGATTTGACAAGGTTTTAACATGTATTCGATTCTAAAAGTGAGCAAGTACAGCGGGTATAGAAAAGTAATAAATAAAATAATCACATTTTGTGGAGACAAACACAGTTTTTGTTTTATTCAGATGTATATACTCAGTGCCACTTTTAACATTGAAGTGAAAGACAAGACCAACATATGTCAGAAAAAAATAAAAAACAGAATCACTGAATTGGGAAAGGATCACCACCTGTCTAAAAATTATTTATTAACTCAATTATAAATTTTTCAATACAATTTTATTTATATAGCACTTTTAACAATGTTCATTGTCTCAAAGCAGCTTCATAGTCTGGTTCCTCTCAAGGTTTCTTCCTATTGCCATCTCATGGAGTTTTTCCTTGCCAGTGTTGCTGCCGCCCTCGGCTTACTCATCAATGGCCATTGTTAAAAGTGCTATATAAATAAAATTTTATAAATTTATTTTTTTTGAAAATTTAACAATTGAATTTACAAATCATTTTTAGGAGGGGGTGATCCTTTTCCAACTCAGTGATTCTGTTTTTTATTCTTATTTTTTTCTGACATGTTGGTGTTATTTTTCATTAAAAGTTGCACTGAGTAAATACAGCTGGATAAAACAAAACCTGTGTCTGTCTTCACTTCAGGCTGTAAAGCAACAATGTGATTATTTTAAAGGGGGTGATTCTTTTCCATACCCGCTGTAGATCTAATATGAAACTAGGCTGAATTAAATCATGATGAAATTGTCATGCTCATTAATAATCCAACTAAAACAAAATGTTTGCCATGACAGAAATATCCAGTGTACTGAATATCGTTGTGTTGGACTACAATGGTGACAAAATAGGCTTTAATTTGTTTATTAAAATTTTTTATCAATAGCTTCAATAATTTTATATATAAATGTAGTTAATATGGTTAATAATGGCATATACATTTTTATAGATTACTTCTGCATATGTTAATCATATTATTTCTAAAATCTTTTTTCCCCATTTAACATACATTTCGGCAGCGTTCTGGTCGTATAGATTTGTTTGTATTCAGCTCTTATCTTTATAACTGAAATGCTGGCATTTGCTAATGGATTTTCACATGTTCTTTAATTCCAGGCTGCTTAGATAAAAAGGGTAATAAAAATGCTAGTAGGCATCCTTGGAAGCTGTGTGTGCTTTTTGGGGAAATCAATAACAAGAAATCACTCTGCTTATTAAAACATGACATACAAAAATGTTGATCTCCTATTACAGTTTTTTTTCCCCGACTCTGTATCTCAGTTTCTCTCTTTACGTGGGTGGAATGTTTTTCCATTAGCTTTGTTCTCTGGACGGTTGCCCTGATTCTGAGATGTCGGTTTAAAACCTAAGTTACCCGTAGAGCCTTATCATCCCCTCTCACACTGCACTCTTCCTCAGGAAGCCTGTTCAGCCCTCCCTTTATCTCACTTTCTCTCCTGCACCCTGCTCTCTGTCCCTGTGCCTCTATCGCAGCTGGACACTGCAATGTCTTTTCTCTCATGCGTTAATTCCATGCATTCTTTCCCTCTTATCCTGCTCCTGGCTTATGTTTCATCTGTGTTTCACCTCACATCATGCTGCTCAAAATGTATGCAGTGCAATGTTCAAATTAGAGTTAGCATTTACTGTAGCTTCCGTTCTCTTAATTATTTATGACACTTATCTCTCAGTTAATTACTTTCAGGACCTGATTTAGTAATGATTTGCATATGTCATATGCAAGAAATTAGCATAACTTGTCTGCCTTAGTGAATATTTCATTTGGGACATTCGTATCTAAGAACAATTAGCACACACAAACTTCTTATTTACATATTGTTTTGTCTTATTACTTTTTATGTTACATGATGCACATACTTCTTTTATGTTAACTCACTTTCACAATTCATTGGAGAAACACTTTCTGCAACAAAAAAAATGTGTTGTAGATATGTACAAAGCAATATGTTTATTTAAATTTTTTTTTACTTGAGACAGTACTAACAACAATGGATATTTTTCAAAAAACAAATAAACAAAACTAAACAAAAAACAGGTATAGACCTCTTCCGAATGGTTAAGATGTTGCTTCATGGTAAATGTATCAATCCACTTACAAATAAAAAAGAAAAAAATATATAATGATAATAGTAATAACAGTAGTACATTATTTCTTGTGGCATGCTATACGAATTAGCTTGAAAAAGCGTACTATTTAAAGACACAGCAACATCTAATGTTTTAGATAGTGACTCAAAATGTGCTATACAGCTGGATTTTAAAAAGTTTACATCCTTTATTAATTTTTTTCCCCATGTTGGTTTATATTAACTGTGTGAATTTGGACCGCAATTCCAATGAGCTCCTGTTCACTAAACAACATAAAGTACTGTGCAAAAGTCTTGAGTCACTGTTCATTTCATCATTCCTTTAAAACTGCTCAGGTACAGGGACTGAACTGAAAATGAGAGGAAAAACATCCTTCAGGAGCATGAAGAACTATTCCAAGTTCAAAACACAGGAATGGCTGGCTCTTTAAAAACAAAATATGAAGAAATGAGCAGTGGCTCAAGTCTTTTGCATATTACTGTAGTTAGTTAGTAACACACAATATGAAGGTTAGCTGTGGTGCAAGCAATTGACTCATACACTTACTCATGCAGTTATCTACTTAGCCAGTCATGTGGCAGAAACACAACACATTAAATCATGCACATATGGGCCAGAAGCTTTTGTTAATGTTGTAGCTTCAAAATACAAAAATGTGATCTCAATGGCATGATTGTTGGTGCTAGAAGAGCTGGAGAGGGGAATGTTTTCTTGACATATTTTGGGTCGGTTAATACCAATCAATCATCTCTTTAATGCCACAGTCTATTTGAGTATTGTTGCTGATGATGAACACAATTTACGCATATTCTAATGGCTACTTCCAGCTTGATAACGGACCATGTCACAAAGGAAAGGTCATCTCAATCTTTTTTTTATGGACATGACAATATTAATATCAAACAGTGCAGCTTGTGCAAACCACAAAACATAAATCCTACTGAATGTCCCGAAGATTTTCCAGTAAAGGATTTTCAAGTAAAGATCAAAAGACCAAGCTACTTCCAGTATACCACTGCTCACTTTGTTGCTGGGAGACATTGAGTTAAAAGACTTGAAGAGCCAGCCCAATGGATTGTAAGTCACTGTGCAGTGTGTTGTGGTCTCCTCTTGATTGGAGCTTTTTTGTTCATTGTATTAAGTCAATGTTACGTTACAGTAAGTCAAGTAGGTTTTTATTGTCATTTCAACCATATACAGGTCAGTACACAGTGAAACGAAAAAACATGAATTAATAAATCTACCTAGCTACCTAAATAGGCGTACTAGCTGAGACAATAAATTAACAAAACTATCTAAGATTCAAGATTCAAGATTCAAAGAACTTTATTAATCCCAAAGGGAAATTGCTAAGTATACAACAGACAGCAAAAAGACAACAAGTGCAAATGTGCAAACAATAGTGACAACACGACAACTAAAACTGATAAATAAATGTTTGAACAGAAAATGACACCAACAAAAATCACATTAAAAAAATCCACTTATTATTTCTTTATTTATTTTCTCCCGTCCAGTTGAAAACATCAGGTAACGAGTTCTGTCATTTCTATACTGATGGTGGTTGCTAAGCTGATGCCTAACCATCCTCCTTTCTCATCTGGGCTTTGGGACCGATATAAGCTGATTGAGTTTGTATAGACATACGGTTAAGTGTCCAACACTTTCAGCCTACGGTTGTGAGGTTCAAACCCCTGACCCTCTGATAAGCAACTCAGAGCACCACTGAGGCCCTGCCAATAGTATTTTATTATTATAAATTTTTTTTTACAATTAATCAACCCCCTCTTAACCAATCATGTGACTTTATATAATATATTGCCATCTGCATTATGCACACATTTCTCTGGTTTCAACTTTGCTTGTGTAAATGTGTAAAACTACAAAAGACCCGACAGGCAGCTGCATGTACAGAGTATTTTGATTACTCTGAACCTAAGGACTGTATATCTACACAAGACCTCTTAAACAATATTAACCTTAACCTCTCTCTAAAATTACATTTGTTAGTCCACTATTTGAAACTTCAATAATGCATTTACATATATTGGCATATGTTAGAACATTAATGATGCTGGCGTTATGATGAAATATTTCCTTATTAATGGAAAACATATGCATTTCTGTTTTAGCCCAAGAATATTTATATGTAAAGAAATAAAATGCTGTTATGGCATATAATTTATACTTAATAATGTATGTGCTGTTTGCCCAGCCTAGGCTGTCATATTTATGTTTGCTTTTTCTTTTGTTTATCCTACTTAAAGGGGTAGCTCAGTGGTTCAGGCATTGGACTACGGTTCGGAAGATCCCAGGTTCAAAACCCCACAACCACCACGTTGCCACTGTTGGGCCCTTGAGCAAGGCCCTTAACCCTCAACTGCTCAGATGTGTAATGAGATAAAAAAAAAAATGTAAGTCGCTCTGGATAAGAGCGTCTGCAAAATGTAAATGTACTTTAAGGAAACCTTGAGTCAATTTTACTTTAAATGTACACTTAAAACAGGGTTTTATGAACAACCAGTACCAGTGAAAAGTTTGGACACACCTTCTTATTTAGTATTTTAAAAATAGTTTTCATCATTGTTTTCAGAACAAATATGGAATTGTGTAATCAACAAAAAATAAAGATTAAAAAAGTTTATATTTTTGATTCTTCAAAGTTTTGCTGTGATGGCAGCTTTGCACACTTTTGGCATTCCCTTATGAGGTAGTCACCTGGAATGGTTTTCCAATAATCTTGAAAGAGTTCCCAGAGGTGTTGTGTATTTGTTGGCTGCTTTTCCTTCACTTCCTTCCTTTCCTTGGGTCTCTTGTTCTTCCGAAGTAAAGGTAATTTTTGCATCTATTCAACTATGAAGGCTTGACTCACGCAGAAGAAGAGAAGCATTTATGTGGGCTTTAATCTGAGGTGCTGTAAATCAGTGATTTCTGTGGCTGGTCGTTCTAATAAATGTAACCTCTGCAGCAGATGTAGCTCTTGGTCTTCCTTTCCTGGGAAGGAGCCAGTTTTATCATTGTGTTTAATGGATTTGGCAACTGCACTTGGAGATACATTCAAAGTTCTTGAGATTTTTTGGACTGACTGACCTTTTCTTAATTTAATGATGGAATTTTCTTTTTACTTAACTGAAGTGTTTTTCTTTTGCCATAATATGGATTTATACAATAGTTATACGTAATAGCACGAATAGGGCTATTGACTCTGTACCAACCCTTCCTCTGCACAAGACAAATGATGCTCTAAAGCACATTAAGAAGACAAGAAATTAACTCTTGACAAGGCAAACCTGTAGATTGAAAACCATTTCCGGTGAATCAGATGAGAAAATGCCATGAGTGTGCCAAGCTGTCATCAAAGCTAAATGTAGCTACTTTGCACAATCTAAAATATAAAACATATTCTGTTTTATATTTACTATACATATGTCTACGTATGGAATGTGTCCGTTCCATATGTGTTCTTCCACAGTTTAGATGTCTTCGATATTAATGTTGAAATTAATAAAAATAAAGAATATGTACAGTATATACAGTAATATACAGACACTTATTTCAGCTCTGTCGAAGAAAGTTGTTATAATGATACAGTACAGGATTGCTTATGCTGGAAGAAGTGACAGAAGTGACACAAAACAGAGGAAGAAAGAGAACATTTCTCAGATAAATGTGGAGGCTTTCTCTATATATAGCTGTGAAAGCTTTTCACAGCTCTTATAGTGCCAATACACCAACTTATCTTAAACCTAGGTAAGAACTGGAGAACTCAGATTTATCACATTGCATTTGTTTGCCTCCTTGTCATTCGGTTTCTTTGGCTATTGCTATTTTTTATGGTACGCTGGTTTTGCGCAGGTAGTGTCTTTTCCATTTTAGCATGAACAAATGAGATGGCAGGGTGTCCATTCCAATTTTGGCTGAAAGGATATGTTATGTATAATAGGACTGACCACTGTAAACACACATGAATGATAAAGATCTGGTTGTAAAAATAGCGGCAGAAAGAATCAGACAACCCTAAACTGCTAAACTAGACAACCCGTGAGCTCCATTCCTGCTCTTCCCGCGTAGACTCTTAAGAAAACAAGTGGTCCTGCTGCTTTATGTGTGTGTGTGTGTGTGTGTGTGTGTGTGTGTGTGTAGGTGCATATCTTTAATAAAAGTGAATGTCAGTAGGAGGGAGGAGGTAAAATTTGTAGAAGCATTTCTGAGCATTTAGCTGAACCAGTCCGCCAGAACAGACAAAAGGAATAAAAATGGATTTCATTGGTTAAATCAATCCTCTGGTGCAAAATGCAGTACATGCAAAGGGAATTCACAAAGTGATCCCACAGGATATAGTGTGCATCACATTTGGGATCAGTCAGTGTCCGTAAGCACCGCTGTGATACATAAATTCACTGCTGAGAACGAACAGCACTGACACCAGACGATGACTCACTCAGCTACATCGTGAAATATACTGTAATTGCCAAATCTCTCCACTCTCTATCTGTATTTATTAACCACAAAGTCACCTACAAACATCTTTATAGTTGGGTAGGTAAGTGGGACGGTAGGTAAATAGTTGAGCAGTAATTTGTATTGACTAATAATAATGTTGACTTTTAACTATGTATCTTTGTTATAGTTAGTTAATTAGTTAGTTAATTAGATGACCAGTAGTTGTTTATTCACAGAACATTATTTGTGTATGTTGCCTGGTAAGTTTTTTAATTGGTTGCTTAGTTACCTAGCTAGTTAGTTAGATTGGCAGCCATTTAGTTAGACAGTTTACTAGAAGTCCTAGTCTAATCTTGTTTTTATCTTGTTTTTTGGTTTGCGTGTTTGATTCATTATAAATGTACAGATTCATACACCTTTTATACTATTTAAATATTATTATATTTATAGTTAGTTAGTGAGTCAATTATGTTGGTAGGTACAGTAGGTACAGGACATCGTTAGATAGTTGAATAGATGGTTGAATAGATAATTACTAATTCTAGTAAGCAAATTAATCGGTTGGTTATTTTATTAGTTAGTTAGATAGTTGTTCACTGCTAATGAAGTTATTAATTTCTTTTTTATTTGTCTGTTCTAGTTGATGGTTAGTTAGTAACTTTAGTTGTTTATTTATTTAGTTAGTTAGTTAGCTGACCAGTAGACATGTTATCCATGACATTTTTAAAATATCTTTTCCATAGGTGTTGTGGTTAATGATTGGTTACTCTCATGATTGGTCACTTGGTCGGTTAGTTAGCTATCTAATTAGTTAATTGCCAAGCTGTTTTGTTAGATTGTTGACTGGTAGGTCTTGAGTACTCAGTCAGTCAAACACAGTTTATTTTTTTTTATAAAGTAAATTATTTAGTTAGATACTGTAGTTAATTAGCTGGTTAGTTACTGTTTAGTTAAACCAGTAGTTCTTTTCCATTGATAATTATGTTGCTGGTAATGGAATAGAAGTTGTTGGGCATCTTCATCCCATCCATCCATCTAGGAACCTCTGTTGTCCAACTAGGGTTTGTAGAAGCCAATGGCAAGAATTGGAGGCCAATGGCGACCACTGTATTTATTGCCATTTTGTATAACTGAGGTAGGACCTCCGGTCATCACTCACACACTACGGGCAATTCGTGAATGCCAGTTAGCCAATCTGCAGGGTTTTGGACTGTGGGAAGAAACTAAAAAACCCAGAGGAAACCTACCAAGCTCAGGGAATTGAACCTAGGACCTGGAGGTGCAAAGTGACAGTGCTAACCACTAAGCCACCAAGCCGCCTTAGTTGTTGTCCACTCAGAATAATGTATGCTATGATTAATGTTAGGATGTATTTTATAATCTGTTTGTGATTGATGGATGATTAAAGCAGCTACACCAACCTGATCTCTATAAAAATGTTTCAGACATTCAGACATTAAATACCTAAGGTTGGTGGCATTCCTAATTTTTGTGATTGGATTGAAAAATCTGATGAGTAACGAGAGGCAAAGACAAAGATACTTTTTCTGGATTATTATAATTTTTTTTAATAAAATGTCAAAATATGCAATAATAATATGTATGCATAATTATGATTGACTACCAATTGAACATCCTTTGTGTGCAGAGATGACATTTAATATGACTCATAAACAGTGCAATACAATGAATACAAAACTGGTCTATTCTGATTTAATGACGTCGCTTAATAACCAGTTTATATGGGTTGTTAGTTCGGAGATATGACAATGCCATAGTTTGCGAAGTTAGTGTTGAGGCATTGATAAGGGTGTGTGTGTGTGTGTGTGTGTGTGTGAGAGAGAGAGAGAGAGAGAGAGAAAAGGACCTATCATAGCATGGTTAATTATTGCCCCCCACCCTACACTAATGATTACACTGTTGAGTTGTGGGAGTTCACGCAAAGTTCAGTCATATTTATAAGGTCTACAGCGGACAGAGACGGAGCACGAAAGATTTTCAACTTTCTCTGGGTCACTGCATCTGAGGCAGCATAGCATGTGAGTTTACCAGACATAAAAAAAAAATGTGGGGAGGCGGTTGTCAGGGTGGGATTGCAATGCTGGAGTGAACATTCCAGAGAGCATGAGGCACTGTTTTCTTACCTTTCTGCCCAATACCGTCATTAGTCTTGGTGTTGTTGGTTATAATTTTTTGTCAGCCTCTATGTTGTGGTTATTAATCACCTGAACAATGTAGCTCTCTCTCTCTCTCTCTCTCTCTCTCTCTCTCTCTCGTGACAATCAATCCCATCGTCTCATCGCCCATTCCTTTCTGTTTTGTATGGTCAGGTTGAAACTGGAAGGAAGGTAGGAGAAAAGTGACAGCAAGAAAAACAGTCTAGAGAGAAGAGAGGAGGAACAACTAAGTGCTTTACTAGACATGCCAGGTGAGAGAATTCCCATCTCTCTCTCTCTTTCTCTGTCTTATACCGTGAATGTCTTTCCAGTCCAGATGAGCACTCTGTTTGTTTGTGTGTGTGCACGTGCTTGTATCTAAGACCATGTCCCTCCTCCAGAGCTGTTCTTTCATTTTTTCCCCCCTCATCATCTGAGTGGCTCGGTTGCTGCTGCAGTGCAGGAATAACAGAATAGCAGACAGGTTTTATCTCCAGGCACACAGGCAGCCTGCAGACAACGTCGATTCTGTCTGGCGCCCAGCCAGATCGTTTTTTTTTTTGGTATTTAGGTGTGGATATGTGTGTGTCTCTATATCTGCTGTGTGCATATTTGCTGTGCATTCTTTTGCAGTTAGCGTGCACATACTGTATCATCTCGTAACGTTCTGAGTAGTGTAGTGTAGTGCAGCTTACTTTCATGGTCCTCGCTGTAGTGTAGTGCTTGTTACTATGCAGACTTGCAATCCCCTACCGAACTGCTTCACCACCCTTCAGTGCATAACTAGCTAGAAGGTAGCACTTCATAGGGGATTTTATTTTTTAGGATTTGGATTTTTTCGTGAATAATATTATTATTATTATTATTATTATTATTATTTTATGCAATTAAATTATTTGAAAGGCTGTAGTTTGCATTTGTACCTTGGATATTCATTCAGTGTGTATGTGTTATCTATATCGGAATCTAGCACTCTCCCTGTCTCTGTCTCTCTCTTCCCTTGTGTGTGTGTGTGTGTGTGTGTGTGTGTGTGTGTTTTATGTCTGATGTTATATCTTGTTAATCTGAGAAGATGTCTCAGTGAGGAAATTGATACACACACACACACACACACACACACACACACACACACACACACACACACACACATACACACAGAGAAAGAGCGAACGAGAGAGCTAGAGCTTTGCTGTCACTCACTCACTACCTCAAGATCTCAACTCCCCCTCACCCATCACCCGTTACCCCTTCCATCCCCCTGACTGCTGTCACCATTCCTGTCATCACCCTGCATCACTCCATTCCTTCTTTTGTTTTTCGCCTCCTATCTTGAAAATATACCTCTGAATGCACCCATTCAACAACTAATTAACCAGAACTCGCTTTGCTCCGCTCTCCTTCTTTCCTATTCCCTTTATCTCTGGAATCCACTGAGAAGTAATGAGAAGTGTTTCATCATGAATTTCTTTACCATCGATGTTCTGAGTAGAATTAGCTTCAGGGCTGGAATAAATAATTTATTACCAGTCACCTCACATGTCTAATGAAAGCTTGCACACTTCTGTATGTGTGTGTCTACATTCTGTCTCTCTCTCTCTACCTGCATCCATATTTTTTTTATGTATAACGTCTTTACAGTGTTTTACTCTAATAGACAGTATATGCTTTTAATAATATGATATAAACACTCTTGGTGGTCCTCTGATTTTTTTCTAGGCTCCACTCATCTTTAAACAACAGATGTACTGTGTTCGACTCCCTCTTCCAGATGTCTGCACCATGGACTAGATAGATCCGGAAACCTGACATCAAGAAGGACCTGACTAGTGAGCAAACATTTCTGGTTATTGTGACTGTTAGATGTGGAAGGAGATTTTCAGCTACAAGCCTGCTAATAATGCTTAAAGAGGTATTTGATTTTTAATCTTAGTGTTTTATAATATAGAACCCTTTTGGTGTTTGTAATTACGGTGACATTTTTCATGGATAGTTTCAACATAGTACCCCATTTTTTTAAGGTTGGGTAGACATGACAATCCAATGCCTTAAAGGGCACATACGGTGCTACATGGACTTTTTCAAGCTGTTTGGACTGCATTGTGTGTTAGGAGAGTGTGTACACAACCACTCTACAGTGATAAAGAGCCGCCCAGCGATTTTCTTTTAATTTAATAATATAAGATGCCCCTTCTGAAATCAGGCCGTGTTCAAAAGCCTGTCGGTGTGAACTCACACCGACAGAGGCCGCTCCTACTACAGTTGATTGACACTGGTGTTTTAGCAAAGACCCGCCCCGAGTGAAAAAAAGAGCCGTCGCCATTGTTTTTCTACACTGGAGCAAAATGGTGCCTACATGAGTGTGGTGTGCTGTTTGTTTGCGGTATTGTGGTGGTCTAGTGGTTTGGATTCGGTGCTTTCACGTGGGAGACCCGGGTTCGATTCCTGCTTAAGGTACATGCTTTTTTTTCTAAAGTTCGTTTAGTAACGAGGCGAGTGCGCTATGCTTCGGTAAGCTTTTCTGACATAAGGAGAGACTCAGTCAAACACACACACACACACACACACACAATGCTTCGCGTGTATGATGTCCTATTCCCGGCATCTATATGTCTCATTCACACACACCGACACACACACACACACACACGTTGTCTGTCAGAAAGGTCTCTGTTTATTAACAGCAAAAGATCGGTATAAATATGTTTGACTAAACGCCTGTGCTATAGACATATGTTACTACAAATGAACCATTGTAAATGTCCTGGTGAGATCCCGAAAAAAACAATGCTTCGCGTGTATAAGGTCGCGGGTTGAATAGCCGGCATTTCCAAGCAGCAGCCATTAATCCTCCGTGGTCTAGTGGTTAGGATACGGTGCTCTCAGCGCAGCAACACGAGTTCGATTCCCGGTCTGGGAAGTCAAAAAAGTTTTACAACCAGATTCACATGAAAAATTTTATATACATATATAACTATATATATATAAATATAAGTGCATAATAAAAATCTTACAAAATATAGGGGAAATATATATATATATATATATATAATAAAAATAATAATAATAATAATATATATATATATATATATATATATATATATCCCCTATATTTTGTAAGATTTTTATTATGCCCTCATTTGTACATTGTATATTTGTACAACTATTTTACTAGTTAAATTTATTTTCTTTAGTATTTCTTTTTATTGATATTTATTCCTTACGTATAAGCTTTTATTTTCTTTTTAAGGTCACTGGCTGTCGTATAAGCATTTCACTGCATATCATACTGTGTATGACTGTGTATGTGACAAATAAAATTTTTATTTGAATCAAAGGAGAGGAAGATAAGTGGAAGGAGACAGAGGGGGAGAGAGAGAGGGAGAGAGAGACAGAGTATGGGAAGGTGAGCGTGAATGAACAGATGCAAGAGGAGACAGGAAGATAGCAGCAGGGAAGATTTAACACGTTAATATCAGATCTATGAGGAAGAGAGCAAGAGAGTAGAAATAACTACTTTATATATAAAATAATTCTAACATCATGTAAAATTATTTTTAACTGTTTTTTAAATATTTTTTACTGTTGTCAAAGCTATACCCCACTTGTATTGTGAAGACACGCCCCACAGAACTGGGGGGCGGGTTCAGTAGAGGTCATTAACATTTAAAGGAGCATGTACTGAAACAGGTTGCTGAGAACAGAGCTACTTTTTACCAGGTAAAAGTAATGTTTTTTTTACACAACAATTGAGAATTTTTAATTAAAGTATATTACAAACTTTTCATTAGGACCCTAAAGAATCATATTAACTTATGCAAAATTGAGTCTGTATGGCTCCTTTAATACTTTATTAAACCTTACCTGATATTAAGTGGAGCAGCGTGGTGGCATAGTGATTAGCACTGTCGCCATGCATCTCCAAAATCCATGTTTGATTCCCGCCTCTGTGTGCATGGAGTTTGCATGTTCTCCCATTGCTTGGTGGGTTTCCTCCGGGTATTCAGAGACATGCATATTAGGCTAATTGGCGTTCCCAAATTTACCCATAGTGTGTGTGTGTGTGTGAGCACGGTGATGGATTGGCACCCCATCCAGGGTGTACCCCGCATTGTGCCCAAAGTCTCTTGGGATAGGCTCCAGGCTTCCCGCGTCCCTATATACAGAATAAAGCGGTATAGCCGATAAGTAAGCAAGTGAGGGTTTTTATGTTGTTATGGTGTGTTTTGAGCAAGAACTCATACTAAGTTTAAATCTGAACGAAACAAATAGGGCAATCAACTCCAGGGAAAATGTTCAAAGTAGTGAAGTAGTCATTGTAATAAATCATAACATGACATTGGAGTAAAGCTGTACAGTATCATATCATACAGTACTGTAGGTTACTTGCATTGCAGAAAAATGCTATAGTCCACTTAATGTTTTTTGTGGAGCACAGATTGCTTTCTGCTTTGTCTTGGTTCAATCATTATTCATTAAATGCATCAAGGAACATTTTGCATCATCCGTTCCTTTGGTGTGAAATCATATTGTATGTCACACATTGTCATGCGGTGTCATGCTGGTAACTGAGTACTTCTAAGAGTACCATTATAAATAAATAACCACAGAATCAGGCTAATACCTAATACCAGTATCACTACCATTGCATCTGTAATTGTACCGCTCTGGAAATTGCAGTATTGTTGCACTACAATACTGCATGTTTGCATTTTGCATGTACCACCAGGCTTTGGGTTCAATGCCTGGTCAGGAAACGTCCCCAGCCACTGGGGAGTACACCGGGGATTGCACAAGCGCACTCTTAGTGCTGCTTCCAAGTGCAGATAAATTGGGGAGGATTATGTCAGGAAGGGTATCCGGATACCCTAAAATATTAAATTTGCAGACCCACTGAGACGCCGTCGTGACCTCTAATTGGAGCAGCTGAAGGAATCAAAAAATTCAACCACAGCCTAACAGGTTGTCCCTGACTGCCACATACAGTACAGTTATAATGAGAAAATCATGGTTGTGGCAGTGGTAATGGTTAATAAATGGCACTACATTGTAGGGACACACACACACACACACACACACACACACACACACACACACACACACACACACAGTAGCTTAGTGGTTGGCACAGCAGCTTTGCACTAACCGTGCTTGTTGGGTTTCCTTTGTGTATTGTGGTTTCCTCCCACATTGTATGATTGTATGATTGGGTTAGTACACTAAGTGTATGTGCTTGGGCTTGAGCATCTCATTCATGGTGTACCCTGCTTTGTTCCCTGGGATGGGATCCAGGCCCCCTGTGAAACGGACAGATGGATGGACTCCAGTGTAGGGGGGTTAAATGTTAAAAAGGGTTTTACATAGAGGTTTTTTCCGACGGACAAACCTAAGAACTTTTACAGGTATAGAGAGAACTATCATGACATGAGTTTCTACTACTAGTACTCTAATAGTTTTTCTGAAACAAGCTGTTTTTATTCCACGTTCTCTAGAAACCAGGAATGCATGATTATTCAGAGCAGAATGAGGGTGACAGTAAGGTAAACACTGATCGCAGGCATTAACAGGGTTGCTGTTTTTTGCTTCTACACTGCTGAATGGATCTGTTTCTTCACCATGATTTAGCAGAAAGGATGCCTGGTCAGTAGTGCAGCTGTCGCTCTTGTAGACCTGGCTGCGGGCGCACATGTGTCTGTGGGAGAATATGTGTGTGTCCCTGTGTATCTGTCTCACTGAGTGTGTGTTACATCTACGTAATCACAAGCAGACCGAGCAAATCAAATTCTTTTGTCTCTCACTTCCTCTGTTTCTCTATTCATTAGTTTAATTCGATTTCATCTGAGCCGAATAACAAACGGCCTTTGTCACTGAGCGTATACAGTAGTTTATATGTGGGCCAGTGGGACACATGTTATCCAAGGTATATTAATAAAAATATACAGGCTATTCAGATGAGGTAGTAATTATATTTCAGCTGATGAAGTAAAATTGCTTTCTTATTATAATGTTGATAGAAGGCCATGTTCATTCCTCCCCAGCACATGCATGCTCTCTCTCTCTCTCTCTCTCTCTCTCTCTCAGTATCTAATTAAACAGGAAGTACTGTACACCAATGCTGGTAATTGACCGTGGGTAGAGGGTGGGGTTTACGGTTCACTTAGTTAGCAATTACAAGTATGGTCCAAGATGGCTAATTAGGTCTCGGGACTGTTAGTGTGTTTGTGAGTGGTATAGTTCATACCCGTAATAACTTTTCTTCTAGAAACTTGCATGAACAGAATTTATTGTGCTTGTTCTAATGCACAGGATTTTAACAATGTAGATGTCAATCAACGTTATAATCACACTACTTCAGAGTTTTGCTGTTGTTTCGTTGGATGACACTGTAGTTTTTAGAGATGGGGAAAAATCGTCCATTGCAGTTATGTATTGTGATTTTTGCTTGTTGCAATTCATGTATCCGAAAACTGATGCCAAAATGGATTTTTATGCATTAAATTCTAATTTGCATATGTTTGCATTTGAGGTGGTACTATGTTGCACTTCCTATATAATCCTAATGGTGGCGTTCTCTAAACGTCCTGAGTGGTAGGAGTAAAACATTATCTTAGAGTTTGTTTAAAATTGTAAAAAAAAAATATATATATGAACATAAATTACTGTATATTGAATTATAGAATAGCAATACAAATCGAATCGGCACCATCATGATAATATCATATCGGCTGGTCCCTCGTGAGTCCTATCCCTGGTAGTTTTGTTATTCCTAATATATTATTGGTGGTCATAAGAAATATCACACAGGGTTTCCTATTAGCTCCTTAAACAAAAAAGCAAGGGCTTCTTATCTCTTCTTATCTCATTTTCCGGTGATGTTGTCTGTCAAAGTAATGAGCATTCCAGTGTAGGAGTCCTAGGACACTCAGTTTCAGAAAGTGTCCAAATTGGTTAATTCGGCTAGTTAACAATCTACAAGCACGATAGCGGTGACAGCGGTCTTTTTTTTTTTTTTTTTTAAGTTCAAGCTTTGTAAGCTTCAAGCAGAGTGTTCTGATGATGGTGTTAGACGGCTGTATGGACTAAAGAATTACAGTCCTATTGCATCACACAAAACGAAAATAGCCTAATTGAGGGCTGCGTAGTGTTTATATATTGATATGCAAGTCATCCAGGGTGGATTTTTCTGTTAATAAGACATATGTTGTCTTCAAATGTAAACACAATTTCACTTTCCTTCTAATAAGTATTTCCATATGTATTGCAACCGAATAGGGTTTGTTTTTTGAGCAAAAAGATCCTCATCCTACCAAATTACAGAGATCCTTGTGCTCTGTTACTTTCGGGTAACTCTTTTTCCTGTTGCTTTAAGATTTACAGCTGGCAGGCTAAATGCTCTGAATTCAATCAGCCTTCCCTTCAAGATGTTTGGTTGAAGTGCAAGAACATTATGTTGCCAGGTTGATTGATTACCTGCTCACCAGATGCAGCACTGGCATCCTGTAGTGCTTCTCTGGCACTCAGGGATATTTCAGAGAGTGTTTGGGCTTTTAGATGAATTGCAGCAAAAGGCAATAAGCAAACATAGCTTATATTTCTTTCTTCCTTTATATTCCACCCCATCGCATATACTTCTGCACTTCTGTCAGTAATGGGTTAAGAGAATTAATATGAAAGTTGAAATAGATAATATACTGTATGCAGCAGTGGAAATAGGTTAGGCGTACAATAAATGCAATACATTAAGGACGGTAATGGGAACTGGTATAAATGATAAAAATTTGACAGGGAATTGAAGTAATTTACAGTATATCTACACCACTGGATTCAAGTCAGGATCCATTTTTGTGAGGCGCCGCTGCTTTTCACCTTTGATTAAAATCTCTTTCCAAAAAATGATCAAATCTTCTGGTCAAATTCCAAGCCTCCGGCCCAGACTGCAAAGATCAAAATCAGTCCCATGTGTCGCATCAGGATGAATTCCATCTTTCATGAGCACAGACGGTAGTAATGTTTCAGAAACATGCCCTTAG
This sequence comes from Channallabes apus, assembly GCA_030522415.1. Lineage (NCBI taxonomy): Eukaryota > Metazoa > Chordata > Actinopteri > Siluriformes > Clariidae > Channallabes > Channallabes apus. The sequence goes on from CM060112.1 coordinate 44,513,306, forward strand.
GACCTTTTCACAAGTGTTACTGTACAGTAGTCTTCTAAAAAAAAAAAAAAAAAAAAAAAAAAAAAAAAAAAAAAAAAAAAATGTAAGTCGCTCTGGATAAGAGCGTCTGCCAAATGCCTAAATGTCTTCGTAAGAAATTATCTTATTGTCAATGGCTCATAATCTATTGCTCATTATAAAAAAGATAATTGTACCTCCAGGCTTCTACCAGATATCCTACCCAACACTGGACACATTAATAATTGTAATGATAATACTTCTCATTACAAACTGCACCAAAATAAATAACCATGCAAATACACCATATCAAATTAACATCAATTTATTTGATAATTAATCTTACTGATCAGTTGTTTGGAAATGCACAAGTCTGAAGTTTTTCTTCCTGGTTGCATCTGTTTTTGCTTTTATTGTTGCTGTTAATTAACTAATGAATAATGAATTTCTTTATTTGTAATTAAAACAAAACCAGTAATTGCATTGTTTCCTGATTTTTACTTAATATAATGTTTAATATTACTGTCTATAATTGATAACATTACATAACGTTTTTTAAAAATAACTTTTATGCCAATTTATTCTTATTGAAGCCAAAGGTATATACAAAATAAAAATCTAAAAGAAGCACATGAATTAATTTCTTTTTACTACACTAGATACCTTTTCCTATTCCTTAATCTTTTCCACACAAGTTTAGTAAAGCAGCACATGATTCTGCAGGCCTTTGATAGCCACATGTTTGTAATTTGTTTGGTGAAGGACTTTGTCGTTGTCTTTCCACAGTCTGCTAACATTACGACCAGAGAGAGAAAGAGAGCGAGAGAGAGAGAGAGAGAGTCGATGACACTGAAACACACAAATGATGGACAAGAAAAGTGGTAAGAATAACTGTATAAAGATATTAGAAATGTAATCACCTTACTAGAAAGAATTTAATCAAAGTCGGTGCTTTGACATTCATCCATATCACAGTCAAAAACCCTAAAGGCGTCTGGATTTGTGTTTCAGCAAATGGCTTTTCTGCCAAGGCTTCTGAGAGTGGGGGACAGAGGAAACAGCTGCCATATTCTGTGGAGACACCCTACGGCTTTCACCTGGACCTGGACTTCTTAAAATATGTTGATGATATTGAGAAGGGTAATACCATCAAGAGAGTGCATATACAGAGAAAGAACAGGGGACCAAAATATAGCACACTGCCACGCAACTTTAGCCTTCCTGGACATGGTGCAAGACCTACAGCCAAAGACACATGGTCCAACACATCCACGCTGGGATCCAAGCCCAAGTCACGTGTTTCTGAAGTCCAGCAACTTTTTGATTTCAGAGCCAGCAGTGACAATGCTAGCAGCAGCAGCAGTAGTAGCCAAAGCACCCCTGCAGGTCAAAAAAGTGTTCACGGTAGCAGCTACGTCACTTCACCCAAAACTGTAGATGACGTCCATATTCAGGCTTCCCAAGACAAACAGGCTTCCCTAAGCCTTAATGTGAGGCCTCACTTGTTTCGGGCATCCAGCATGCCTGTTAACGTCCAACACAGGAAACCTTCAGTCTCTACAGATGAGCAACAGAGCTCTCAGCCACAGAATGGCTCGACTGAAAAACTGTTTCGCCCTGTGGATGTCAGTGACAGAAGAGGGAGTATTCCTCAAGACAGGGCCAGCTTGCATCAACAGATAACGGCAGCGCTGAAACGGGTGCGAGAACTGGAGGACCAGGTCAGGACGATCCCTGAGCTGAAGGCGCAGATTTGTTCCCTAAGAGAAGAGAAGGAAAAACTGCTTCAGAGAATTCAGGCGCAGTCTCATGTAAAGAGCCTGCCAGAGATAGAGAGAAGTGAAAAACCCCTGGCAGAGTCCCAAGAAAGTACCGAACCTACTTCAGCAACAGGGGAGCAAGAAGTTCCATCTCTTTCCCAGGATACTGTGAATGACAGTCATACTAAGAGTCCAGAAACACAGTCAACTATAGATAAGGTGGTCCAGAACATTGAAGGGCCACCAACTTACACAGTTTTGGGAGAAGGACCAGTTCTAGGTGTGGTCACTGTTCCAGTGATTCTTATTGAAAAAGCTGAAAGTCCAACTGATTCAGAAGAATCAGAGAGAATGCTGGAGGAAACAGAGCATGAGACTGAAGTATCTGAAATGGTCTCGGAACAAGAATTAGAAAAACCGGAGGAAACGCCAAGCACTTCATTAAAGGACAAAGAGTCTGACATAACAGTAAAGGTTTCCATAATAGCAGAAGAAGGAGATATATCCGAAGCAACAGCGTCCCAAGATGAAACTGAAAAAGCAGAAACAATCGATCAATCTATTGTACAAAAGGAAAAAACGACCTCCACAGTAAAGGCACAAGATGTTTTTACTATCCAAGACCTCCAAGAAAAAGTTAAGACATTGGAGGAAAGATTAAGACAGGTCACCTGTGATCTGGAAACAACAACCTCCTTACTGAATGTACAGATCGAGGAGAATAGACAAAAGGAGGTAACAATTCAGGAGCTAAGTGAAAAAGTAAAGGAACCCATTGCGGGCAGTGTACAACAAGAGTCAGAGGGTCGAGTAGAGACTGAGCCACTTCTGCAACACATTATTACTTGCGATTCAGCAGTCAATACTGACAGCAAGCATGTGTTAGAAAAAGCAGTCCTAACAGATATTGACCTAAAGCCTGTTGACAGTTTCAAAAGAGCAGACCAAATGTCCTGTAGTACTCAAACAAATATAGTTGAGACACGAGAAATAGAGGTGTTAGCACAGGTGATGACAGCAGAAAAAGTCGTGGGGGTGGAAATTACTAAATGTGACCAGGCAGTTGAAACAGATGTGGACGAAAATATATTGGAAGCCAAAGAAATAAAAACAATCGAAGCTGCAGATGAAAGTTGCAGTGTACATAGAGATGATGTAGACGAAGAGAAAATGAGTGAAAGCATGATTATTGAGCGTGATGTGGCTGAGGAGTATGTTATAGTAGAAAAGACTGAAGACGATTTGGTTGAGACAGTTCTCAAGGACGATAAAGATGTCAAGTCCTTGGCCAGAGAAGAAGAACTGGTGGAAAATGTTGAAAGTGTAGTCACAGACGCTATAAAACCAGATATAAGCACAGATGAACCATTACAGCAAGACCAAAAGCAACCGCAAGGCCAAGACATTCAGACTCAGTCTCAGAGGCCCAACGAGGCTTCAGCGTCACCTGCAGCCTTAGGCCAGGTTGTCACTCGGATCCAAGGTCTTCTCAATGAGCAGTGGGCCAGCTTGGGGAGTGGGAGCCAGGAACCAAAAGGAGAGGGCTCGCAGAAACAGCCAGTCTCAAAGATCAGTTCCATCCAGAGTCACCTCCGGGGCTCACTTAGTGCCCTTTCAGCTTTCTATTCTCCTGTTCAAAAAGGAGGTGCAGCAAAACAATCAGGTATAGTCTTGTTACATTTGTCACAGACATCCTTGCTAGCCATTTTTATTTCATGGTTTATTAGTTGTTCATGGTTTATTAGTCTATTAGTTGGTGTAGAACCTCACTTGGGAGATATTTTTATCCAACGCGACTTACAATTGAAATGGAAAATACAGATATATTGCAAAAATCATCATTGTTAAAAGGGCTGTATAATTAATATTGAATTAAATATACAGTATAAACAAAGCTGAGTGTGACCTTCCTCAAAAGCTCTCGAAAAACTAATTCCCTGGAATTTGAAATCATAACCTTCCAATCAGTAGGTCACTCTCACTGCTCAATCTTTATCTACCCTGAATCTGAAACACAGGGTAAACATGAAGCATGCATTTTAGAAAAAAAAAAATCCTTTTTCAGTGCCTGTCACTAAGTACACCTGTCCTTAACATTTTAGTCTTTTCCAGCAGTTGCTCATGACCATAGATTTTGAAAAGACAGGACACTGCATTCCGTAACAAATCTGCAGAGTTAAATAGCGCATGCCCCTACCCCATGACTGCTTATTAAAGAACCCTTGTTTTTGTCCTAAACTGCTTTTTCTTTTTTAATCTAAATTTCTCGCAATTTGTCCATTTACTAATCCCACTCAAAACTTTCTTCATATATTATGAGAGCTACAGTATCAGGGAGAGTTAAGGATAGCTTTTTCCGCCGGACATTACACCATACATGCATCTTTTTGAACTCCAGGGCAGGTAAACTCACTTGAAGGAAAGCATAAGCATTTTCCTTATTATAATAATAATAATATTCCACTAGCATTTAGGCATTTGGCAGACGCTCTTATCCAGAGCGACTTACATTTTTATCTCATTACACATCTGAGCAGTTGAGGGTTAAGGGCCTTGCTCAAGGGCCCAACAATGGCAACTTGGTAGTTGTGGGGTTTGAACCTGGGATCTTCCGAACCATAGTCCAATGCCTTAACTACTGAGCTACCCCTGGCCCATTTACCCACAACTACATTACTATGTTTTATGTAAATGTTTAATATTTACCTACTGTTAGTATTATGTATTACAGCATTGCTTGGGAGTAATAAAAAAAAATAAAAAATAAAAAAATTTAAGTCATCATAAATGTACTGTGTTTATAATCTTGTAATACTGGCATAAACCTGCATTTATGCCACCACAGTCAAGCTTTCAGCTTCACACATTTCTCCTGAGTAAATAGAATATCGACTTAATTGCATTTATTTTGTCATTAAAGTGGTGTGATCTGATTTTTAAATGCTCAGGTGTACAGTCATAGCAAGCACCAAAACAGCTGAAAGATTTATGGTTATCAAAGTTTTTTATTTGGTTATAGAGGGTTTTATGCAGGTTTATTTGTAAAATGTCTATAATGTCTTTAGCTAATCTAAATGATTGATTATGTCTGTATCGCAGTGCTATTGTAAAAAAAAAAAAAAAAAAAAAACGTTTTGTGTGTGTTTCAGTAGAGTTGTAGGATTTATTCAGGGAGGCAGAACAGGTGCGGAGTTGGCAACAGACTTTACATCTGACCACTCTCTCCCTTCCCAGGCCTCAAATCTATCATGAAGAAGAATGACTGTCCTGACAAGCAAGCGACTGGAGGAGCCAAGAAAAACCTGAAATTTGTTGGCGTAAACGGAGGGTAGTTTTTATTTATATTTTTTTGCCATGCTCTGCATTTTAAGCAAAATTCAATTCAATTCAATTCAATTCAATTTTATTTATATAGCGCTTTTAACAATGGTCATTGTCTCAAAGCAGCTTCACAAAAATTAAAGAAATTTAACAAAAAAATAAAAATAAAATAAATAAAATAAAATAATAATAATAATAATAATAATAATAATAATAATTATAGAAAAGAAAATAATTGGAAGTGTGGATGTGTGAGAAAAATGTGCAGATAATAATAATGAGACGAATGAATGAAATTTCTCTGATGAGCAAGCCAAGGGTGGCGGCGACGGTGGCAAGGAAAAACTCCCTGAGATGGCATTAGGAAGAAACCTTGAGAGGAACCAGACTCAACAGGGAACCCATCCTCATTTGGGCGATTACAGATAGAAATGAAAATTCAAATTCAAATTCAAATTTTATTAGTCACATACACAGTCATACACAGTATAATATGCAGTGAAATGCTTATACGACCGCCAGTGGCCTTAAAAAAAAGAAAATAAAAGCTTGTACGTAAAATAAATAATCAATAAAAAGGAAATACTAAAGAAATAATTTTAACTAGTAAAATTAACTGTACAATAAGGGCATATAAAATATTGCAAAAATATAGAAATATAGGGTAGATAGAGTATATATGTATATAGAGTTAAAGTGTCAGTGGTTGTGCAAATATGCATGAAAGGTGACATGTGCAATTGTCCAGATGTATGAGTATTTAGTGCAAGTGTGTATGAATGTGTCCATGATTGTCCAGTCAGTGTTGTGAGCTTAAAAGATGTTTTTAGTCCTGTGTGGAGGTGTGATTGAGAGACCTTATCGCCTGCGGGAAGAAGCTCCTCCTCAGCCTCTCTGTGTTGGCCTTTAGGGAGCGGAATCTCTTCCCAGACCGCAACAAAGAGAACAGTCCATTACTGGGGTGACTGAGGTCCTTCATGATCTTCCTGGCCTTAGTCCAGCACCGCTTGCTGTAGATGGAGTGCAGGTCAGGGAGCTCAGTGCGGATGATGCGCTCGGCTGATCGCACCACCCTCTTTAGAGCTCGTCTGTCCTGCATGGTGCTGTTCCCGAACCAGGTCGTGATGTTTCCCGTCAGGATGCTCTCTATGGTGCAGGAGTAGAAGTTCCTGAGCACCTTGGAGGGCAGTCTAAAGTCTCTCAAGCGTCTGAGGTGGTAGAGATGCTGCCGGGCTTTTTTCACCACGGTGTTGATGTGACAGGACCATGACAGGTCCTGCGTGATGTGAACACCGAGGTATCTGAAGCTGTCCACTCTCTCCACTGGGCTCCTGTTGATGACGGGGGTCTGGTAGTTCCTCTCCTGCTTTGTACTAAAGTCCACTATCAGCTCCTTTGTCTTACTGACGTTCAGGAGGAGATTGTTCCTCTGGCACCAGTTCTCCAGATTTCCAATCTCCTCTAGGTAGTCCGACTCATCATTGTTGGTGATCAGTCCGACCACGACGGTGTCGTCAGCAAACTTGATGATGGAGGTGGAGTTGGTAGTGGCCACGCAGTCGTGGGTGTACAAAGAGTACAGCAGGGGGCTCAGAACACAACCCTGGGGGGCTCCAGTGCTGAGAGTGAGTGTGGCTGAGACATGTCCGCCCATCCTTACTGCCTGTGGTCTGCCAGTCAGAAAATTGGAGATCCACTGACATATAGATGAGCTCAGTCCCAGGTGCTCCAGCTTGGTGGTGAGTGTGGAGGGAATTATGGTGTTAAAAACAGAGCTGTAGTCGATGAAGAGCATTTTAACATAATTCCCTTTCCTAGTGTCCAGGTTAGTGAGTGATGTGTGGAGGAGATGAGAGATTGCATCGTCTGTGGAGCGGTTCTGACGGTATGCAAACTGTAGTGGGTCCAGTGTGTCAGGTAGTGAAGAAATGATGAAGTCTCTGATAAGGCGTTCAAAGCACTTCATCACTACTGAGGTGAGGGCTACAGGGCGATAGTCATTGAGGGAAGCAGGATGTGGTTTCTTCGGGACAGGAACAATGATGGACTCTTTGAAGCATGTGGGGATCACCGACTGAGATAAAGAGATGTTGAATATCTCAGTGAACACAGGTGCTAGCTGGTCTGCGCAGGCTCTGAGAATACGACCTGAGATGCCGTCTGGTCCTGCTGCTTTCCTGGTGTTCACTCTCTTGAAGGCTCTCCTCACGTCGTGCTCGGAGATGATGAGCGCGTTCCCGGTGCTGGCTGTGTCTTCCTGTCTGCAGCCGTTAGCGCCGCTAGCATTAGCGCCGTTAGCATTAGCGCCGTTAGCGTTAGCGCCGTTAGCATTGAGTCTACTTTTGAACTGAGAAACCGTGTCTGCTCCCCGAACACTGTCTGGAAGGCTATTCCAAAGCTTTGGAGCTAAATATGAAAAAGCCCTATCCCCTTTTGTAGATTTTGAAATTCTGGGAACTACCAGAAGTCCGGAGCTTTGTGATCTTAAGGCGCGTGGTGGATTGTAGCGCATCAGAAGACTGGTTAGGCCGTGATACACATTACTGTTTACAAATAATTTATCAGGTACATTTTCACTCCACTAGGGTAGTTGTCATTGGGTTGACTGTAGTACTCAGAAAAGTATTAAACCATTAGATGCTTTGTTAAGTAGTTATGCCACTTTACATAATGAGTGACTGCTTAATTGATGCCACTGTAAAGATAACACATTATTACTAGACAGGCTTATGCTAATTGATCAGCGTGATAGTTATATTCTGGTCCAGAGACTATTGCTGGTGCCAAAAGAGGTTAATTCTCAAAAATGAAAATGAATACAGTTGTGAAGGAGAAAAATCAAGTCAAATCAATGAAATAACTTTTATCATTTGATGCAATTGGCATTGTTATTTTAATTCTTTTGATTGTTTTAAAATAGACTTTTAATGGCCAGTTTTAAAAAGAACATGGTCAATTTAGAGTTCTGAAAAGTTCTCGTTGGACATAGAACTTACTTGGCAGTTGGTTAGGACTTTTAGTTATTGTTAGAGAGAATTTTCAGTCTAGAAAGTGCAGCCTGGTGTTCTGTACAGTTTAGTTTTAGGCCATAGTGTTCTGCCTTTATACACACACTCTTGGACATGTCACTTTTAAACATCTTTATTATTCACAGCAATCAGCAATTTCAAATGGAAGATTAATTGTGACAAAGACGAAATATGTTAGAAAAATCTTCCAACTAAATGATGGCAAATCACTGATGTTTGGAATACAAAGGCTTTTTGAAGCAGTTGTAAAGGTTACTGATTTTAGTTATGGATCTTGGATCTTAATAATAATAATAATAATAATAATAATAATAACCCTGTGCAGGGTGTACCCCGCCTAGTGCCCGAAGTCTCCTGGGATAGGCTCCAGGCCCCCCGCGACCCTGAACACAGGATTAAGCGGTATAGAAAATGAATGAATGAAAATAATAATAATAATAATACATTTCGGAGAATATTCAAGTCATTATAAATGTGCTTTGCTTGTAATCTTGTAATACTGGCATAAACATGCATTTATGCCGCCACGGTTTCAGCCTCACACATTTCTCCTGAGTAAATAGAATATTGAAGTAATTACATTTTTTGAGCAATTAAAGCGCTATGATCAGATTTTTAAATGCACAGGTGTACAGATGCTAATGTATTATTATTTAACTGTTATAGGAACTTACCGTATTGTATTATTTAACTGTTATATACAGTAGTGCGCTTATTACAGACCTTCTATTTTCTAATTTATGGTTAATCTCTCTTTTATTTTATTTTATTAAATGTGCTTTCCATGATTTATAATAATTTATGTTGATTTATAGTTAATTATTCATTCACTACTGGCAGAAAAGTGCGCTTTCATAAAAGTATGCACACATCTAAAACAATGCAATCAGACTTTACGAGATGTTCCCCCAGTTAGTCTGGTACACTTTTAAGCTATGAACCTATTCATATAGGTGATAAGGATGCAAGTGAATGCTGTTTTCTAGACAACATTTTTCATATGCTAAACAAGGCAAGTCGTTTGTAAGAGAACTACCTGACCTCATGAGGGCATGACATAACCTCATGCCCACTAATGCAGACACGGCTGTAGTGCATATATAATCAGGCTTGTACAGTGTGAATGAACTCAAATTGCCATAAAGGCTAATGTCACGTTCTCAGTTTTATATTAATCATAAGAAATTGTGTCCAAGGGTCAACGTCATTTCCATCAATCAATTTTAAAATGGCTTTGTCATAGCTGTTCCCACTTTCCCTGTTCTATCCATCATCTAAAGATCGGGTAGAACTAGAGGCTGTAGGAGTCAGCTTTGTTGGCTGCTTGTGATTTAGAGCTGTAAAGCTGCTTTGCGACAATGACCATTAAAAGTGCTATATAATTACATTGAATTTTATTTAATTGAAAAGTGAAAAGTGGATAAACCTCAGCAAAAACAAACAAAAAAACTTTCTCTGCATCTGAGAACAGGTCAGTCCTGATGGAGGCCGTATCTCAGTACTGTCTGCCCAGGTTTCAGCAATAAGACAGTTATCCTTACAGAGCTAAGTAGATAGTTGGCTCTGCTGCATACTAATATTATAATAATAATTATTCCTTTAGTCTGTTATTCAATGTTTACTGTTCTTTATAAGACACTACAGAACAGTAACTAATTTAAGGATAAAACATCTATGAGCTGCCAGAGGCTACAAGGCTCTGAAACTGTACAGTGCTGAGGGATATCAAGTCACACTGGGACTGTTAATCATGCCGAATAACAGAACACAGTTATAAGTTCTTTTATTTTCTCAATATAATCCCCTGGCACAGTAATGCACTTACCCCAGTGTTTCATTCGTGCTTGGATACCATCAAGGCAGAAAGTTTTCTCAGTACGCTGGCGCCATGATCAGTCTGCCTGCATCATGTCTGAAATGCCGGCCTCCCAGGAACTCCTTTAGTGGCCTGAACGTTTGGAAATGTCTTGGAGTAAGGTCAGGGCTGTACAGGGATGTGGCAATAACTCCCAGTCAAGTTCCTGTAATGTGCATGTGGTGTTGGTGAATGATTTTGTGTACAGTTCACACAGACAAATGAGTCTCTTTCACAAGTTGGTGAAAAGTTATGTGTTAATTTTCAAAAGTCAGACATCACACGTCAATCTTGGCCTTCTTAAAATGTTTGCATCATTCAGATGTTTTACTGAGGCTAAGAGTCTCATACTGTGCTTGAAGTCTTCTGTAAATGTCAATCAATTTTGCATCTTCATTTACATTACAAGAAATTTCATCAAAAACCATTTGACTTTAACGTCTCTTATACATATGAGGTCTTGCTGGATGTGGAATGTAGACTGAGTTAATTTTGAGTTAAAGAGCAATAACTTTGCAGGTAATAATATACAGACAACACTTCAAAATGGCTGGACAACATTCTGAGAGAACTCTAATATAAACTCTAATATAAAATCAAAAAGGCGTCATCAAGGTTAAAAGTTATTAATTTTCAAAATGCATAAAACTTGAAATTCTTTCTAAAAAGAAAGTTATGTAAACTACTAAAGGGCTTTACATATAATCTATAGGATTTATACTGGAATCCCTATAACCCATATAACCTTTAATCCTATAAACTGCAATATACTGAAAACCTATTAACCTCTATGTATAGGCAGTAATTCATTATGGGACTGATTATGTTGATGATGGTCAATAATATTACATGCCATGTCAGATGAAGCATTTACCAGGTACTGTATAAAGGTGGGATAAAGCCTGCAAAAGATCAGTGAGGATTATCTTAAGTGGATCCTGGCAGGACTGTTGTTAGAAATGACAGCTAGTTATTTCAGAATTTAACCACGCAGCCATGATCCATGCAAACAACCCAGCACACAATGAAATTCAGATAATCACAGCTCTGTTATAGTAGCTGCTGTACACAATAAAGCACAACATTCTCTTTGTGCTAAAAACTAACCACAAGTTATGGACATTATTAGAGTAATCATTTACTCAGTAGCCAGTTTCAGTAGGACAACCACCATTCTGTCACTATGTCCACTTAATATCATACAGTATGTTTACATTTTTATTTTGTTTTCTGAGCGTAATGTTCCATTTAACAACCAAACAGCTACATATTGTTCTGCTGTCTATTTAAAGCTGCTTTACAACTTTATCAATGACTTATAAAGTAAAAAGTAATTTTTCTTAACATATATTTATTTTCTATGATTTGTCATTCAGTGCGAAGTCTTAAACTTTTAGTTCACTGTAGTTCATTTGAGAAAGAAAATTATTAATAGTTTAAAAGTTGACGATGAAAAAGATTGTTCAATAGAAAAGTGTACAGTACTGTGCAAAAGTAAAATGAACTCAAATTCAATTTATTTAAAGAAATTGGAACAAATGGCAAGTGCATAGACATACTATTTTAAAAAATGGTTGTTTACTGTATGTAACAACCTCAGCAGCAACCTCATTTCCCCTCTCGTCTGTTCCAACCACTCAGCATTGAGCAACAGCAGTAAACTAATCACTGGCCTGATCATCTGTCATCATCTGTACCTGTTTCTCACTAGTTCATGGCTTACATTAGATTTTTCTTTTTCTTTAGAGTTTTTATGCTTGAATGATTCATAAGTCACTGTGTGGCTTAAGAAATTAAACAGTCAGGTACAGGGACTGGACTGAAAATGAGAGCCAAAAAAGTCCTTCAGGAAACCTGGAGAAATATTTCCCAAGAGTAAATGAAACATTCTAGGAAGTCTGGCTCTGTGGAAGCAAAATATGTGGCTCAAGACTTTTACACAGTACTGTATATAAGTACAAATTTCTCCTGTGAGCTAATTAAATTTGTCATATTTTGTATGTTTGTTTTATTAATTGCAGCAGACAGGCAGTTTTACTTAAATGAAAAGCAATCAAATCATTTTAAGAATATAAGAAATTAGATACCCACAATGTGTCTGTTTTTCCATTATTATTATATTTTACTTCACTTCACTACAATTATATATATATATATATATATATATTTCCCCCCTGTAAAATCACCTCTTGTTTTAACTAAATTTGTTAAATACATGAACACCAATGACAAATTCATGCTTTCTGATAATATTTTAATGGAAAGAGCTTTCCACCAAGCATAGGCAGCTGGCATTTCTTAACATAATTTAGAACTACATCACATGCAAACACATACTAAATTTTCTTTGTACAAGTATGGCAGGCTGCTTTTATTTATTTTCCTTTTTCAGTATGCATACTTTTAGTTAAATATATATGTGAGCGCATGGATGTTTTTATTTTCATTTATAATTATGACAAACCTGCTGTCTGTCTTTTCCTTGTTTTATTTACTGATTATTATAATCTCACCTGAAGACCACATAACTCCATAAGACAGATAACAGTGAAAGACTGGTATGGATAACTGAGGCTATCTGTCTTGTTCAGCTATGAGTCAACCTCCAGTGAGGAGTCCAGTGGGGAGGACGAGAGGGAGGAGGAGGAGGAGGAGGAGAAGGAGGAGGAGAAGGAGGAGGACGTGGATAGCACGCAAATGGAGGAGCAGGGAGAGGACAGAGGAGTGGCCCAGAAGGAGGAGAAGGAGGCTGCTACTGCTGGGGAACAGGATGAAGAAATTCAGGCAGAGTGGTCCCAGGGTTCTGTAGAACCTAAAGACCCTCAGGCCATTGTTGATCCCCAGGAGGAGCAGCCCAGCAGGTGAGACAGAGGGGCCAGAAGAAAAAAGAAAGAAAGAAAGAAATCTTATCCAGTTAAAAAAATAAAATAAAACATCCATACATACTGTACAAATCCTGGTTAAAAAAAGTAATTGCACACTAATATTTTATTGGACCACCTTTAGCTTTGATTATGGCAAACATCCACTATGGCATTGTTTGTACAACCTTATGCAACCTCACAGAATTAATTTCTGTACAGAATATATATATATATATATATATATATATATATATATATATATATATATATATATATATATATATATATATATATATATATATATATTCTGTACAGAATAAATATTCTGTAAAAAAATTATATATATATATATATATATATATATATATATATATATATATATATATATATATATAACCCGAGATCTGGTATTGATGACGGAAGAGTCGAAGCACTTCATAAAGTCTACTCCAGCACCTTCCCAAAGACTTTCAATGGGGTTAAGGGCAGGGCTCTTGGTGGTCAATTTGTGTATGAAAATGATTTCTCATGCTTCCAGAACCACTTTTTCACTTTTTTAAAGCTGATGAATCTTCACATTGTCGTACTGAATTATGGCCATGTCATCGAGAAAGTAATCAAAAACAACCATTATTTAATCAGTCATTCAGAACATTCCGGTAGTCATCTGACGTTGTGTATTTTATTCTCATATAACGTTGCTGAGCCTAACCTCTACCAACTGAAGCAACCCCAGGTCATAACACTGTCTCCAGAGGCTTGTACAGTGGGCACTATACATGATGTGTACATTACTTCATGCGCTTCCCTTCTCACCCTGATGCGCCCATCACTTTGGGATAGGGTCAATCTGGACTCATCAGACCATATGACCTTTTTACATCACTCCAAAGTCCAGTTATTATGTTTCTTATCATCTTGATTCTGATTAGGCCTAATACCAAGTGGTTTTCTTATGACTACAGTACATAGATGTTGAGTTCCAATCCTGTGAGTTCATATGGAAATGCTGAATGATGTGATATCTATTGCCTATTTTTTCCCCAAAGTTGATGGTTCAGCCCTATCTTTCTTGGTTTTTCAAAAGGCATTCGATTGTCATTAACCCAGTTTCAGTAATTTTTGCAATCTCCTTAGATATTTTTTTGTGAAAAACAGCAACATCTTTTCCATGACACAGGATACAGTACAGTATGTTTTCTAACATAGTTGTTTAACAAATGAGAAGTTACTCATGCTCGGTTAGAGCAAAATAATTGTTGCCTCCTAAATCACTGAAGTAATTATTCAAAAGTATTTGCTTATGTAAATCCAAACATTAATTTTGTTTTGGCCAGTCAGGGTATACTATTCCCATACAAATCACAATTTTACTGTTGATAATCAATGAAGATCATCAGATGTGCTCTTTTTTTATCTTTTGCTTAAGACTGAACCAATTTTCCATTATTCTATCCCATGAATTCTCTTTATGGATTTGCTAAATATGTTTAATCCATAGAGTGGAAAATACATGCACAAACATGTATGAGCAAGAATTTCACATGCAATCATCAATGTTTTATTTCTTGTATTAATTTTAAGACTATACATTATTTACATTTATATTAAATGTGTTTTGGTATTGACGGTATAATATTAATTCTTGGAGCTATTAAAACAGTGTTTCATGGTTGTAACTGTAAATAAAAATGTCTTATTAAGCTTAAATAAAAGTAAAGTTTTAGAGCTAGAGCTAGATTTCTATTATTTGTGTTTATAACCTTTTTCCCTCTTAAATAGTCCTCCTACAAGTACTTATTTTTATAACAGGCCCTATAATCACTAAGCATACACACACCCACAGAGTCCTAAATATAGCCTAATATCATACACATGCTCCAGTTAGATTTGGTGCTCAGATATTACATTTATAAAAATAATAATAAACCTGCTTCAATATACTACAATTTTAATATGACACACATTATTGTAACTATATTTGTTTTTAGATTATACATTATCTTAGATTTGATACATTCTTTCACTTATGAACCATACTTTCATATTTATAATAATACAAGTTTCCAAAAGAGACCTCCAAAGGAATTATCCAATATTATAACCTGAACTTTTTACTAATCATAAAATTACTGGGGCATATTAACAGCACGTAGCTCCTTTTATTTTTACACACACAATCCTGGTCTTTGTCTTACCAATCATCAGTCTGTAGACAGAAAGCAGAAAATGCTGAGTGACAGGTTTAATAAACTTAACCATGAGAAGCTCAACAAAGCAGGAAGCTACATTCAGTGCAAGTGGAGAGCAGATGAGCATATGGATGTCTGGAATTATGTTCTAAACATAAACCACGGCTCTAAATATGTGAGATAAGGAGGAAGACGTGTACTAAATAGAGCATGTGCTAGACAGTACTGTGATGGGCGGTTAACACAATCAAGAGCACAGTCTGCATCCTGGATCTGGGGATTTCAGATGCTTTTTAATTAATTAATTAATTTATTTATTTATTTCAGGCAATTGTATTGCAATAATGTTTTCAAAAAGTCACATGACTTTCACATGCTGCAATTTTACACTTGAGTCTTAGACACGTTTTAATATTTAGTGCAGGTTTTTTCATTTTATCATGTGTTTCACATGATGTTTCATTTTCATCACATATACAGTATTGGGCATAGGGGTAATTTTCAGAAATTATTTTCTCACATCGATAATGCTTTACTTCATATAGCGTCTATATGAACAAATTGTCCATGTATTGTCTGTATTGTTGATGCGTGACAGTATTTCACACTGTTATTTGTGATACAGATTTCGTCTTAGATGTTTTTCACAAGTGATTTATTTAATCCTAAGCATAAAATCTAGAATACTCTATTTTAATTTTCAGAATTGTAGCTTCACAATCCAGTCTGAAAAATGTTACACATTTAAATTTTTTCAGTTTTGCTATTTATTCCATTAAAAGTTTATAACTAGACTTACGAACTAATGCAGATTTGTGGAAAATATTTATTTACCTTATTGTGATCATTTGATTTATAATTACTGCTTTGCCATTGACTTTATTCTTGCAGTGAACTTGTAGATAAAAACTTTATGGCTGCCTGTCACTACCTAAAGGACCGAATGGCAGAGGTCGCTACCCCAAACAAAGAGATGGTAAGAAAGGCAATTGTTTTGATACAATTAAAACTACATTTTCAGAAAAATGACCTTTTCATTTGTTACATCAATAAAATAATGCTAGAGTTTGTTTTATCCAGTGTGCTCCCCTGTAAAGAAAATGTGCTGGATTACCTGAATAAGCTCTGATGACACTCTACAACACTTAAAACAAAATTTAAATGAGTTTTGTTCATAATTTAATCCATAAAAACTGATTCTTGAGATTAACATGGATTTAGGAAAATCTCTATACGTGGAAAAATAAACTTTATGTGGACGTGGATGAAAAAAATGGATGAAAAGATAGTAAAACTTGGTATGACATATTGTGATGGCAT
Organism: Channallabes apus; assembly: GCA_030522415.1. Classification (NCBI taxonomy): domain Eukaryota; kingdom Metazoa; phylum Chordata; class Actinopteri; order Siluriformes; family Clariidae; genus Channallabes; species Channallabes apus. Next base: position 44,529,644 of record CM060112.1, read on the forward strand.
CAAATCATCCGATATTGGCACTGGTCCTAATACAGCACCTTGTTTAAGACAACCTAAAATGTCTCCAATCTTAGAATAATGCATAAGTGAGACACACTTTGTATCCAGGAAACTCTCTTCTCTAACCAAACTTTTAAATAACTTTGAAGCTGTAGTTACTTCTAAGGGTCTGAGCACCTTGTGCAGTTTTGGTATTAAAATCCTCACTAAACATGCTCACCTCGACAGCCCATCTACATTAATACTCCCATTTCACTGAGTCGAATTTCCTACCAACCCTTTATAACGTCTCCCGATTTAAGATTGGCTCCGAAGTTTAACAAATTTGTGAGAACATTTTGATATGAAGCAATAAAGAAGCGTTAGCAACATGAACGTTTTAATAACAAATTTTACTATGCTATACGAGTCCTAAAGAATTGATAATGCATCATAATGTGTAATATATCTTTCAAATATGTTTAATAGTCACTTTTCCTTTAAGTATTACTTTATTAATTCAGTTGTTACTTCTGATACATAAAAAAAGTCACCAATGAAAATATGATGAGGCCTGTTTTTGTTTTTTTTGCCACGTTCAGAGGCAGATTCTGATGGTGCTCTACCAGGAATGGTTCCGTGTATCCAGTCAGAAGGAATCGCTGGCAGAAATGGTCACTGTGTATCTGAGGGAAGTTGGAAATCACACTCCTACTCTCCTGCGCTATATAGTTAACCTGGCTGATGGCAATGGCAACATGGCGCTACACTACAGCGTCTCCCACTCCAACTTCCAAGTAGTCAAGCTCCTGTTGGATACGGGTGAGGTGAAACATCAATCCTGGGGATTAATAACTGATCGATGTGTTTGAAAGGTTAAAGGTTGAATGTTATATTATGTTCCTAAGGTCTTTGTGAGGTGAATCATCAGAATAAAGCCGGCTACACAGCGATCATGTTGGCAGCCTTGACTGCAGCAGAAGGACCTGAGGACATGGAAGTGGCCCAGCAGCTACTGAGCCTGGGCAACATCAACGCTCAAGCAGGCCAGGTAGGTACACAATTGTATTATTTGTATCAGGTAGGTACAAGCAACCTGTTATTCACTCATACAAACAGTTTACAAAACTACTTTAACATTTTCTGTGCAAACATATACACCTACTGTAACAACCGTCCCACCCATGTTCGCATTAATCAGTTCTCATTAGCCTGGACAAGAGGACACATTCCCTTTTCAGTCTGGTTCCTCTCAATGTTTTACAGTATGTTATGTTTTCTCAAAGCATACTTTTTATCACTATTCCCTCTTGCTTGCTCACTATGGATCTACATAAATCTATGTCTGGATTGCTTAAACTTTGTCTCAATATTCCCCTTTAAAATAGCTATACAATTTTCTCTTAATGAACCACTTGTAGTTAACAGAGACAGATATATCAGTGACAGGAGGACAGGTGTTCATTACTGTACTTGCTTCCAGTGTTCCTGTGATAAGCTCTGCCTCCATGACCAAAGTGTTTCCTGTAGATGATGTAATGTTCAAAATATTGTTCTCTCTTCACCCCATAACTCTTTCTTTTTTCACATAGTCTGGTCAGACAGCACTGATGCTGGCAGTTAGTCACGGGCGCACAGCGATGGTGCAGGTTCTTCTCGACTGTAAAGCAGATGTGAACATACAGGACCAAGATGGCTCCACGGCGCTTATGTGTGCCTGTGAACATGGTCACACTGAGATAGCCAAACTACTGCTAGACAGACTTGAATGTAACACTAACCTACAAGATAAGGTAGGTGATTGAGACATGCATGCACACATTCATTCACCCCCCCCCCCACACACACAATGTACTGCAGTCAGAAATTCAGTTTATTAAAAGTAAGTTATTTTGTTATTTTCATGGCGGCGCGGTGGTGTAGTGGTTAGCACTGTCGCCTTGCACCTCCAGGGTGCGGGTTCGATTCCCCGGCCAGGCTCGATTCCCGTCTCTGTGTGCATGGAGTTTGCATGTTCTCCCAGTGCTTGGTGGGTTTCCTCTGGGTACTCCGGTTTCCTCCCACAGTCCAAAGATATGCAGATTAGGCTAATTGGTGTTCCCAAATTGACCATAGTGTGTGAATGAGTGTGTGTGTGTGCTCTGCGATGGATTGGCACGCTGTCCAGGGTGTACTCTGCCTCGTGCCCTGAGTCTCCTGGGATAGGCTCCAGGTCCCCGTGACCCTAAATACAGGATAAAGCGGTATAGAAAATGAACGAATGAATGAATGAATGTTATTTTCATAATTTTTTATGTAAAGAAAGCCCTAGGCAGCTTTTGAAAGAACCAACACTGCCATCACATGGTCAAACTTAGGATCACTGCATATATATATATATATATATATATATATATATATATATATATATATAGTGTGTGAGTGTATTCTTGAGTCCATCCATCTTGTGCCCTGAGGTCAGCCCCCTGCTTATCTTACACATTAGAAACAATATATGGATATATATATATATATATGGGAGGGAGGTTTGTAAAGTTTTTCTTTGACTATAAAACCAATCAACATACCTAATGTTTTTATGTAAATGTCTATATATATGTTTCCCTTTTAAGAACGGGAACACTGCACTCTCTGTGGCGATCAAGTTCTCCCACGCTGAGCTAATCGAACTTCTGAAGACCCACAGTGAAAAGGCTGGGACTACATACACTGCAAGTCTTCTCTGAGGTCGCTTATACTTCCTCTGCAGTAGCAACAGTACCTGCATTCACCCTCCAGCTGCCTCAACCAGTCAAACTGACCAGTGAGACTTATTTGGAAAGGAAAAAAAAAAACTTTCCTCAACCGGGATAAGCAACAGGCCAAGTTTTATAGTTCTCCGAAGCTCCAGTTTAACGTCAAAGCTCTTAACTTAATGTGGATGAAGCATGGTACATTGTTTCATGTTGTGTCCTATTTTTCAAGTATTATTCTATTTTTGTCACGTAGAGAGCATTATACATGAATGTTATTATAGAGTCTATCAGATACACACTATATTTATTTTATATTGCACCTTGCTATACTGTTTTTATTTAATCTCCTCGAAAATATACAAGGCCGGTCTGAATAGATCCTGATGAGCAAAATTGTGTCTTCCATCATGAAGGTTATCAGGTTGATGCTTTTCATGTGAAATCTTAAGAGGTTTATTTTGTCTTTGTGTTTAGCTTGAGGCCAAAAACATGGCAGGATAGCTCCCTAACCAAATAAATTCTTTCAATAAACTAAAGCAGAATTGAATAAATGAGCTGGACATTTTTTCCCATTAATAAATATAGAATGTTTTCAGCATCCAAGACCAGGGGTGGACAAATCAGAAGCTCAGGTAGCTGACACAAGAGAACTACATGTCTGCACTATTCTTTTGTCTTTTCTCAATTTACCACCAAAAAATTTTTATTTCTGCGAATCAAATGCATTCATCTGCAATATATAGTATGTGTAAGCCAAATGCCAACTAATCATTTAAAAACCCACCACCTGCTGCACCGCACATCGCATACAGAGGTCACATGAACAGAAACATATAAGATTGACAAACGTAGCAGAATAGCCAGCGTTAATAAAGTCGAACAGCTTCCTTTCTACCATGACCTTACTCTCTTGACATACAGATGCTAGCCAGACTGGAATATTGTATGTATCTGGTGAGAGGAGGAACCTGGCAAATGTCTTGCTGAGGATTTGTTGAAGGCAAAAGTCAATTCTAGTCCGTTTGGGTTTCCAGGCAACCAAAACATACATTTAAGTGGCACACTGGAGCATTTGCATGCCTGGACTGCCAGCTAAAACATGTATGATTTGTTCACCCCTGAAGACATTTAAATTAATAATTTTCTGGAGCAACCATTTGATTAAGGTTCAGCAAGAATCACCATAAATTATTTAAATATACTGTTGTATTACGTGGTGGAATATTAATAATAACCCTTGAAAAAATATGAACAACAACCATTATTCAGGAATACCATTTCCAGCCAAGTGTGACTACTACTTGTGCAACATTGGCTTATTGGTCACTCATAGTACACAAGAAAACATACTTAGGTGCTACAATGGAATAAATTATACAAATTAGTAGACGTACAAATGGATTTATTAATCAGCTACAGTGCTTTGCAAAAGTATTCACACCTCTTGAACTTTGCCACACTCCATGTGGATCCGGAAATAGGACTTCTTAGTTGTGCCATACATTTTGTGATGATGGATTGTCTAGTTCTCCGTGAGATGTTTAAAGCTTATTTTTATAACCTAACCCTGCTTTAAACATTTCCACAACTGTATCCCTGACCTGTCTGGTGTGTCCTTGGGCTTCATGATGCTGTTTGTTCAATAATGTTCTCTAACAAACCTCTGAGGGCTCCACAGAACAGCTGTATTTACAGTATACTGAGATTAAATTACACACAGGTGGACTCTATTTACTGATTAGGTGACTTCTGAAAGCAGCTGGATTTTAGTTAGGGGGATTACAGTATATTTTATTGATGCAGAAAAACAGGCCCAAATCATGATGTTTCCTTAACAATACTTTACAGTTGGAATGATGTTTTTACAATGATACACAGTGGCCTTTTTATGCCAGATTTAGTGTCGTGTGTCCTTTACAAATTGTTCAAGTTCAGTTTCATCAGTCCTCAATAATCCTGTCGAGTGTTTTGTTTGCTAACTTCAGGCGTGCAGCAGTGTTCTGTTTAGTAATCAGCGACTTCCTTTGTGGTGTCCTGTCATGGACTCCATACTTGTTCAATGTTTGATGTATTGTAGACTCATAAACACAGATGTTAGCCAGTCAGCCCCTTAAATCTTAAGCTGTTGTTTCTTTACCTGATTGATGAGTCTTCGTTGTGGTCTTGGGTAATTTTGACTGGACGCCCACTACCACTTTACAATGATATGCCACTTTGTGTTGTTCTATCACATAAAATCCCAAGAAAATGTGGTAAATAAAAGTGACAAAAATGGGGAAAAGTTAGGGTTAGGGTATAAATACTTTTGCAAGGCACTGTATATTCCACTTTTTACAGAAACAAACTATAGAGAACAGGTTTCTTGATATATTAGGAAATATTTTGTTACGAATATGCAAAGAAAAGGAAATGTGATATATAAAATGTAAAGATAACTGAAAACAGTTAGTTCTATGACACCGATTGAATCAAGCAGATTCTTTTGATGTGTAATAGCAGTTGAACAGAAGTGTAGAGAAGCTATTTTGAACACAGTCTTGAAAGGCACTTTAACCTCAACTGAAGCCTTGATCTTGTACATAAAGTACCAAATGTCCAAAGTTGCGAAGTTTAGCTTGTAAAATGATCCAGCGATGACACACACAGGGTTAACCAAATAGATTTTGAAGGACAAATCATGTGGTTAGACTACAAACAATAAAAAGGTGGTACTTTATCATAAACGCACTCTACATGGGACCTTAAAGTTGAATAATTATTTATTTTAAATGCTATATTTTACATGCTGCTATATGTATGGATAGAGTATTCATATAATATCTATAAATTCAATATCTTTTGCTTATGTGTGTCTTTGTATAAATATAGTTTTTTATACACTGGCAAGATTTTTTTTTTTTCACTGATTTTTCTGTAAGAACAATGTCTCTCCTCATCTCTGATGCCAGTCATTCCAGTAAAACCATTTTCCCCCCCATCTTGAAACTAAAATTGTTTATTTACGTTTCAAACAGCGGAAGGTTTTTATTCTCCATTACCATTATATATAACTAAAAGCTCTGTTCCAGAACTGTGATGTTTTCCCTTTCATATATTCTTGCTCCTCTAAAAGAAATATAAATAAATGATAATCTTTACATATATATAAATATATACAGGGTTGTTTCTGGACCTTTGTCAGAACACATGTGTGGCAGTGCCTCTGTTAAGCTGGGTGAGGCATTTAATCAAATGCATCATAGACTTTGATTCATTTGCTCTGTACTTGTGCTCTGTACGACAGTGCTCTGTGAGTGAAGGAAACATGGCAAGGCCAAAAGCACATTATACATGTATGTTGAATGCCTATAACAAAATTATGAATGTTTATTTTGATAAATGCTTCAGAATCTGGAGAGTTCTATGGATGATGCAGATAAAATGCAATAGTGACTTAAATATATTCAATTTAATACCAGTATTATTCAAAATATAACTGTGTTTGTGATATTCTAAACATTTATGAAAACAATCCTTCTCAATAAAGTTGCAGACCTGCGAACGGTAATGAGTATGTATTTCGCTTGATTACTTTCTCACAGCTTCTTCTTAGCAGTCTTTTTGCATTTAAACAATTATGAGTATACTGTACAGTACATATACTTCATCACTAGGCATACAGTATTGTAATTATTATTATTTAATTTTTGCAATTAGGCGGCACGGTGGTGTAGTGGTTAGCACCGTCGCCTTGCACCTCCAGGGTCTGGGTTCGATTCCCCGGCCAGGCTCGATTCCCGTCTCTGTGTGCATGGAGTTTGCATGTTCTCCCCGTGCTTGGTGGGTTTCCTCCGGGTACTCCGGTTTCCTCCCATAGTCCAAAGATATGCAGGTTAGGCTAATTGGCGTTCCTAAAAAATTGCCCGTAGTGTGTGAATGTGTGTATGTGTGTGTGCCCTGCGATGGATTGGCACCCTGTCCAGGGTGTACCCCGCCTAGTGCCCGAAGTCTCCTAGGATAGGCTCCAGGTCCCCCGCGACCCTGAACACATGATTAAGCGGTACAGAAGATGAATGAATGAATGAATAATTTTTACAATTATTATTGCAAGCTTTTAGGGGGAAATAAAATCCTAACTTATTTAATAAGGTTATATTTTCCAAGCAATCATCAGGATGAACATCTTTTAAGATGAAGTTTGTCTGTGTAAACATACAATTTTAATTTGAATAAAATTTTAATTTTAAATTGAATTTGGTAAGTGGACTAAAATATCTTCCTTTGCTGTCCTCCATTGCTTCATCTGTTTTCACTGATTGATATTTATTGAAATTAAGTGACAGCCAGAACCTGAAAAAAACAAACAGTATTGATCTTACAAAATATTACTGCTCATTATACAATTGTCTTAGTATAATGATAACCTCTCTTCAAATTTACATTAGCATGTATCCAACACGTGATATCTTTCATGTGTCCAATCTTTCACGTGTCCAACAGGTTTGCTCTCCTCAGTGATGCACCCGCTGAGAAACCTGAAAGAGCTCTGGTTATGGGAGACTCTATACTGAGGCACGTGACATTAGCTAGACCTTTAGGGGCACCAGCGGCAGTGGTTACTGTAGGTGTATCCCGGGAGCCAGAACACCGGACATAGCAGGTAATCTCAGGGCTCTAGGACAGCACAGGTTCTCTAAGATAGTGGTACATGCTGGAGCTAACGATATACGCCTTCGTCAGTCAGAGGTTAGTAAGAGTAACTTTACAGAGGTGTTTAAATTAGCGAAGGCGATGTCCGATGAAGTAGTATGATCTAAGCAAAAATGTAGAAAGACTCAGAAAGTCAGTTTCAATAATTTAATTAACATAAAGACGACAAACTCGGATCACACTGAATGTGCAGCCGGCACCTCTGATCTGAAGCTAGGATTGTTAAATATTAGATCTCTCGCATCAAAAGCAGTTATTGTTAATGACATTATCACAGACCAGGCGTTTGATATACTCTGTTTAACTGAAACATGGGTTAAACAGGATGAGTATGTAGCTCTAAATGAAGCTAGTCCTCCTGGATACAGCTACATACACCAGCCTCGGTTAACTGGTAGAGGAGGAGGCGTCGCAGTTATTCATAATGATAATCTGTCTATCGTACAAAAACACGGACACAAATTCAATTCATTTGAAATTCTTTATAGTAACATAAGTGTATTTAAGTATATTAAGTCAGCTCAGTCGATTCCACTAATTATAATTTACAGACCTCCAGGGCCGTATTCTGAATTTCTTAGTGAATTTGCAGATTTCATCTCAAACCTGGTCGTTTCTGTAGACAAAGCGTTAATTGCTGGAGATTTTAACATTCATTTTGAGAATACAGAAGACCCTCTGAGAACAGCATTTATGTCCATACTGGACTCAGTAGGCGTAAATCAGTGTGTAGTAGGACCCACTCATAAAGCAGGTCACACTTTAGACTTATTCTTCGGATTAAGTATAAGAAATGTATTCACAATTCCACTGTCTGAAATTATCTCAGATCACTATCTTGTCTCCATTCAAGTGTGTCACAGTGATAATGTACGCACAGCACCGCGCTACCGTATTAAACGTACATTCACATCGACTACCACACAGAGTTTTATCAGTAATCTCCCAGAGTTACCAACTTCGATTAGGTCACCGTCTGACCCCACAGAACTCGATCAGGCGACTGAATATTTAGAGTCGTCATTTCATTGTACCTTAGATAATGTAGCTCCAGCTAAAAGTGTCACGAACTAACCAGGATGACCAGAATGATGATCGCGCTATCTGTCACGAACTAACCGGGATGAACAGATAGCTTTAGCAGTTAGCCCTGTAGCGTGAATGGTAAACCCAAACGCGGATAAACACGAGCAGGCAGGATAATCACGCGATTTGCTATAAGGACTCTCACACTCAATGAGCACAGGAAAGACACAATCTAACCCTAGTCCTATAAACACATACTCAGTCTGAAAAGATAGCCAAGAAAATGAGTACTCACATATACTGGAACGATTCCGAAAAGACCTGGGCATAACTCAATGACAGAGCGATGTGCGGCGCCATCTTGTTTCCTTTTATGCTTTCAGGTTCACGACCGTCTTACTTCCGGGTCCTAGTGCCGGTCGCGGCTGAGTGTGCATGACAAAAAGAAAAATTATTAGAGATAAGAAACTCGCTCCCTGGTATAACGATCACACACGCACTTTAAAACAGACTGCTCGGAAATTAGAGCGTAAATGGCGTCAAACTAAATTGTTAGTATTTCAAATAGCATGGAAAGAGAGCATCCTGAACTATAGGAAAGCTCTTAGTGTAGCTAGATCAACGTATCTCTCCACTCTTATAGAAGAAAATAAAAATTTTTTATTCTCCTAGATTTTTATTTAATACCGTAGCCAAATTAACCAGAAATAAGACCACTACAGAAATCTCCACAACAACATCATGCAATAGTGAGGACTTCATGAACTTCTTTAATAATAAAATTGTAAATATCAGGTATAAAATTGAGGCTTTGAAACCGAACAATGTAATTGATGCAGATATTAACCTAGCCATGTCAGATTCAAACCTAGAATACTGTAGGGAATATTTGATTTTTAGTATGTTTTATGATATTCTGTGTACGTGAGAACAGAATGTTACTTCTTTCTCTTACCTCGACACAAGCTGCACTTTCAATAAACACATCCTATAGTAGTTTATGTTAAAGGTCGTAAAACTGTTAAACGCTCGTAAATGCAGAGCTACTCCCAATTTTATGTTCTTCTTTACCTTATCTTTTCTAAACATTCCTGACCAGATGTAAACACTTCTGCACCCACCCTTTCTTTGGTTCTTTGTGTGTGTGCGTATATATACTCCTCTCTCCCACAATAAACTTGGAACGTCTCACTGAGCACGGACTTGTGTATTATTGAGGGGTTCCCTGGTACCAGGCGGGAAGCAAAATACAGGCTGAGCACTGACTAGACGGGGTCTAGCAAAAACAAGAAATCCTTACAATTTGGGGGCTCGTTCGGGATACCTCTAATCAGGTGAGTGCTGCTTTTTTATTTTTCTCTATAAGGATAGAGCAAGCACGCTCCCTGGTTTTTGGTATCTGGACCATATATAGTACGGGGGAGGATTGTCTTGTGGCTTTTACGCCAGTATAGCGTGCGCTCGCTTCTGAAAAGTTCCTTGAACTGAAGCATAGTGTGGAAGCTGTATTCTCTTTTTTTTGTCTTTGTTGAGCTCTTTTTGTTGTCTTTTGTTGTTGTATTGTGTGTTTTTTGTTGAAGATATTGGTTCTTTCTGTCGCGGATTAATTCACATTTATAAAATGGGTAATGAGAACACAACTACTTATCCAAAGCCGGACCCAGAAGAGGTTCCGCGCGACTGGATGAATAGGTGTGGACTCACTTATTTTACCACACCTTGGCTTGATAATTTATCAGGGTGGACTGAACCACAATTAAAATTTTTAACCTATCCACGCGGAGGTACTTTTAAGCCTGAATATCTAGCCTCTGCTTACTCTCAGATATATGAGGGTATGGGTGACCCAGGATGGGATTATCCTTACATGGGTTCATGTTATCAAAAATGGGTATAAATGAACGCTCTTTGGGATAAATACTTAGACATAAAAGAAACTAATATACAGAAGTAAAAGATTCCAAAGGTCACATCCGAAACTATATTCAAGCCGCCCGTTCATTCAACCTTTCCGATCCCTCCTCCATATCATGTTGACATAGAAACATCAGCATCTAACCAACAAATAATTGAGAAAATTTATCCTAATTTGAATCCCACTAATCCTTTTGTGAGCTGCCCATCTGTGCCTGTCTCTCCCGTACCGACAAAACCGTGCTCACCTTCGTCGGAAGTGTGTGCCTCAGGAAAGGGAAAGACTCCCAAGAAGGTGTCAGGACGAACTCCTGACAGCCCTCTTTCGGATGATCCCGAGGATACTGATGGTGAGGATTTTGATAACTCGGACGATGAAGGTCCGGATGAGAGGTCTCGCCCCAAACCTCGACAAGAAAACACTGCGCTTGTTTTCTCTATGGGACCAAAGGGTCCAAAAATCCTTCCACCATCCGTAAGCACGCTGAAGGACATTATTAAGATGCTCCCTTCTCCCAACAAACCTTTGCATTTTGTTGATATGCTGATAAAGGATGATCAGTGGCATGATGCTAATAAGGTGTTTTCTCCTAATCCTTCACAGCAGCCACCACAGCGAGTACAACCACAACAACAGCAGCAGCAATATAGACCCAATCCCTTCTCAGGGATGCAGGTAGGAGCATATGATACATAGGGATGCCCGCAGAGTTCCAGCCCCGCGATGTTACTTTGTACTTTCGAGTCACCTCAGGTTAATGAGTTGCCCTTTATAGAATTGTGTATAGATGGTTCTGTATTCTCTTTTTTGGTGGATACGGGAGCTACAATGTCGTCTTTAGGTCGTGATTATGAGGGACCGCTCTCGAATAAAAGTATCAGCTCTGTGGCAATTGAAGGGGTTGCTCAACGAAATTATTTCACTCCTCAGGTAACTGTAACATGTCCTTTAGATAAGGGAATTCATCTCTCTCATCGTTTTGTCTGTATGCCTGATTGTCCTTTTAATCTGCTAGGACGCGATTTAATGAGCAGATTACACATGTCCTTGACTTTTTCTGGCGCAAAAACAAATTTCTAAGGGTTAGTTATCACTAATTACAGAAAGGATTAATATTAAGAAGATAGTTTAACTATAGTAAGTAAGCACTCAGAATCATGCGCATATCGTGGAATCGATTAATCTTCCCTCTGATAGTAATGCCTGTGATCTTGATGACGTATTTTTGACAGTGGTTTCACACACAGCATTCGTACCCATAATTTCACAATTCGTCCGTGAAACAGAGGAGTTGTAACAACGAGATTCGTATCTGTAAGCGGTCAGAGTCGTATATTTCAGAGTTGTATTGTAACAAACACACAAAATCTCGTATCTGTACGCTGTCGTGGCCGTAGATTACACACAAATCTTTTTTTTACGCACGAATATTTTTGACAGTGATTTTATTCCATACCATTCAAATATCTTCTGGTTTTGGTAGACAAGTTTTCAAGGTGGGTGGAAGCTTTCCCGTGTGCTCGAGAGAATGCAAAGGTGGTGACCCGAGTCTTAGCGAAAGAAATAATACCTCGTTATGGCGTTCCTCATGCTATTGACTGGGATAAAGGAACACCTTTTACATCACAGGTAACACAGAATTTGTGTAAATATCTTTCACTGTCCTGGCATTTTCACATTCCTTATCACCCACAGTCATCAGGTATAGTCAGAGGTGGAAAGTAACGAATTACATTTACTCGCGTTACTGTAATTGAGTAGCTTTTTTGTGTATTTCTACTTTTTAAAGTAGTTTTAAAAATCTGTAATTTTACTTTTACTTAAGTACGTTTTGTTTGAAGTATTGTAATTCGCTACATTTTAAATCATATTCGCTACTGAGTAAAAAATAAATGAATGAAAATGCTAAAATAATGAAAATATTATGCTTTGTATAAATGCTCCGTTGCGCCGCGTGTGTGTATCATGTCCTGGTCGCGCGCCGCTCCAGACTCCACTCCAGGTTTTCTGACATCGGCAGCTACCTGACCTTCCACACGGTCGCTTCCGCCCTGAGTGACGTCATCGACTAACGCGACTGGAGAGAGACGCGGGAAAGATGAAAGAGGTTGTGATTTTGGCGTTTTGACATTTGGTTGTGTATTCTGGTTTGACTTTTTGCCTCCAATTGACTTTGATTATTGCTTTGTCCCTATGGTTTGGTTGGTCTTTGTATATATTTATAGATAATTTCACTGTATGTCTGTGCACTCACTAGTAGCAAGGGCGTGGCTGCCATTTATTTTTGGAAGAGGGAGTTTATTTGGGAATTTATTTGCTCAGGAATAAAATAAAGATAGCTGACTACCTTATTGTACGGAATGATGGGGGGGGGGGGGGTGATAAAATTATATATACATAATATATATAAGGTTATCAAAGCAGTCCCACAGCTTAATCATAGCTAAAACAATCCAGTGAAATATTAGACTGTGAGACTTTTTTGAGCCAGGTATTTTATATAGTTTAGCTTAGGTTTATATTTTATATAGTTTATATAGGTTTAGGGAGTCCGGGAAGGTACCTGTATTTTTGTTTGTGGTTTTTTTTTTTGCAGGTAATCTAGCTACTAAATATAAATACCATTTTGTTTATTATTTTGGCCTGGGTCCATCCTGAATCTGATCCTCCTCCTGTTGTGTGTGTGTGTTTGTGTCTGTGTGTGTGTGTGTGTGTGTGTGTGTGTGTGTATAAAAACCTAATTTTTTTCATCAGTTAATGATTAGATCTAGTTCTTTCTGCCATATACCACCATTTCCATACAGTTTAAAATAGAACCCTGAACCATTCTTTTGCTGTATGGCCCTAGACTGAGACGTAACACCATATTTAAGTGACCACTTTGATTTTCAAGCACAAGAAAGACAACAGCTTTATTATGCAAAGGTGTTCCTTCAGTTAAAAACAACTAGTTTGAGATTTTATATCTGCTCATCTTTTTTGAACTACGCTAGAATGCCTCATCACCCCCCCCCCCAGCCCCCGCTGTTAAAAAAATACAAATAAAAAAGTACCTCGGTAACTTTTACTCTGAGTACATTTTTTAATGAGCTACTTTTTACTTTTAGTTGAGTAGATTTTTATAAGGGTAACTTTACTTGTACTTAAGTAAAATTTCACTGAAGTAACAGTACTTGTACTTGAGTACAAAATTTTATTACTCTTTCCACCTCTGGGTATAGTAGAAAGAACAAATAGGACACTGAAAGAAAAACTGACTAAAGCAATGCAAACTACAGTATGGGGCGTAAAACCTGGGTTGATCTGTTACCTGCTGTTCTAGCTGAAATGAGAATGACATCAAGAAAAGATGTGCACATGTCACCACATGAAATTATATTTGGTAGACCTTTTCCCGTGCCATGGAGGAAAGGTAAACCGATCAACTGGTTACAACTAGGAACAACTGATCTTGATGTACATATTGCTGAATATTCTGCTGCTCTAATAGATACTCTGAACAAACATTATGAACGAATTGCTAATGTGACTCCAGTACCCTCAACAAAACCCACACATCCTTTTAATGTGGGAGATACTGTTCTGGTAAAATCTTTGACCCCCAGAAAACTGGGAGATTGTAAATATGACGGACCAGCAGAAATAATCGCAATTACTCGTACTGCTGTCCTAACTGATCTTTTTCCACAGTGGATCCATGTTACTAGGCTGAAGAGATGTCCTGTCGGCGTGAGATCAAAGGATGAATAAATGTTTGTGTATTATTATCTTTCTTTCTCTGTGATTTTTTTTGTTTCCTAGACTGAAGACGTGCTGCAGTGATGACCAACCCGTGACGTGACACAGAGGGATTGTCTTGGGTTGCCGCGGGACGACTTCACTATTGCTATTAGTTTACCATTCCTGGTGGTGTCTTAGCGCCTCGTAAGGTGGGACGAGTGCAGATTGGGCGTGCCCGCACTCTGAGCACTGTAGCGTCAAGAAAGGCAATAGTTCACCACTAGTAGTTATTTATATGTTTGACATTGCGAACAAGATTTTTCACACACACAGGTTTACACTCAACCTGTTATATCTCTGTGTATTCTTTTGGTCACACTTCATTCTGTAGAGTTTATAGAACAGCACTTGGAGTATGGTGGTAACCTCTCCTGCCTTAGAATGAAGTTTCTTTTTGTCCTCTTAATTTTGAATGAGAGATTGTTGTACATAGTGCAACCTCATCCACATGATAATGTTTTTTGGCGATTCGCTAATTGGACCGCTAAGCAATATACCAATGATTCAGACCTGTTGTGTCTTTTAGGTCCATGCATTCTTCGCTGTGTGCAAAATCTTTTGTATAAGTATGTTTCAGGTTATGTTCCTGCGCCGTCTCCGATGACCTATTATCCGCCGGCGACTTCTTGAAAGTTCTGAGTTTTATTCAACGATGTTTCTTATGAATAAAAGGGGGGAACTGTAGGGAATATTTGATTTTTAGTATGTTTTATGATATTCTGTGTGCGTGAGAACAGAATGTTACTTCTTTCTCTTACCTCGACACAAGCTGCACTTTCAATGAACACATCCTATAGTAGTTTATGTTAAAGGTCGTAAAACTGTTAAACGCTCATAAATGCAGAGCTACTCCCAATTTTATGTTCTTCTTTACCTTATCTTTTCTAAACATTCCTGACCAGATGTAAACACTTCTGCACCCACCTTTTCTTTGGTTCTTTGTGTGTGTGCGTATATATACTCCTCTCTCCCACAATAAACTTGGAACGTCTCACTGAGCACGGACTTGTGTATTATTGAGGGGTTCCCTGGTACCAGGCGGGAAGCAAAATACAGGCTGAGCACTGACTAGACGGGGTCTAGCAAAAACAAGAAATCCTTACAAATACTTTACTCCCCTTGAAGAGAATGAACTAATTTCACTCATCTCTTCTGCAAATTCATCAACCTGTATATTAGATCCTATACCGACACATTTTCTTAAACAGATAATTAAACAGTACCAGTAATAACAGAACCGCTGTTGAGAATAATTAATTCCTCACTCATTGGTTATGTTCCAAAATCTTTTAAATTAGCAGTTATTAAACCAATAATTAAGAAACCTGACCTCGACCCCTGTCAGCTGTCCAATTACAGGCCAATATCAAACCTCCCCTTTATCTCTAAGATTCTGGAAAAGATAGTAGCGGAGCAGCTATGCTCATATCTACATAGAAATGGCATACATGAACTGTATCAGTCAGGATTTAGGCCTCATCACAGCACAGAAACAGCACTCGTTAAAGTAGTAAATTACCTCCTATTGGCCTCTGATCAGGGTTGTGTAACTATGCTTGTATTACTCGACCTCAGTGCAGCTTTTGACACTATTGATCATGCTATTCTTCTTCACAGATTAGAAAATGTAGTAGGAATTAAGGGTACAGCCTCTCCTGGCTCAGATCCTATTTGACCGATCGTTATCAGTAGTCATAGGACCGCATACAGCTAGGAGTAAAATCTTAGATCACACCGTAACTTTAGATGGCCTTTCTGTTCCATCAAGTGCAACAGTAAAAGACCTCGGTGTGATTATATAGTAGATTCCAGCCTTTCATATGAAGCTCATGTAAGCATTTCTTGGTTTTAATATTTTTATAGATTTTTCACAGTATATCACACTTCACAATCCCCCAACCCTTGCCGACCAATCCCTAGGATAGCATTCATGCTGTCCATTAATTCAAAAAGGAATAATAAATATATCAAACAGATGATAATAATAATAATAAAACAATACCGGGTACAGATATATACATATATATACACGTCTAAATAAAAAAAATCAATAAATAAATATATTAAATAAAATAATAATAATAATAAAAAATAAAAATGTAAAAAAAAAAGGGAGAAAATAATTTTTTTTTTCAAAAATTACAGAGGCATTCAAATCAATGATAGAGCATTATTTAAAGGTATCAACATAATCAAAGAAAGGGCGCCACACTTTAAAGAACTGTTTTCCCGATCCTCTTAAAGAGTACCAAATCTTTTCGAGGTAGAGACAAGACACAATTTCTTTAACCCAATGAATGTGTGTAGGTGGGAGAGGATCCTTCCACTTAAGTAGAATAGCTCTACCTGCTAACAAAGAGGAGAAGGCTAAAATTTTACACCTTGATGCTGACATCCGTAACTCCTCAGGAGCAACTCCAAACAGTGCTATAAGGGGTTCTGGCTCTAATCTGTACTTAAGAACCACTGATAGGGTGTTAAATATTGATCGCCAGAAATGCTCTAATTTAGGACACGTCCATAGCATGTGAATTAAAGTACCCTCAGCACACTGACATCTGTTGCACAAGGAGCTAGTACCAGGAAACATTTGGGCTTCACTTTGGAAATATGAGCTCTATGTACTACTTTAAACTGAATGAGAGAATGCGAGCACACATACATGTAGATGATGAGTGGACCTGCTTAAGAGCACACTTCCATGTGTCATCTGAGAGTGGTCCACCAAGGTCTTCCTCCCAAGCTCTCTTGATGTTGTCTAAGGAGGAAACGGACTGATTTATCATTAGATTATAAATAGTAGAAATTGAGCCCTTCGCTAATACGTTACACGAAAGGAAGCTATCCAAAAGGTTTTCAGCAGGCAACACTGGGAAATCTGATAAGGATGACCTAACATAGTCTCTAACTTGCAATACTCTAAAAAAAAATCAGATTTAGTATGTAAGCATTTCTTTTTTTTTGCAAATATTTTTTATTGAAAAAAGGGAAAACAATACAGTACTTGCATTTACAGAAATCCAATTTACCTTTTCATTTTTCTAAATAAACAAATACATACACACACATAAAAACACTAAACAAAAACACTCAAATAAAAAAATAATAAAAATAAAAAACAAAAAAAAACACCCCCCCCCTCCCCGCCCCACACGGCTCAAGACAACCACCAAACATATTACATAAATATCAGTAACAGGTATACATTTAATCAGGCAATACCTCTAGACTAGTAAAATAAGAAATAAATGGTTGCCAATTGTGGAAAAATTTGGCTGTACATCCTCTTAACGTATATTTAATTTTTTCAAGTTTTAAAAAATACATGACATCTTTAAGCCACTGGGAGATAGTAGGATATTTAGCAGACTTCCAATGCAACAACAATAAACGTCTTGCTAATAAGGATGTGAAAGCTATGATATCCTTTTGTGTAGAATTAAGTGTAAGTGAGCGATCAGGAATCCCAAATATAGCAATCAGAGGGCAAGGTTGGAGAGTTACCCCAAGAACAGTGGACATAATGGCAAAATAACCTGTCCAGAAACCTTCCAGCTCAGGACACAGAAAAAACATGTGGCTAAGATGACAAGGAGAGCCATGGCATTTATCACATTTGTTTTCCACTTCCGGACAAATTTCTGAAAGTCTAGACTTAGAGAAATGTGCCCTGTGTATGACCTTAAATTGAATAAGTCCAAGACGAGCACAAGAGGTGGAAGACCGTACCCTCGCTATAGCCTGTTCCCAGGACTCCTCCCGTATTTGAATTCCTAGTTCCCCTTCCCATGTACACTTAAGCTTAACATTTGAGTGGTTACTAAGAGACAGGATAGTATCATAGAGTTTCGAAATGGTTCCTCTATGATGAGGAATAAATGATAGCATAGTTTCCCACTGCTGTTCTGGAGGTAAAGAGGGGAAATTAGGGAAACGCTTGGCAACAAAATTTCGGATTTGAAAATAGCGAAACAGATGGGTAGTGGGGAGACCATAACGAGATGACAAATTGGCAAAACTATCGAAGACACCATTCACATATAAATATTTAAATTGTTTTATACCCTTGTCAAACCACACTGAGAACGACGAGTCCAGGAGTGATGGGGGAAACAAATGGTTATCTTTTAGAGGACCTGAGGAAGATGCCATTACAAATTTAAAGTGCCGTCTCAACTGGAACCAGATCTTGAGTGTGTTAAGAACCACCTGATTATCAGTATACAGAGAGGGTTTTATGGGTAAAGAGGAATAGAGCAGAGCCGGTATAGAAGATCCCTTACAGGATGATAGCTCCAATTTACACCAAGAGGAACCAGAAGATTTTAACCAGTAGCAAAGTTTATGAATGTGAGCAGCCCAGTAGTAAGCTAGAAAATTAGGTAATGCAAGTCCTCCACTAAATCTGCATCTCTGCAGTATAGTTTTACGAACCCTAGGTGGCTTCCCTCCCCAAATGAAAGAACCAATAATTTTGTCCAGTGAGACAAAAAAATGTTTTGGCAAAAATAAGGGAATCGACTGAAATAAAAATAAAAATTTTGGTAAGATATTCATTTTAACAACATTAATCTTACCGATTAATGAAAGGGGGAGATTACCCCATCTTTGAATATCAGATGTGATCCTTAATATAAGGGGAGTAAAATTAGCTGATTTAAGGCCAGATAGAGAACGAGTCACGTTAATCCCCAAGTATTTAAAGCCCGATGGACTAAGATGAAAGGGTAGATCGGACTGTTGAAGATGACATGCTGACGTATTAATGGGAAAACACTCACTTTTCCCCAAATTTAATTTATAACCTGAAAATGAGCTGAAATTCTCCAGAATACCTAAAACAGCCGGGATGGAGAGTGCAGGATCAGTTATATATAATAACAAATCATCTGCATACAATGATAATTTATGTTCAATTCCATTACGGAAGATACCCTTGAATACGGAGGAAGATCTCAATGTGATAGACAGAGGCTCGATGGCGATGGCAAAGAGTAAAGGTGACAAGGGGCAACCTTGACGACATCCGCGACCCAGATCAAAATAATCTGAATAAACATCATTAGTATGTACACTGGCTTTAGGGGACGAATAAAGAAGCCGAATCCAAAAAATAAATTTATCGCCAAATCCGAATTTCTTTAAAACTGCAAACAAGTACTCCCACTCCACTCTATCGAAAGCCTTTTCAGCATCTAAAGAAATGACAAGTTCAGGAAGTTCAGATAGATGCTTTGAGTAAATAACATTAAAGAGTGTACGGGTATTAAAAAACAATTGACGTCCCTTTATAAAACCATTTTGCTCTTCAGATATAATACAAGGAAGCACATCCTCTAGGCGAGATGCAATTACTTTAGCCAACACCTTTGCATCGGCATTAAGCAGAGATAATGGCCTGTAGGAACCACAGGAGGTTGGATCTTTGTCATTTTTGAGAAGGAGCGCTATAGTGGCTTGTGTGAAAGTTGGTGGTAATGAACCCCTTTCCAAGGATTCATTAAACACAGATAAAAGCAATGGTGCCAATTTACCAATAAATGATTTATAAAATTCTATTGGAAACCCATCAGGGCCTGGAGCTTTATTAGACTGCATAGCTGTAATAGCATTTGATACTTCTTCAACGGAAAATGGGGAGTCCAATTGCCCGGCAATATTAGTATCAATAACAGGGTTTGAAAGATTATGGAGAAATTTATTCATTTTAGCTTTGTCCGTAGGAAATTCTGACTTGTATAACGAAGCGTAAAATGTTTTAAAGGTAGAATTAATTTCCAAGGGATCTGTAGTAATAGTGTCATAAGTGTTTTTAATACTAGGAATTAAACGCGAAGTGGCTTGTCGTCGTAGCTGATGTGCCAACAAGCGACTTGCCTTGTCACCATATTCATAATATGAGCCACGACTGCGTAGTAACAAGTGCTCTGCCTCTTTAGTTGACATAAGATTGAATTCTGCTTGCAAATCAAGACGCTGCTTCAGTAATTCTGGAGAAGGGTTCAGTGTATAACATTGATCAAGGTTACTAATCGCAGCTGTAAGTTCTTTAAACCTGGCATTAATCTTTTTATTAGCAAGAACAGAATAAGAAATAATTTGACCTCTCAGGTAGCATTTAAGTGTCTCCCATAGCAGAGAATATGAAACTGAATCTTGATTGAAGGACAAGAACTCCTCAATAGAACTTGAAATAAATTCACAAAATTCTTTATCTGCCAGAAGAAGAGAGTTAAATCTCCAAAGTGGTGGGCTACGTTTATAGGTAGAAAGCTGAATATCCAATAGCAGAGGTGAATGATCAGATATTACAATACCAGAATAGTCAGAAGAAGTAACACACAAATCAAGAGCTCTGTCTATAAGAAAGTAATCAATCCTGGAATAAGAATGATGCACCTGGGAGAAAAAAGAAAATTTTTTGATTGAAGGGTTGCGAAATCTCCGTGGATCAATAAGATCGTTCTGTTTCATAAAATCTGAAAATATTTTAGACATAGATGATGGAGTCAGATTACGAGGATTAGATCGATCCAAGATTGGATCAAAAACACAATTCAGATCTCCACCGAGGATCAGCAAATGAGTGTTCAAGAAGGGGATGTTACTCAGCAGTCTATTAGCAAATTCAGCATCATCAAAATTTGGGGCATATACAGTACATTCACCAACAAAACCTTTTTTTGCATTAGTGTACCAGCAACAATGATGTATCTACCATTCTTATCAGCGATAACATTGGTCGATGAGAATTGAACTTTCTTATTAATGAGAATGGCAACTCCTCTAGCTTTCGAATTAAAGTTTGAGTGAAAGACCTGACCTACCCAAGGGCAATTTAACCTATAATGATCTTTACTGCGAAGGTGAGTCTCCTGTAAAAATGCTATATCAGAATGTAAACGTTTCAAGTGTGTGAAAACCTTAGATCTCTTAACAGGATTGCCCATACCTCTGACATTCCAACTAATGAATCTAAGAGGCATGCCTGACCCAGCATTGCTGGGATCTATATTACCATTAACCATTCAAAAAGAAAAAACAACAACCAAAATGCCAAAGAGCCGAAGTGGGACACCCTCCCCCCCAAAATACCCATAAACACACACACCCAAAGTCTCCACATAACAAAAACAAAGGAGACAGCAGTGTTCCCCAAAAATAGCATACTATCCACTAAAGTGAATGGACTAACCGGAGCCCAAACAAAAACAGACAAGAGAGAGAGAAAAAAACCTCCCACCGACTTCACACTGTATAACAGCGTGCGTGTAACAAACACGTTATATATACATATATATAAAAAACCCTGTACAAAATATTGTTTCCTCAGAAGATGAACATTCTAACAAAACAACGAAAATACGTAAAAATACCAAAAAATAAAATAAAGGAAGTCCTGTGCAAATATATGCAATAAGCCTAGAAAAGATTGTGCTGGACTAATCCGAAGTACAAGAGTATAATATACGATTTAGTCTTAATATATAAAAGTGAAAATACAAAAATAAAAACCGTACAGTAACTAGCGCAACATACTTTAAAAAAAAAAGAAAAAAAACCAATGCGCAGGTAGCGTTAAACCTAAAGAAACCGTAAACACCTAGCAGCATTACAGCACCAACCTGAAGGACTATTGAGGCTCAACCCGAAATCAATGTTTTAACATAAACACTGGCTTCCTCCGCTGAAACAAAGTCCTTCTCAACCCCCTTATGTGTGATGCGAAGTCGCGCTGGATGAAACAGGCCATACCGAACTCCCTCAATGCCACGCAGCTGCTGCCTGACCGTATTAAATGCAGCCCGAGCACGTGCGATCTTGGCAGTGTAGTCAGGAAAGACTGAGATGGTCTGGTCTCCAACTTTAATCTGCCGGCGTTCTCTAGCGCGTCGTAAAATGTCAACGCAGTCAGTGTGGTAATGAAACCTGCACACGATGGCTCGTGGACGGTCGCCGGGCTTAGGTGCGGGTTGGAGGGTCCTGTGAGAACGATCCAAAAGCGGCTCCTTCTCCAGATTAAATGCTTCCTTTAGCAAGGAGGCCACGGCCGCAGTAGTGCACGTGTTAGGCCCCTCCGGTACTCCCACTATCCTAACATTGTTACGCCGCGTCCTAGACTCCAAGTCTTCACATTTATTCTCCAGCTTGGCTACGTTAGCTGTGAGACACTTGATAGTGTTTTTCATCTCCGCTATGTCGTCGGAGCACACAGTAAGCGCGTGCTCCATCTCCCTGACCGTACCTTTTAGCTCGGACACGGTAGCGTCGTTAGCAGCTTTATCTATCGCCAGCTGCGTCTTCACCGCTTGCAAGTCGAACTTAATAGTAGACAAAGCATCACCGATAGTATCCTGAAGTTCTTTTTTAAAAATTTCGGCGATATCTTTCCTCAGTGAGGCCAACAACTCGACTTTAAGAGCGTCAATATCCGGATTAGCCTGGCTCGAGGGGGGCTTTACAGGTGACGATGGCTCACTCGAGGATGTGGTCGCGGTTTGCAAACTAAGCCTCAGGTGTGTTTGAATCGTACTACGAGTTTTTATATTTTTTGCTGCCATTTTAAACAGTCCCGAATAAACTTTTTAAACTCAACTAACTACAAAATAAAACAAGACTAAAATTATGGCTAAAAAGCGCAAAGGAATAACAATTGTAATCGAAATCGGCGGGAGCTCCCAAACTCACGTCCTACTCCATCAAAGCTCAACCGGAAGTCATGTAAGCATTTCTTAATTAAATATATTTGTGCATGCAGTAATATTACAGAAAACTATTAATCTTATCTTATAGAAGTGAAGTAGGAGGAGTTGAGCCAAGGACAATGTGATGTCATAGTAGCAAAGACATCATGTGATGTTCAGTATACAGTATGTACCCAACGAACCTTAGACTAGCAGCCATCTTAAGAGATGAGATGCACATGATGTCATAGTAACCCTAGACACGACACAAGATCAGCAGATATGACGCAGCCCCAGATATGATGTAATCTCAGACATGGGGTGATCTTAACTGTGATGTAACAGGTATTGGATACACAAGCAACATGTCAAATTAAATAATCAAAAGAGACACACAGTGATATGAATAATAAGTTTAATAAGAAATAGACACAAAATAGTATGTGCATCTACATAGTGAATATTATTCAATACAACGTATTAGGCCCAACATAAAAAGTATAAAAAACACACGGGGCCTGGGTAAGCATCAGCAGCAAAATACTGTAAAATGCATAAGAAGTCAATTAGAAAAACCTCCTGTGAGGAAGGACAACACCAATTTAAAAATCAGTGAAAGGAAATAGAAACAGAAATGCCCCGATTTGGATTTGGCACAGGTGCGGAAAGAAAATCTGTTTGGATACCAACAGACACTTTAACATCGGTCTGGGTGCCAGCACTTACGTGACAAACAGGTTTTAGGACCGACGGAGCTGGGGTAGTAGACTCTGCTCGTACGGGCCTAAAAGAAAATGGATAAGGGCTATCCACACGCGGTCTCTTAGAAGGACCAGGTTTGGGGTCAACATTCTTGGAAAAAGTGAGCCCTGTCTCTTCTAGAAACTGCAGTAGCGATACAGATGGTTCGGGCTCATCCTCAGTAAAACTCACGAGGCCCGGTCCATGACAGTTTTGGTAGGAGTGTAGTCAGTAGGACTGTGAGGCGGACTGTTCTGGCTGTCCGAGTCGTCCAAAGCGACGGGGTGATCATTCGTGCAAATGCGATTAGCTATAAGAATAAAAATAGAAGAATAGCAAATACGTAAATACAATAAAATTCACAAACTTAGACAGATAATTTAAATAATATGTACAAGATGCTTACCCATGGCCTGTCTCTTGGAAACTGTAGAGTGAAGCAGAAGCACCAAGAATTTATAGCCAATGTAAGCGCCACCCCAATATTTTTTAAGTTGAACAAAAAAAGTGAAAAGATAATGGAAATTAATTTGTAAGAAAAATAAGTTATATTGGAAGGAAAAATTTATAAGAGGTGGAGTCAGATGACAAGGTATATGACATAGAAAAATTATAGAACACAAATGAAATTTTAATGGTTGAAAAATTTTATAAGAAACCAAAAAAAAATAATTGTGTCACCTATGTCACAGTAGATCAGTCTGTTCTTGGCGATGCTCTCATTCACATCTTAGGCATTTTCAAGACTGGCTCATTTTGTTTTATTGTTGCAATAAAACTTTATCCTTACTTCATCTAGATCTGCACGGAGTCCGGAGTCTTTCTTTGATTTCTTTTATTAAAGTTACAGTATTTGTTTAATGTTTTAAATTAGGGCAACTTCGGTGTGGGGAGAGTAAAAAATCCACCACACTCATGTAGATAATATCACCAGGATAGCATTCTTTCACCTCTGAAATATTGCTAAGATAAGAAATATATTGTCGCTAAATGATGCAGAAAAACTAGTTCATGCTTTTATCACCTCTAGGTTGGACTATTGTAATGCCTTACTGTCTGGTTGTTCAGCTAGGTGCATAAACAAGCTTCAGCTAGTCCAGAATGCAGCAGCGAGAGTCCTCGCTAGAACCAGAAGATATGAGCACATCACCCCTATCTTATCTTCACTGCATTGGCTCCCTGTGAAATTTTGCATTGATTTAAAAATACTACTCTTGACATATAAAGCATTAAATGGTCTCGTGCCGCAATATTTGAGCAAACTGCTAGTGTCTTACGATCCGCCACGCCTACAGTACTTCGATCAAAGGATGCAGGCTGCTTGTCAGTACCGCGTATTATGAAAACTACAGCCGGGGCAGAGCTTTTTCTTACAAAGCCCCAAAATTAAGGAATAGTCTTCCAAATAGTGTTCGGGACTAAGACACAGTCTCAGTGTTTAAGTCTAGGCTAAAAACCTATTTATTTAAAAAAGCATTTTTATAAATAGATTAGCCATAGGTAAAGGAGCAGATCTGGGGGACTCATGGACGTAGAGTATTATGGTGAACTGGTATGTTTATATTTTCTGTCTTCTTCACTCTCATTTGATCACTCAGGTTTGTTGACGGTGAGGTGATTGTTTGCTTTACATCTCAGGGAGCCCTCATGTTTGTGTTTCCTTCTGGCTCTCCCTTTTAGTTATGCTGTCATAGTTAGTCCTGCCGGAGTCCCTGCTTGCACTCTACAGTAAATATACATTCACATTATACATTATGTGACTGTGATCATACCTAACTGCCATCTCTCCTCTTCTTCTCTTTCTCCCCCTCTTTCTCTCTCCTCTCTCCCCCTGTCTCCTTCTTTCACTCTTTCTCTCTCTCTCTCTGTCGAGCTACATGTCATCCCTGAACTGCCAGTGATCCAGACTCCCTCTGCCCTCCGGACCTGTCTGACCCATCCTGGTGCCCCGCTTCTGGTTGGAAGTCTCGTCGCATGGATGCCCCGTGTGTCTCTTTGGGATGCGTCTGGTGTCTGGGGATGATTCTATCTACTTAGTAGACGGTTCTGGCCTCGACTGGTGTGGTCAGCTGTTTCTCTGAGGACTTGACAATTCGATAGTTCAGGACTGGAACTTTCTACAAGTCTATCTGAGTCTCCAATAACTACTGCTCCATTTTAACATCAATTAACATCAACTATTATAGCTGAACTGCTTGCCACCTAAGACACTGTATAAATGCAGATCATTTCCTGCTATCTGTTTCACCCAGATGAGGATGGGTTCCCTGTTGAGTCTGGTTCCTCTCAAGGTTTCTTCCTATTACCATCTCAGGGAGTTTTTCCTTGCCACTGTCGCCCTCGGGCTTGCTCACCAGGGACTATCTGACCATTTTGATTCATGCACATTCACATTCAATACAAACTTAATTAATTCTTTTGATTGTGTAAAGCTGTTTTGAGACAATGTCAATTGTTAAAAGCGCTATACAAATAAAGTTGAATTGAAAATGTATGCCATGTTAACCTGAATATTTGGATTTTTTTTTTTTTTTACTTTAGGCTTTTGTTAACTAGAGTGTCATTGAGGGTCATATGTCAAAACAGCCAAATGGAACCTTATTATATTACTAACATCAGGGCTTAATTAAAGGTAGCATGGTGGTGTGATGTATAGAACTGTGACATCGCGCCTCCAGGGTCAAGAGATTGGAGCTGTGGTTCTTCATGCCGGCACGAACGACACCAGGCTGAGGCAGACGGAGATCCTAAAGAAGGACTTCAGGAGCCTGGTTGAGAAGGTCCGCAGCACATCACCCACGACAAGGATCATCGTATCTGGACCGCTTCCCACATTTCAGCGAGGAATCGAGAAGTTCAGTATATTATTTGCTTTTAATGAATGGTTACAATCTTGGTGTCAACAACAGAAATTACGCTTTGTTGATAACTGGAATGTTTTCTGGGAGCGTCCTAGGCTCTATCACACCGATGGCCTACACCCTAGCAGAGCTGGAGCAGCGGTCCTCTCTGACAACATCTCCAGAACACTACGAACCATCTGACTGGCGGTAAGTCATACCGTAGATTCCAAACATATTAGACACATCACAACTCACCGTAGTGATAGACGCACCCACATAGCTTGTCCTATAGAAACTGTGTCTGTTCCCCGAATACTGAGAAAAAATAATAAATTTGTTAAATTTGCCCGAAACAATCTGATAACCATAAAACCAGAAAAAGGCAAAATAAGTAGTCAAAATCCACCTCTAAAGTTTGGACTACTCAACATTAGATCCCTTGCGCCTAAAGCACTTATTGTTAATGAAATTATCTCAGATTATTGCCTTGACGCACTCTGTCTCACTGAAACCTGGCTTAAACCAAATGAATATTTTGGTCTGAATGAGTCTACTCCGTCAGGATATTTCTATAAGCACGAGCCCCGTCTAATTGGTCGCGGTGGTGGTGTCGCCACTATCTACAATGATGTACTCACTGTTACCCAGAAAATAAGGCCCAGGTTTAATTCATTTGAAGTGCTTATCATTAATGTTGCACTAAATGAAATACGTAATAAACCCTTGCTATATTTTACCTTGGCCACCGTGTACAGACCCCCGGGGCCATATGGCGATTTTCTTAAAGAATTTGGACATCTGCTATCAGACCTATTGGTTAACTCTGACAAAGTATTGATAGTAGGAGACTTTAACATTCATGTAGATGATGCTAACGACGCTTTAGCACTCACATTTATGGATTTACTAAATTCCTTTGGGGTTAAGCAAAATATAATTGGAGCAACTCACCGCTTTAATCATACGCTAGATTTAATTATATCCCATGGTATAGATGTCTCTAATATAGAGATCATACCTCAAAGTGATGATATCACAGATCATCACCTCCTGACATATACTCTACCCGTAGAACAGATTAGCTGTGTCTCCCCACGCTATCAATCTGTTAGAAATATGAATCCCACCACTAAAGACAGATTCACAAGTAATCTGCCGGATCTGTCCCAATTTCTTATTAGACCCCTAAATGCAGATGATCTAGATGAAGTGACTAGCAGCATGGGCACTATTTTTACCAGTACATTAGACACTGTTGCTCCCATCAGATTAAAAAAAGTCAGAGATAAAACATTGGCACCGTGGTACAACAGTCATACTCGCGCCCTAAAGAGAGCAACCCGTAACCTCGAGCGAAAATGGAGGAAAACTAAATTAGAAGTTTTTCGAATTGCGTATAAAGACAGTATGTGCAGCTATAGACAGGCTCTAAAAACTGCTAGGACCGAGCATCTTAGCCAACTGATAGCAAGAAACCAAAACAATCCCAGGTTCTTATTTAGTACAGTGGCTCGCCTAACAAAACCTAAGATGCCCGCAGAGAGTATCCCATCACAGTTTAGAAGTGAAGACTTTATGGACTTCTTTAATGAAAAAATCAATAATATCAGGAAGAAAATAATGGAGGTTCAACCTCTAATAGTATCTCACGATCCAGTTCAGCCTATAGCTTCACATTTAGATTTTCACTGCTTTACAGGTATAGGACAGGAAGAGCTGTATAAACTCATCACCTCGGCTAAATCAACAACGTGCCTGTTAGACCCAATCCCAACCAGATTTTTAAAAGAAGTGATGCTTACGGTTGGAGAGCCACTCCTAAACATTATTAATTCTTCATTACATCTAGGTCACGTCCCTAAACCTTTCAAGTTAGCAGTTATTAAGCCGCTTCTTAAAAAATCTAATTTGGACGCGAATGAAATAAAAAATTACAGACCAATCTCAAACCTCCCGTTCATATCAAAAATACTAGAAAAAGTAGTATCAGCTCAAATTTGCACATTCTTGCAGGATAACAACATCCTTGAAGAATTTCAGTCAGGTTTCAGGCCCCATCATAGCACAGAAACTGCACTAGTTAAGATTACAAATGACTTGTTTTTAGCTTCAGACCAAGGCTGCATCTCATTGCTAGTCCTGCTCGATCTTAGTGCTGCATTCGACACTATAGATCATAATATTCTCATAGATCGCTTACAAAATTATATAGGCATTCAGGGACAGGCACTAAAATGGTTTAGATCTTACCTGTCTGATCGCTACCATTTTGTAGATCTAAATGGAGAACCGTCTGGTATAATGCCAGTGAAATATGGGGTCCCACAAGGGTCAGTTTTAGGACCTCTGTTGTTCTCAATATACATGCTTCCCTTGGGTAACATCATTAGAAGACATGGGATTAGTTTCCATTGTTATGCTGATGATACCCAATTATATATCTCAACTAAACCAGACGAAATACCTAAGTTGTCTAGATTAACTGAGTGTGTCCAGGACATAAAAGATTGGATGACCAATAACTTTCTTTTATTAAATTCAGATAAGACAGAGATATTACTTATTGGCCCAAAAACCAGCACACAACAGCTTTCACAATTCAGCTTGCGCTTAGAAGGATGTACTGTTATTACCAGCTCAGCAGTAAAAGATCTGGGAGTAATATTAGACAGTAACTTGTCTTTTGAAAATCACATTTCAAATATCACAAAAACAGCCTTTTTCCATCTTCGAAATATTGCTAAACTTAGGAACATCTTATCCGTATCTGATGCAGAAAAACTAGTTCATGCATTCATGACCTCCAGACTGGACTATTGTAATGCATTACTAGGTGGTTGTCCTGCATCCTCAATAAACAAGCTTCAGTTAATCCAAAATGCAGCTGCCAGGGTTCTCACTAGATCCAGAAAATATGATCATATAACCCCAATATTATCATCCCTGCACTGGCTACCTGTTCAGTTTAGAATAAATTACAAAATAGTATTACTTACATACAAGGCCTTAAATGGTTTAGCTCCCACATACTGTACCTAACCAGTCTTCTGATACGCTACAATCCACCACGCGCCTTAAGATCACAAAACTCCGGACTTCTGGTAGTTCCCAGAATTTCAAAATCTACAAAAGGGGGTAGGGCTTTTTCATAATTAGCTCCAAAGCTTTGGAATAGCCTTCCAGACAGTGTTCGGGGAGCAGACACGGTTTCTCAGTTCAAAAGTAGACTCAAGACGCATCTTTTTAATCTGGCATACACATAACTCATCCCAGTACTCATACTCCAGTACACCTATACCGAATGGCAACTACGCTAATTCTCCCCATCTGTTCTGTATTTCTCTACCCATCCCGAGGCATCGGGAGATTTTGCCAGCTTCAGTAGACAAAGGCCGACCCTGCGAGGTTCCTGAGGCATCCAGAGAAGGACCAGCTCCAACTGGATTCAGCTTTATGATGGTTGGAGCTACACATGCTGCTCCTGTGCTTCCAGTGATCCAGACCTCATCTGCCCTCTGCACCTACTGACTCGTCCCTATGCTGAGCTGGTCTTCATGACAATTTAAATAATTTCTGTCATATTGAATTTTCACCTGCACAACACACAAGATGTTATATCATTTCTATCTGTTATCGCCCAAATGAGGATGGGTTCCCTGTTGAGTCTGGTTCCTCTCAAGGTTTCTTCCTAATGCCATCTCAGGGAGTTTTTCCTTGCCACCGTCGCCGTCACCCTTGGCTTGCTCATCAGAGAAATTTCATTCATTATTATCTGCACATTTTTCTCACACATCCACACTTCCAATTATTTTCTTTTCTATAATTATTATTATTATTTGTTTTTATTTATTTATTTTCTATTATAATTTTATTTCTTTATTTATTTCTTTATATATAATTATTCTATATATATATAATTTTTTTTTTTTTTTTTTTTTGTTAAATTTCTTAAATTTTTGTGAAGCTGCTTTGAGACAATGACCATTGTTAAAAGCGCTATATAAATAAAAATGAATTGAATTGAATTGAGATTGATTACGAGTCTGTGTGCGTGCCATTTGCATGTTCTCCCTGTGCATGGTGGGTATTCTCCAGTTTTTCATGGCACACAGTCACAAAATAGAAGACAACTTTGTTCTTGTACATGCGTGTACATACTCACGCTGTGCTAAACAACAGCCTTGGGAAGGAATATTGCATCAATATTTCTATGTATGCATATTATCTTCTGCATCATTATAAATACTCTATAAAGCAAAAATAGCCTTGCCATGTAATTCACATTCTCTGTGCTGGGCTTGGCATTAGAATTTGGTAATACTACTCCTAAACAAGTGGTGCTAGCCTATCATATCCATATGAGATAATCAAAGCGTCAGACCTGAACACATCAGACTTGCCACTGTTTTACATTTATTTTGACATTTACTGTAAGGTAACACCACTTGCGTTTTCCGTTTCTGCTACTGTATGTTGATTGTGACATCATAGTCATGGTGGAAAACTGTCAAGGAGTTGGAAACCAAAAAAAGGAGAAAAAAAATTGAGCCCTAAAAGTTTTTAAAACATTTCTTCAACAATACTTTAAACAGAACTGTGTCACGCTCTCAGTGCCTTCGCGCTGATCAGAAACCTTTTGACATTTCCTTTCCCACGCTGTCAGACTCTCATCACGTGGTCATGCTTTCCCACGCTGTCATCGCTCCTCCCGGACCGCCCCGCCGGCACACCGGTTTCTCATCTGGCGCTGATTTCACCCAGCTTATAAGGAAGCGCAGCGTGCTGCCTCGCGCTGGATTATTGTGTGTTTTTTGGCCATAGTTTTCTCGCGTTTCTGTTCATGACTTTTCACGTTGCCGACCTCGCTTGCTTCTCGTTTTCCCCCTCGCCTCCCGATTTGGATTATTGCCACGCTTGGATTTAACGGCTTTGAACTTTCGCTTTCGTTTCTCGACCACGGCTCAGCTTCACGTTTTTGCTCGACGCCCTCGCTGACTGATCACACGGCTTTGATCTCTTGCTCTCCTCCTCGACCACGGCTCAGCTTCACGTTTTGGCTCGACGCCCCCGCCGACTGATCACACGGCTCTGATCTCTCGCTCTCTACCTGCAACTGGGTCCACTTTCACAGTCCACGTTCTGCATCACGACAGAATAATCCAGCCAGCACTATGGACCCAGCAGGGTTAGACGGAATGCGACGGGCACTGGAGACCCAAAGTGTGCTCCTCGGAAAGAACCAGGAGGAACTCATCGCCACGAGACAAACTCTAGCTGACGTCATCTCCCAAGTACAACGGCTCCAGGTACCTACAGCTCAGACCTCACATTCCGGAACACCACGAGAGCCACGCCTACCAGCCCCTCCCACCTATGGGGGAGAACCAGGAACTTGCAGGTCCTTCCTCTCACAATGCTCACTGATTTTCGAGCTTCAAACCTCCTCCTTCTCATCAGAACGTTCCCGGGTGGCCTACATCATCACGCTACTAACTGATAGAGCCAGGGAGTGGAGTACAGCCCTCTGGGAGGCTCGCGACCCATGCTGCGAGAACTTCGACAACTTCTCCAAGGAGATGAGGAGGGTCTTTGATCGCTCATTCGCCGGCAGGGAGGCGGGAACAAGGTTATTAAGACTTCATCAGGGATCCCGCTCTGCTTACGACTATGCCATCGAGTTCCGCACCCTAGCCGCTTCTAGTGGATGGAATGACAGAGCCCTAGCGGATGTCTTTCTGGAAGGGCTATCAGAAGCTCTTAAGGATGAGCTCATCTCCCGCGAAACCCCCACGGACCTCCACGAACTCATGGATCTCGCCGGGCGGGTCGACTCACGTCTCCAGTTAAGACGGCACCCCAGAATAGGGCACGCGCCTCCTGCCCTGCAGCAAACCAATCAGGAGGAGCCCATGCAGCTAGGCAGGACCCGCATCTCTGACGAGGAGAGACGCCGACGCCGCCTACAAGGGGCTTGTTTTTACTGTGGAGCTTCAGGACACAGGCTTAAAGACTGCTCATTAAAAGGGAGGCCCCCCCTAGTCAGACTGGGAACACTAGAAGGCTCCCCTCCTGATAGATTTCCACAATCACGTCCCCTACTTCCCGTAAACCTAATCATCGGTGGTCAGGCTCACCCAATTCAGGCACTAATTGACTCCGGCTCCGATCGAAATTTGATCAGCGCGAATACGGTGAGAGCATTAAAGATCCCTGGCTTACCACTAGACACTCCGCTCGCCGTTCAGGCCTTGGATGGGAGCCGGCTTCCACCCATCATACTTAGAACCCCACCGTTAACCTTAAGAACGTCAGGGAACCACTCTGAGGAGATCTCCCTCTTCATTATGGAGAAATCACACGCCGCCTTGGTCCTCGGACTTCCCTGGCTAGCCCTCCATGGACCCCAGATCGATTGGAACAAGCAAGTCATCACGGGTTGGAGTCCCTCATGCTCCAGGACATGCCTGCACTCAGCACTCCCTCCAACTCCTATCCTGGCCACGCCCCATGAAACCCCGGACATCTCCAGCGTACCCACCGAATACCATGATCTTGGGCAGGTCTTCAATAAGACCCGAGCCATGTCACTTCTGCCGCACCGACCATACGACTGTCCCATTGATCTTCTCCCGGGCACCTCTCCTCCGAAAGGCAGACTTTACTCTCTGGCACACCAAGAAAGAGAGGCCATGAATAAGTATATCACAGATTCCCTCGCCGCCGGAATTATTCGTCCATCCTCCTCGCCCGCTGGGGCAGGATTTTTCTTCGTCAAGAAAAAAGACAAGTCCCTTCGTCCATGCATTGATTACAGAGGGCTTAACGAGATAACCGTCAGGAACCGCTACCCGTTACCTCTCATGGCCACCGCCTTCGAACTTCTCCAAGGGGCGGACATTTTCACCAAGCTCGACCTACGAAACGCTTATCACCTCGTCCGCATCCGGGAGGGCGACGAGTGGAAAACTGCCTTCAACACACCCACTGGGCATTACGAGTATCTGGTGGTTCCGTTCGGATTGACCAACGCTCCTGCCGTATTCCAGGCCCTCATTAATGACGTTCTCCGTGACTTCTTGAATTCCTTCGTGTTCGTGTATTTGGACGACATTTTGATTTTCTCTCGAGGCCTGGAGGAGCACCGGCACCACGTTCGCCAAGTTCTGCAGAGGCTCCTAGAGAACAATCTCTTTGTTAAAGCCGAGAAATGTGAGTTCCATACAACTTCCACAACGTTCCTAGGGTTTGTCATCTCTCCCTCCAGACTGGAGATGGAACCCGCCAAGGTCCAGGCCGTCTCCAACTGGCCCACGCCAGCCTCTCGACGTGACCTCCAACGGTTCCTGGGGTTCGCGAACTTCTATCGCCGCTTCATCCGGGGTTACAGTTCTGTCGCCGCCCCCCTCACCTCCCTGACTTCCCCCAAGACACAGTTCTGCTGGAACAACGAGGCAGACAAGGCCTTCACGGACCTCAAGAAGCGGTTCACCTCAGCCCCCATACTCACCATACCCGATCCATCTCGCCAGTTTGTGGTAGAAGTGGACGCCTCCAACACTGGCGTTGGGGGAATTCTCTCCCAAAGATCCCCGCGAGACAACAAGCTGCACCCCTGCTCATTCTACCATCTCGTTGTCTCGTTGCCGCCTTAGAGCTAGACATCGAGACCAAAGTCAAGCAGGCATTGACTCAGGAGCCCGGCCCAAGCAATGTCCCCCCAGATCGCCTCTTTGTTCCCCCCGGTCTGCGCCCGCAGGTCCTGGAGTGGGGTCATGGATCCAAGCTGTCCTGTCACCCAGGCTCTGCCCGAACGCTATTTATCATACAACAGCGTTTCTGGTGGTCCACGATGGGGAGGGATGTCTCCAGCTTTGTGGCAGCCTGCGACATTTGCACCCGCTGCAAACCCAACAACCGTCCTCCGGCTGGCCTCCTCAGACCCTTACCCATACCTCACCGTCCCTGGTCGCATATTTCGCTGGACTTTGTAACAGGGCTACCCTCATCTGACGGAAACACTTGCATCCTGACCATTGTTGACCGCTTCTCCAAGTCCGTCCACCTAGTCCCGCTCCCCAAGCTCCCGTCCGCCAAAGAGACCGCAGAGCAATTGATATTTCATGTTTTTCGTCTTCACGGCCTCCCCACCGACATAGTTTCAGACCGTGGCCCTCAATTCACCTCACGCTTCTGGGGGGCCTTTTGTAAACTCATCGGAGCCTCTCCTAGCCTATCTTCTGGTTTTCATCCCCAATCCAACGGCCAAACAGAATGAAAAAACCAAGCAATGGAAGTCTCCCTCCGGTGTATGACTACTCGTGATGCCACCACCTGGAGTAAGTTTCTCCCGTGGGTCGAGTACGCTCACAACTCCCTGCCATCTGCCTCAACGGGCCTCTCTCCGTTCCAGTGCTGCCTGGGCTACCAACCACCACTGTTCCCCACTCAAGAGGAGGAGGTAGAGGTCCCCTCGGCACAACACTTTATCCGCCGCTGCAAAAGTACATGGTTACGAGCCAGACGATCCCTGCTGCAAGCATCCCGCTTATACAAGAGACAGGCGGACCGTCATCGCTCCAAGACTCCCAGGTATCACATAGGAGACAGAGTCATGCTCGCCACCAGAGACATTCCCCTAAAGACACTTTCCCGCAAGCTCTCTCCCCGTTTCATCGGACCCTTCACAATAACCAGGATAATCAACCCGTGCGCTGTCCGTCTCCTACTCCCATCGTCTATGCGACGCATCCACCCCACCTTCCATGTGTCCCAGCTACGACGCATTGTAAACTGTTCTCTAAGTCCACCCTCCCACCCTCATCCTCCTCCCCGTATCATCGATGGCAGTGAGGCGTACACAGTCAGAAAACTCCTGAAGGCCCGCCGGCGAGGCAGAGGAATCCAGTTTTTGGTGGATTGGGAGGGCTACGGCCCTGAGGAGAGAAGCTGGATCCCAGCCAGATTCATCCTCGACCGAACCCTGATCACGGACTTCTACAGACGCTGCCCCAACGCACCCCGCGTAACGCCTGGAGGCGTTCGTTAGAGGAGGGGTACTGTCACGCTCTCAGTGCCTTCGCGCTGATCAGAAACCTTTTGACATTTCCTTTCCCACGCTGTCAGACTCTCATCACGTGGTCATGCTTTCCCACGCTGTCATCGCTCCTCCCGGACCGCCCCGCCGGCACACCGGTTTCTCATCTGGCGCTGATTTCACCCAGCTTATAAGGAAGCGCAGCGCGCTGCCTCGCGCTGGATTATTGTGTGTTTTTTGGCCATAGTTTTCTCGCGTTTCTGTTCATGACTTTTCACGTTGCCGACCTCGCTTGCTTCTCGTTTTCCCCCTCGCCTCCCGATTTGGATTATTGCCACGCTTGGATTTAACGGCTTTGAACTTTCGCTTTCGTTTCTCGACCACGGCTCAGCTTCACGTTTTTGCTCGACGCCCTCGCTGACTGATCACACGGCTTTGATCTCTTGCTCTCCTCCTCGACCACGGCTCAGCTTCACGTTTTGGCTCGACGCCCCCGCCGACTGATCACACGGCTCTGATCTCTCGCTCTCTACCTGCAACTGGGTCCACTTTCACAGTCCACGTTCTGCATCACGACAAACTGAGACTCAAAAGAGAAAGCAGCGATCAGACTGAAGTTTACATCTGTAATGTTGAAGCTGAGACCTGCAGAACATAAAAGACTAGGCAGTTATCAAGTTCAGCTAGATGGTTAGTCTTTGCTAGTAGTCAGGTAAGG
Organism: Channallabes apus; assembly: GCA_030522415.1. Lineage (NCBI taxonomy): Eukaryota > Metazoa > Chordata > Actinopteri > Siluriformes > Clariidae > Channallabes > Channallabes apus. Next base: position 44,565,788 of record CM060112.1, read on the forward strand.
CTTGTAATTAAGCTTGGTAATATTAATATCAATAATCTGTGTTAATTTAAAATGAATTATTTGCTCAGGTGGGACATGAAATATGGGTATTTGTTTGAAAATCTATATCGATACCATAGTTGGTACAAATCTTAATTAATCTTAAATGTTCGTTCATTTTATTATTATCTATGCAGTAGTTGCAATTATTGTGAAGAATGAGGAATATGAGAAACATTTTCATTCCAATTATGAATATCATGAATAGAATCATTGTGGGTGTTACAGTGAAGTACCAGCGTCGAGGGTTCGATGCCTACCTCGGGATGTGCATGTTTTCCCCGTGCTTGGTGAGTTTTGTCCGGGTACTCCGGTTTCCTCCAAAGACATGTAGATTAGGGTAATTGACGTCCCCAAATTGCACGTTTTATTTGTGTGTGTACCCTTCAATGGACTTGGACCCTTTTCAGTGTGTACGAAGGAAAACTCCTTGGATAGGTGTACAGGATAAGCGGTATAGAAGATGAATCAATGAAGAAAGTACGATTGTGTTAGTATAAATATTTTATCTGATTGTCTGATACAGTACAGTAGCTTTCCTGAAACGACAGCAGGGAGTTGGTCGGATTTGAATATAGTGATGTTTGATGATAATGATTGCTAAGTATTTTATGTTTTATCAAACCAAGCTTTGTTTTTGATGTTTGATCTGTCATCATTATGTCACTCGAAGAAAATAAATGTACACCAAGGTAGAAAGTCGTTTGTGACGATGATCTGATGCAAAGTTTAAAAAGACATCAAACACAAGCAAAACAAAAGCCATGTACTGTATTTGGATTAATGATCCTTTATAAATATTTATGCATGCTTATGTCAATAAATGGTTACGTAGGTGTCGTGTAGCTGTGTAATTTGGTATTAAAATTTACTGCAGTGCCCTTGGATGTGTGAATGTGTATGTGTGTGTGCCCTGCGATGGATTGGCACCCTGTCCAGGGTGTACCCTGCCTTGTGCCCCAAAGTCTCCTGGGATAGGCTCCAGGCCCCCTGCGACCATGATCACAGGATAAAGCGGTATAGAAGATGAATGAATGAATGAATGCAGTGCCCTTTTTAATGTATGAAATAAAACACTTAGAGTCATACGGCTATAGTGCTATAGGAAAAAAAAGGTGACATGGCCTCAAGATGAATTATAACATGATGTATTGTTTTTTCGTCTACCACAGCAATCTGTCATGGGTATATTAAGAAAAAGGCACATAAAAAAGTTAGTTCTGTATCTTGGTGTACTGTATATTGTCAAATAAATGTTTAGATTTGTAACTAAATAAACCTTCTTATTAATTCTTATGTCAAATTCTTGTACAGTATGTACAGAGTGACAATAGTGTGGGAGGATCTTCTACTCTATGAGCTGAAGGTGGTGAAGTAAATTTCTCCTGGGCCCAGATGTTTTAATAGAGACCATAAACAAAGTCAGCAATTGTTGTGGAAACCCTTTCCCTTTAAAAATATATCAGTAGGCAGATGTCATACTGTTTTATGCGGAGATTGGCATGTCGGTTATTTTGCATCTTGGAAAATCTGTCACAGTACTTATGGAGGCTTTGTCTATCACACATGCTTCTTCATAAGGTAAGCCTTAATTATATGTACTGTCTGTTATATATGTTATTCAAGATTCAAGATTCAAGATTCAAAGAACTTTATTAATCCCAAAGGGAAATTGCTTATGCTCGGTTACAGGTGCTCACAGTTGTTAACTAAGGAAGGTAAAAAAAAAAAAAAAAAAAAAAAAAAAGGGTAAGTATTAGTGTCCTGTTGTATACCAGTCAGTGAAAAAAAAAATCCACATACATGTGTGTATGAGTTACAGAGAAGAGTTGTAAAGTTTTATGGCCGTTGGGAGAAAGGATCTCCTGTGACGCTCAGTGGAACACTTGATAGTAATCAGTCTCTGGCTGAAACTGCTCCTCTGTTCAGCCAAAACACTGTATAGCGGGTGAGAAGGATTGTTCACAATGGATTGTACTTTGGACAGAATCCTCCTCTTAGCTACTACATCCACCGAGTCAAGCTCCATGCCTAGCACAGATCCGGCCTTTTTAATTGACTTGTCCAGTTTGTTCTTATCAGACACCTTAATGTTACCACCCCAACAGACCACAGCGTAAAAAATGACACTCGCCACAACGGTCTCATAGAACATCTGTAGAATGGTATTACAGACGTTAAAAGACCTGAGCCTTCGAAGAAAGTACAATCGACTCTGACCTTTCTTGTAGAGTGCCGTTGTGTTGAGTGACCAGTCAAGTTTGTTGTCCAGATAAACTCCCAGATATTTGTAATCGGAGACAATGTCCACTATCTCCCCCTTGACAGATATAGGAGTCACAGGGGTCTTGCTTCTCCTAAAGTCTACCACCATCTCCTTTGTTTTCCTGATGTTGAGTTGTAGGTGATTACGCTCACACCAGGAAACGAAGTCATCCACAACAGACTGGTACTCCGAGGTGTCACCCTCCTCTATACACCCAACAACCACAGAGTCGTCAGAGAACTTCTGCAGGTGGCATGACTCTGAGTTATATCTAAAGTCGGATGTATAGAGGGTGAAAAGAAACGGAGACAGTACCGTCCCCTGGGGAGCTCCAGTGCTGCAGATCAAAGTCTCTGACACACAGTTCTTTAGTCGGACATACTGGGGGCGACAGGTCAGGTAGTCCATGATCCAGGAAACCAAGCGGGTGTCAATGTTTATGTTCCTTAATTTCTCCCCCAGTACTGCTGGTTGGATGGTGTTGAAGGCACTGGAGAAGTCAAAGAACATCATCCTTACGGAGGTCCTAGGCTTGTCAAGGTGAGAGTAGGTGCGATGTAGCAGGTGTATTATGGCGTCATCAACACCCATGAACGGCTGATAGGCAAACTGAAGAGGGTCCAGAGAGGACTTCACCAGGGGACGAAGTGTATCCAGGATCAGTCTCTCAAACACCTTCATAATATGCGATGTTAAAGCAACCGGCCTGTAGTCGTTCTGGGCACAGGGACGTGGTGTTTTGGGTACCGGCACAATGCATGATGTTTTCCACAGTGCAGGGACTTTCTGAAGAGACAGACTCAGGCTAAAGAGGTACTGGAGGACACCACATAGTTGGGGAGCACAGGATTTCAGGACTCTCGGATTGATCTTATCCGGACCTACAGCTTTTGTAGGGCTGATCTTACTCAGGCCATGTTTAACCTGATCCACTGAGATGTTGATTGCTGGGAGTGCAGGAGTAGTGACTGTGACTGTTCTCTGTGTAGGGGAGGACATAGGAGCAGGAATGTGTGGATTTGGGTTGAAGTCGGGGGGAGTGTGAGACATAGGGACATCAAATCTATTGAAGAAAGTGTTGAGGTCGTTTGCACGTTCCCTATTCCCCTCAATAGCCTGGCCGCTTGTCTTATAGCCAGTGATACTCCTCATGCCCCTCCACACCTCTCTCGTGTTGTTTTGCTTCAGCCTTTGTTCTAGTTTTCTCCTGTATGCCTCTTTCCCCTCCTTGATTTTCCCGGTTAGCATTTTTTGAGCCTTCTTCACTGCTTCCTTATCACCAGACCTAAAGGCACTTTTTTTTTTCATTTAAACACGCTTTAATGTCTTTGGTGACCCAGGGTTTGTTGTTGGGGAAACAGCGAATATCTCTCATCGGTACACAGGTGTCAACACAGAAGTTAATGTACTCCGTGATGCAGTCCGTCATTCCATCAATGTCCTCTCCATATGATGCACTGAGAACCTCCCAGTCTGTAGCCTCGAAACAATCCTGTAACGTAGCAGTGGCACCTTCTGACCATCTTCTTACACTCCTCACATTAGCAGGCTGTCTCTGAACTAGTGGTTTGTATGTGGGCATGAGGTGGACTAGGTTGTGATCCGACCTCCCCAGGGGGGGAAGTGCTGCAGCACTGTAAGCACCTTTAACATTAGCATACAGCAGGTCTAGTGTCTTCTCCCCCCTAGTGTGACAATCCACGTACTGGGTGAAAGTGGGAATAGTCTTGTTCAGTGATGTGTGATTGAAATCACCGGAGATCAGGAGAAAGGCATCAGGGTGTCGAGTCTGGAGTTTGGCAGTTACAGAGTGAATGACGTCACACGCGGCAGCGGCATTCGCGGATGGAGGAATGTACACAGCAGTTATTATCACATGTGAGAATTCTCTTGGTAAATAATACGGGCGAAGTCCGACAGCCAACAGTTCAATATCTGGACTACAAACGCGCTCCTTAACAGTCACATGACCGGGGTTACACCACATGTTGTTGATGTAAACAGCCAGCCCCCCTCCTTTCCTCTTACCGCTCTCTCTCCTCGTCCTGTCGCTCCGTATCGCGCTGAAGCCGTCCAGTGTAATATTAGAGTCAGGCACTGTAACCAAGTCTCTGTAAAACACATCAGACTGCACTCGCGGAAGATGTTTTCAGTCTTTAACAAAGCTGTCAACTCGTCCATCTTATTGTCCAGAGATCTCACGTTGCCCATGATAAGAGACGGGACATACGGCTTGTACTTTCTCATCCTTTCCTTATGCGCCGCGCGTTTCTCTTCCTCTTTGGCTCCTCTGCGCCGCTTCCTTCCACCTCTGCATCCCCTTATCGTCCTCCTCCGTATCTCATCCGGAATGTTTAAAGTCCTATACAGAGTCGGATCTCTGATGCCGGCCGGCTTCAGTGCGATCAGCTGTTCCCTGTTGTAAACAAAGGAGCCGCCTCCTTGCTGTTGCGCGCTGATCACCCGGAGCGCCGAAAGTGTAATTAAAATTGCGTAACTGAGAACAAGAACACTTTCAAAACGCATGGTTTGAAAGGGCGACCTTACTTGTTAAATACAGAATAAAGTTATAAATAAATAAGAGAAGGAAAGTATAATAAAAGTAAAAAACACACGAGAATTCCGAGAGCAACTGCACCAAGCTGCTGCACGCTCGCGCATGCGCAGAAGAAAGAAAGAATTCATTAATTCATTTTTAATGTATGAAATAAAACACTTAGAGTCATACGGCTATAGTGCTATAGGAAAAAAAAGGTGACATGGCCTCAAGATGAATTATAACATGATGTATTGTTTTTTCGTCTACCACAGCAATCTGTCATGGGTATATTAAGAAAAAGGCACATAAAAAAGTTAGTTCTGTATCTTGGTGTACTGTATATTGTCAAATAAATGTTTAGATTTGTAACTAAATAAACCTTCTTATTAATTCTTATGTCAAATTCTTGTACAGTATGTACAGAGTGACAATAGTGTGGGAGGATCTTCTACTCTATGAGCTGAAGGTGGTGAAGTAAATTTCTCCTGGGCCCAGATGTTTTAATAGAGACCATAAACAAAGTCAGCAATTGTTGTGGAAACCCTTTCCCTTTAAAAATATATCAGTAGGCAGATGTCATACTGTTTTATGCGGAGATTGGCATGTCGGTTATTTTGCATCTTGGAAAATCTGTCACAGTACTTATGGAGGCTTTGTCTATCACACATGCTTCTTCATAAGGTAAGCCTTAATTATATGTACTGTCTGTTATATATGTTATGCTTGTACATTTTTTAAATTATATTTATTTATGTATTTATTTCGCTAGCCCAGTACCATATACTGCTGGTCCAAGGATAAGCACAATGGAAGTGTGTATTGTCTCTCGTTTAACACCTGTCTTATTTTTGACCTCTCAATTGGATTCTGTGGCATTAATTATGTTTAATAAATTTTCGTTCTGATAATTAAAGGATCACAAGACCTACAAAGATGCATATACCCTGAAGTGATCTAGTGTTTACCAAGAGATCATACTATTTACCAAGCAGGTGGTTACTGCAAGAACTGTACATCCCGCTGTCTCCATGCTGTCTCCACTGGTGCACTATCAGTGTACTTTTTTTTTCTTACAAAATGTCTATAGTATATAGTATAACTTGATGCTGAATGTACAATGAGTATGCATAGACTTATTTAAAACAGTGTATTTATATACTTATATATATTTAGTATTTTTTACATACATGTTGTTAGGCCAAGTATTATTTTCATTCATTCATTCATTCATTCATTCATCTTCTATACCGCTTTATCCTGTATTTAGGGTCACGGGGACCTGGAGCCTATCCCAGGAGACTCAGGGCACGAGGCAGGGTACACCCTGGACAGCGAGTCAATCCATCGCAGAACACACACACACACACACACACACACACACACACACACACACACACACACACACACACTCATTCACACACTATGGTCAATTTGGGAACGCCAATTAGCCTAATCTGCATGTCTTTGAACTGTGGGAGGAAACCGGAGTACCCGGGTATTATTTTCAAATAAGAATAATTATGGGTATTAGAAGAAGAGTGTAATTCTATCACAAAAAATAACCTGTCTCAAGTTAACAAACAAACCTGCTGATCTTTAAAGGCTTGGGTGTATCTTAAACGCTTCTTCTGCAACTGTCAGTAATACTGTAAAAACCACTAAACCAATTTTGCTTATTACATGTAAAATGCAGATAATGATACTAATAATTACAGATGCACCATTACTTATAATTTGATTAAAGTACAGAGATAAATACATGTTAGAATGTCTGGTGCGTGAATCAAGGTGAGGAGAGAAGTCATGGGTCACACTTGACCTGATTCATGTTTAAAACATACATATATATATATTGACAGTAATTTCTTATGAAGGACATTAGACATAACGCATCTCTCACACTGTCCTTCACTAAGTTTGGATAAATGCAGGCATTTCACGACTCATGTGGGCATAAATATAAATCCAATCATCTCGAGTAAATACCTTAAGGCAAAAATGCATGCTGAAATAGATGCTAGTCTAGCACAGAGCGCTATGCACATGCATGAAAAACCAACAGACAGACAGACAAACAGAACTGCCTCAACACACACACAGCCATGTCCATTTGGGTAATTCAGAGTTTGAGTGAACATAATAAATAATTAGTGATTACTCTATTAATATGACTCACCTTATTTACAGTATATTTATTACACCTGCAAATGAAAAAATAAATTTTGTTTAATGTCATTTTCAGGATGTTGATCAAGTAAACAGTGAATTACTTTGGAAGATAAATCATCAGCTTATTGCTTTGTCTCAGTAAACACAGTGGTAAACAGTGATCATGCCATGAATTGACAGACCCACCCATTTAATTTTAAGTAATACATTCCTCTTCCTACTAAACACCAGAGGGGTATGCGGTTTGTGTAGACGATACTGTAACACCCAGAGTCCAATCAACATTTGTTCATCGAAATGAAGTTGCTTCTGGTCTTCTACTTCTCTTCCTCTCTCTTCTGCTCAGGTAATAACTTTATTCTAACTATACTGTAGGCCTTTCTTTCTTTCCTTTTTTTTTTTTAAATAAAAAAAAAATCACAATAATTGTGTAATAAATTTTTTTTTTACAATAAAAATTTAATTGTACAATTCTAGCTTTGTTTTTATATGTTTTGCTTGTTTAGGTAGAATTATGTTAAAACTTAATTGTGCGTTGTTGAATAGTTCTTCAAAAAATAAATTATTATAATCACAAATACAATCACATACAATATAATATAATCACATATATAATAATCTCTAACAATTTCTTTTTATATATAAACAATAAATAAGAATCAGGTCACGCACTTAATGTAGAAACTGTATAAAAAACATTCATAGTCTTTTGACAGATCAGTTATCAGTTCTTGTTTTGCATGGAAAACATAAAGATTTATTAATTAATTTAGTATATTATTTTAATTTTCATTCATTATATTATTTAAAATCATACACCTAAAGATGTATAGCATAAAGCTTCAGTGTCAAGACAAGATGAAACTCATTCAAGGTAGCAAGTATAGCTTTGCATTTATTTAACTGTTATTCAGCTTTCTAATTGTGTAACTACTGATACCTTCATATGTCTGCATCATTCATGCATTAAGTTTTTGTTTGATTTTTTCAAGTAACCATGCTGGATTGTTTACATTGCGCAAGTGAATCAGGATCATGTACCACCACAACTTCACAACAATGTCCACCAGATAATGTGTGTGCTGCTCTGATATACAATTTTTCTTTGTCAAGTAGGTACAGAAAAGTTAAATTTACTGTTGCTTGTATACAGTATTATCAAATGTTAAAAACAACAAAAAACAAATATTCAAAAACAATACAAGACATGATATGGATTTTATGTTTAAATGTCTGTTTAAGGGTTTATTGTGAATATTGGAGAAATTCATGGCTGCCTTCCACAGGCTGTCTGTAATCCACTGAATCCAAGTATTTTAGAAACAATTTACTCAGCTAATGTTGGAGTGGCGAAAGGTTTTCTATCCATCTTTTGCTGTGAGTCTGATAACTGCAACCACATCTCTGGTAAGAAAAATATATATACTGTATACACATGCAAAACTACTGTCTATCTATCTACTATAATATATATTATATATTATATATATCAGAGGTTACAAGGAAACCACAAAACTTAGTTAATTGTAACGTTATAGACGTTATAGACGTAACATAATAGTTTTAGAGTTATGGCTGATTGATGTATATTTATTGATGCTTTTATAAGATAGGATCAAAGTGATAAGGACGATTTAATACTGTTTAATTCACCAAATAAGTCACCCTACATTTTACCATTGTAGAGCTACATCAATTCATAGATTTGTGCCGGTTTATGAGAAGTCCTTGTTCCTGCTAAGGTGAAGGGCATTCATGTATTTTATATAAGAAAGGCCATGTGGCAAAACTTTGTATTTGTATTGCCCCTTAGTGATAAACCAACCTTTTGATTCAGTACTCTCTCTGTGTTCAAGAGCTGCCAGCACTAGATACTATATATCAAATTACAAAACACCCTTCTATCTAACGAATAAAAATCCGCACAAAAGACGTATGAGGTCCAGTCCAGTCTAGTGTAGTATTTTGTACCATCTCTTTGCCTCATTCAGGAGATATTCAATAAGATGCTTTTATCCAGGGGAACTTTGAGATCTGCTATGGAGTATCTATCAGAAACATATTGTTATGCTGTTTCAGTAGGTTACGGACCAAGAACACCATTAACATAAAACCTACAGTAAAAAGCATAATAAACTCTCAGGTTAAAAGACAAAGTGCCAATTTAAGGGCTTGGTAATATAGTAAGCCTTTAGTCTTTGTCTAAAGATATAATAAACTGTTTTAATTCAATAAATACAGTCTGTTCATAAATTTGAAATAGACTTAGAGTTGCACATTAGAAAGAAAAAAAATGCACTTTTGAAAATGAGAGAGACTAGAAGTTGGAAGTGAACGGTGTGATCAGTGCATGACTCCACATGATTACATTATGTCTTTAGGATTTTGGTGATAATTTCAGATCATGACTTCAGGTACTTAAGAAGCTAATACATGTGAAGAGAGGTATTGCTGCAATGCTTATGTGACAAATTAAATCTTTCTTCTTATTAATAAGTACTAACACTGAATAAGCCTTGATGAACTTTCAGCTACAAACAACCAGAGGTGGAAAGAGTAATACAATTTTGTACTCAAGTACAAGTACTGTTACTTCAGTGAAATTTTACTTAAGTACAAGTAAAGTTACCCTTATAAAAATCTACTCAAATAAAAGTAAAAAGTAGCTCATTAAAAAATTTACTCAGAGTAAAAGTTACCGAGTTACTTTTGTATTTTAATTTTTTTAACAGTGGGGGTGATTATTTTGCTGAATTGTTTTGCCCTTGGGTGTTTTCATGTTCACTCTTTTATTAACAGATTATTGTTTGTGTTTAAATGTTTGCTGTGGGTGTCGATTGTATATTGATCTGGCTCTGCTTTTTTTGTTGTTGTTTTATTTGTTAAATATCCAAAAAAAAAAAAAAAAAAAACCACAGCGGGGGTGGGATGAGGCATTCTATCGTAGTTCAAAAAAGATGAGCAGATATAAAACTAGTTGTTTTTAACTGAAGGAACACCTTTGCATAATAAAGCTGTTGTCTTTGTTGTGCTTGAAAATCAAAGTGGTCACTTAAATATGGTGTTACGTCCCAGTCTAGGGTCATACAGCAAAAGACTGGTTCAGGGTTCTATTTTAAACTGTATGGAAATGGTGGTATATGGCAGAAAGAACTAGATCCAATCATTAACTGATGAAATAATGAGGTTTGTATATACAAACACACAGCAGGAGGAGGAGGATCAGATTCAGGATGGACCCAGGCCAAAATAACAAACAAAATGGTATTTATATTTAGTAGGTAGATTACCTGCGAAAAGAAACAACAACAAAAAAACCCCAGAAACAAAAATACAGGTACCTTCCCAGACTCCCTAAACCAAAAACAATGAAATTATCTACAAATATATACAAAGACCAACCAAACCAAAGGGACAAAGCAATAATCAAAGTCAATTGGAGGCAAAAAGTCAAAACCGGAATACACAACCAAATATCAAAACGCCAAAATCACAATCTTTCCTCTTTCCCGCGTCTCTCTCCGGTTTATATTGTATATGGTCGCGCTAGTCGATGACGTCACTCAAGGCGGAAGCGACCGTGTGGAAGGTCAGGTAGATGCCGATGTCAGAAAACCTGGAGTGGAGTCTGGAGCGGCGCGCGACCAGGACATGATACACACACGCGGCGCAACGGAGCATTTATACAAAGCATAATATTTTTATTATTTTAGCATTTTCATTCATTTATTTTTTACTCAGTAGCGAATATGATTTAAAATGTAGCGAATTACAATACTTCAAACAAAACGTACTTAAGTAAAAGTAAAATTACAGATTTTGAAAACTACTTTAAAAAGTAGAAATACACAAAAAAGCTACTCAATTACAGTAACGCGAGTAAATGTAATTCGTTACTTTCCACCTCTGCAAACAACATACTGCAGCTTTGCTGTCATACATGCATTTCAGATAACACAGAACGAGACAACAAACCAAATGGACTTCAATGTTTAAGCTGTCAGAACCCACCAGACAAAACATGCAACTCTTCCATTTCTTGTGCAGGAAGTCAAGATCATTGTATTACTGGAACAGGTTAGAAGTCTATGGCTGCTTTCACTAATATAGAACATTTTTATGCTTAATAAGCATATTCTTACATATTTATACCTATAATTTTGTAACAATAACATAACTTTGAGAGTTTGAGACTGTTTGAAACAGTTTGAGACTGTTTTACCTTTTTTAATTTGAGGCCCAATTAAAAAAAATGAGGGGAAAACAGGAATGGCTAGGAAGGGTGTACTTTAAATGTGGAATCAGGTGTAATTTGAATACAATTGCTTAAAAAGATATTTATTACAGCTTTAATTTATTACATTAGAATTCTAATGTGCAAAGGTTTACAGACACAACTTGTTTTTCTCTGAAGTCTAACGAATTCAAGAAATTGATGATATAACTTTTAAAAGCTCTGCTGGCTACAAGATACTGAGTGCTGTTCAGGGGTATGACTCAGAGTTTATTTATTTATTTATAAATCCACAAAATATGCTATGTAGTATAGCTTTATGTTAGGATGCAGCAAAAAGTATAGTATGTATAAAAAAACAGTAAACTGAAAACAGTACACATGTGATGGCGCCCTCTGCTGGTTGCAAGGGTGTGTATGTGCCAAGTAAATATCTTATTCCAAAATGATAAAAGCAATTTATCAATTTAGGTTCCATATCCATCACTCAAATAATTAACCAACTACAATATATTTTTTTCTTTCCCCAGTTATAAACTTGGCAAACTTAACAGTCAAGGGCTGTGCCTCTAAAGCTTTCTGTGGTGCAAATTTTCACAATTCCTCACTGGGAAATGTGCAGTGTTGCACAAGAAACTTGTGTAACTCGAGTGAAACTTGGAACATTCAGGGTGTCAGCCTGTTTCTGATGATCATGATAATTACTAAACTACTCCAATAAGGATGCAACCAAATGCTCTTTTCCTTAAATTGTATACTTTTGTTGTACTTAAATATTTCTTATTAAAAAAAACTGTGTGAATAAAGTGTCATATTTTTTTTTGATTTTGGTAAGGATAACTATAAGTGTGGAATAGAAACTACTCAATCTGACATGAAATATTATGATGATTATTTTTATGACAGCAGCCTCAATGTGTTACATAATTTGTACCAATGATTTTTATCCAGTATTTAATTTTTGTATGATTCTGCATTTGTGTGTAAATTTCTGGTTATATTAACACATTTATTATAAGGTTGCTAAGAGTTCAATAATTTTCATGTATTTGCACAGAATTATTTCTCTGGTGATAAAACAATCAAACAAATCATCACTTCTAATGTAGAAATAAACGTAGTTTAAGAATCTACTTCCCCATCTCTCTGCCTGGTTGGTAGATATGAAAGAGCTAAATAATGCATGGGAATTGACAAATGATTAAAATGAAAAATAAAAATAGAAAACCTTTTTACAGTATATTACCTCAGGTATATTGCACACCGTGGGTCAATAAACAGAATATTTGCATTTTTAATATACTGTTTATGAATGAGGCAGCGCGGTGGTGTAGTGGTTAGCACTGTCGCCTTGCACCTCCAGGGTCTGGGTTCGATTCCCGTCTCTGTGTGCATGGAGTTTGCATGTTCTCCCCGTGCTTGGTGGGTTTCCTCCGGGTACTCTGGTTTCCTCCCACAGTCCAAAGACATGCAGGTTAGGCTAATTGGCGTTCCTAAAATTGCCCGTAGTGTGTGATTGGGTGTGTGAGTGTGTGTATGTGTGTGTGCCCTGCGATGGATTGGCACCCTGTCCAGGGTGTACCCCGCCTAGTGCCCGAAGTCTCCTGGGATAGGCTCCAGGTCCCCCGCGACCCTGAACACAGGATTAAGCGGTATAGAAAATGAATGAATGAATGTTTATGAATGTTTTCTGAGCACATTTACAGAACAAAGTCTAATAAAAATGTATAAAAAATTATGCTTGACAGATTAGGACAACTGGTTTAACCAGTTTGGATATAAAGACAACAAACTTTTTGCATAAATGTTCCAAAGCATTTGCAGTTTGTTTAGAAGAACAAAACACTGCTTTTATAATATGTACAAAATAAATTTTCTTTACCCAAGTGTTAACATGGAACCAGGACCATCACAACAACACATCACTGCCTTGACTGCTATATTGTACATATAGCATTTGGATTGTGACAACACTGGCCTGTAAACAAATATGAGTAAATTAAGTTTTTTTTGTTGAATAAAACATTACAGTGGAACTTCGGATTACGAGCACAATTCATTCCAGAAGCAGGCTTGTATTTCAAAACACTCATAAACCAAAGCCAATTTTCCCATAAGAAATAATGGAAACTCAAATTATTCGTTCCACAGTCCCCCCCCCCCAAATACATAATAATAATTAATACAAAATATACAGCAAAAATAAAACAAATTAAAGTACACTTTACTTTAAAAAATTTTAAAAGTTAAAATAAATCCTAAAGTTGTTCCAGCTTTTTAATTGGTGATCAATTATTTGTACTTGATTTATTTGTTTTTTTGCTATTTCAAAGTAAAGGCTTCAAAGGATGTTCTGACATGGAGCATCAGTATAAGAAATATTGTGGGAGCCTGGAGACTACTGCAGGAGACTTAGGGCACAAGGCATGGTACACCCTGGACAGGGTGCCAATCCAAAATCAAACTAAAACAAAAATACGTAAATTTACATTTAGTCAGTTGGCAGACGCTCTTATCCAGAGTGACTTACATTTTTATCTCATTACACATCTGAGGGTTAAGGGCCTTGCTCAAGGGCCCAACAGTGGCAACTTAGTGGTTGTGGGGTTTGAACCTGGGATCTTCCGAACTGTAGTCCAATGCCTTAACCAGTGAGCTACCCTGGCCCTAGATTTTAAAGAATTTAATACAAAAATTCTCAATTGAGACAGTTGAGGGATGTAAAGTATTATTATTATTTTATTCAGAAAACTGCAGCTCCACCATTTACTCAGTCTTGTATAGTGGCCAGCCTGGACTAATAAGGTGCAGCAATGGGCCAAAGAGGCCAGTACAGTGTCCAGATTTACATGTCTATAAGAGGAACCTCAATGTTTGATCTTTGTTACCAACCAGCTAGGCAATTAACTGTTATTAATGTTGTATATTTTCCACCTCAACATTACAGCAAGCAAAATTAACTTTAATGGTAGAGTGGTGACTGAAGTGGAAAATACATTGCACAAATAATACAGCTATCAATATTGTACTTGAAGAGTGGTAAGGCCTAATAGTGATATGTTGAAAACAGAAAGAATGGGCAAAGATAAGGATTTGAGCTTCTTTGGCAAGGGATAAATTGTTATGACTAGACGACTGGATCAAAGCAACTCCAAAACCCGCAGCTCTTGTGAGATGTTCCCGGTCAGTGGTCAGGACATACCAAAAGTGGTTCAAGGAAGGAAAACCAGTGAAAAGGTGACAGGGTCCAAATTCTCCAGGTCACAATTCAATTGAAAATTAGGACTTCAAGGATCTGCTACTGACAGCTTGGTGCCAAATTCACCAACACACCTTAGGAGGTCTAGGAAAGACCATGCCTCAGTGGGTCAGTGATATTTTGGTAGCAAAAGAAGACCTACTCAATGTTGCTGTAAGGTGGTTATAATGTTATGGCTGAACAATGTATCTTCATTAAGATGAATACTGATTTGTGTCTATTAATAATGAGTCATTTTTTACTAATTTATTTTTAAGGAAAAATTCATCTTCTTAAGAAGGATTTATAATGGAAATGATACATTTTGAATAAAAAAAGAAATCATTAAATATTAAAAGCAAGCCTTGAGTGCTTACCTGGGGTGCATTTCCCGTACAACTATGTAGCTCTTTGCTTAACCACCATAGTACGATGCAACGTTGAAGAAACTAACTAACTAGTCACAAGTGTTTCCCAAAACCATAGTACCTGTGTCGCACTTCCATGGTTAGAACTATGTTGGTTTAAACCAGTGGTTCTCAAAGTGTGGGGCGCGCCCCACTAGTGGGGAATACAGACATGACAGGTGGGGCGCAATGAACGGGAGGAAATTAGTGGAAAATAACAGGAAAGTACCTATTCTAATTCATGCTTTTATTGATAATGAAGAGCGTACGCTCAAAACTAAACAATCACACACAAATAAATGGATCATTAATACAAGTAAATTTAATATAACATCAGTTGTGGGCCGGGAGAAAAAGTGGAACCATAGTGGAACAATAACGGTTTAACGTCGGACAAACTTGAGCAGCTGCTTGAATCACAAACCTGCGCGAGCCACTGGGCAGCGCTGCGCGACTCTGACAGAAATAAACTGCGCCGACCATCAAAATACATTTTACCCCGCTGGGATGCGCACATACAATCCAGGCATGACAAGGCGAAAACAATATTAAACAGTCCTGACATTTTAAATAAATTGTTTTTAAATAAAACACAGTGGGTCACGCAGGTTTGTGATTCGAGCGGCGCTGCGCGATCCACCAGGCTGCGCAAATAAACCAGATCATAACTGCGCTATCCAGATAGTCGCGCTGCGCTGTATTTGCGCAGATATTTGGTTCAATCGGGTGCTGCGGTTTCGTCCCACTTTTGATGTGTTTGGCTTCACATACACTTCGACAATGGAAGAAGACGCTGCAGCAGTGAGTTTACTTAATTCAATTCAGTTTTATTTGTATAGCGCTTTTAACAATTGACATTGTCTCAAAACAGCTTACATGTGACAAAACCAAGAACGAGGAGATTGTAAAGAAAAAAGCTGCATCGTCTGTGGTGTGGAATTGGTTTGGGTAGAAGAAAAGTGATACGAATGAGATGAAGGTGATTTGGAAGGTACACAAGTGCACTGTTTTAACAAGTGGTGGAAACACGTCAAACCTTTTCTATCATCTGAAATCCAAGCATCCAAACGAATATGGCCAAAGTAAAAAAATGCGGCAAACCTCAGCAATTCACAGTTTATATAAAATTACATAAAAAATTAAATTATGTAAAACAATTTCTTTGTGTTTTCATTTTTATTTATGCATTCAGATACAAATTGCTATATTGTGATATATATCGTTATTGAGTTAGAAAATTGCTTCTACCGTGTTAGAAGATTTTGGTTATATCAGCCCCCCCCCCCCCTAATGAAGCCTATCTTCAGCTTGGATTCATGGTGGTGATGGTGGGGGCATAAGAGAGACCTGTGTGTGTTTTGTGTCTTAAACTGCTGGCAGCAGACCGCATGAGACCCAACAAATTAGGAAGACACTTAGAGACAACACACCCCAGTCACGTTAATAAGCCACTCGACTTCTTTCAAAGAAAGCTGGCAGAATACAGACAGCAGGAGAATTGCATGGTAACATCTGAATCAGTGGACAGCAAAGCACAAATGGCTTCATTCAAAGTTGCATACAGAATTGGCCAGTGCAAAAAAAACTACAAACGATTGCTGAGCAGCAAATAAACATGGGGTCAATTATGCAAAGATAAGTGACAACGTAAGCCTTGTAACAATTGCACATGTATTTTATCTTTTTTTTAACTTGGTGGTGTTTGATCGTATTGGTTTAGGAATTGATATTTCAATAAACAGTAAACTTGGCCGATTTCGTTATTATTTTGTTGACAAGTGGGGCTTGAAAATTCGCTCACCCCCTTAAGTGGGGAATGACAGAAAAAGTTTGAGAACCACTGGCTTAAACTGTCATTCTTCTTCTTCTTCTTCGATACAATGGCGGAGTAGTGCCATAGGCACATATCGCCCCCTATTGTATAGTGTGTTTATTTTTTTTCTGGGATTGTGTTGTGAACACCTGTTACCTATTTTGCTCAATATTATTTCCTATATAAGTCCCTTTACATACAGCCATGGTTTAATGAGAGTTGACGTGAAAAAATGACACGAAAACCACAATTTACTAAAATTGTGCTTGCAGTTACAAATTCGGACAAAAAAAATTGGAATGAAATCGCACAAAAAATTAATGCTTCTGGGAATGGGTATGAGAGAAGCCCAGAGGAAGTCAGAAACATGTGGAGGGACTTTGCAAGTGTGACCAAACAAGCTGGTGGCTCAGCGGTAGCTGTTCTGCCTACTGTGCGGACAGCCTGGGTTCGATTCCCAGCCAGTGCCCAAACCCCAGTTTGTTGATTTATTTGGGTACATTCATTGAATATATATTGAGTAATATTTTAAATAGGCTTACATATATTGAGTAATATTTTAAATATGCTTACACTATGGTAGTGTATATATTTTTAAATTTCTTAGTGCTTAACACTTTGTGCACTGTATATGTTGAATACGTGAACAGTACAGATAACATTCATTATAAGTGAAAACCTCTAACATACTACTACAAATATTGTTATGAGACATTTCTCTTTGGGTATGTTTAAAGATACTCACTTAAAAACTCACCTTTTCTTCGCACAAACGAAACCAAGGCTGTGTTCCAACCGGCATAAATAATGCTTCCGTAGGGACAATAATTGTGATGGTACCGCTGTTATATCGTTTAAAGTGAATTTGTAATCAAAATAACCGAAAAATTAATAACCTAATGTCTGAGCACCAAAACATTAAGTTTTCCAAATCGCTCAAAGTGGTTGGGAAAATGTTTAGAAACTGTCATGCACACGCAATCTGCGCCCGGCACTAGGACCCGGAAGTAAGACGGGCGCAAAACCAGGAAGTATAAAAGAGGTAAACAAACGATGGCTTACCGCTCAGTCATTGAGTTCGGCCCATGTCAGCTCCAGTTGTCGTTTCAGCAAACCGTGAGTACTCACATGTTGGTTCCGTTGTCTTTTGCTATTGTGTGTGTATTTCTAGGACGCGGGTTAAATTTGTGTTTTTCCCTTGCTCCGTTTTTGTGAGAGTCCTTAAACTAAATCGCGTGGTTATCCTGCCTGCTCGCTTCCTTCCGCGTTTGGGTTTATCCTCCACGCTACATTGGGCTAACCGCTAAAGCTACGTCTTCTGGTCACCTCAGGTTAGTCCATCTTGACAGAATGACTGAGCCGTAAGCCATCGTTTGTTTACCTCTTTTATACTTCCTGGTTTTGCGCCCGTCTTACTTCCGGGTCCTAGTGCCGGGCGCAGATTGCGTGTGCATGACAGTTCTCGATCTGGTGTTTGAGTTTAATGCCACCAAGTACTCCACCGATCGCCTTCGCATTGCTCTTCTCGTTTCGTTGCTAAAAGGGCAGGCAGCAGAGTGGGCCACGGCAGTTCTTCGGGCAGACACAGACACCGCCCACTCATATAATGAGTTCACCCACCAACTCAGATTAACTTTTGAACACCCTGCGGGCGAGGTGGAGACCGACACAAAGCTCTATCACCTGCGGCAGGGAGGATCGTCTGTGAGTCGCTACACCGCCGAATTCCGAACACTCGCCGTCCAGACCACCTGGGGAGACACAGCGCTCCGGACATCCTACTACGAGGGACTGGCTTCCAGGATAAAAGACGAACTAGCCGGGCGAGAGCTTCCTGCCACGTTGGAGGGTTTAATCCAACTCGCCCTCCGAATTGACCAACGCCTCGTCTCTCGCCCGAGGCCAGCCCCTAGAACCTTGTCGCCAGCACCCATCTTCGCCTTCACCCCTCCACGACCATCAAGTCTCGCTACCAATACCACCTATGGACATGTCGGTTCTCCACCTCCTGCCGTGGTTGACACGGGAGCCGGGGAACCCATGCAATTAGGGCGCGCATCCCTGACCGTTGCAGAATGAGAACGACGCTTCAGAGAGGGGCTCTGTGCCTATTGCGGTTCAGCAGAACATCACAGAGCCATATGTTTCGCCAGGGAAACGCTCAAACCCGGTGAGTGATGGGAGCTGCTCACCGGGTCACCTTCACCTCTCCGCCACGACACCTAGCGTCTCTCGTCTCACGGTACAGGTATCCCTCCAGTTTGGCCACAAACGGGTCAGAAGTACTGCATTCATCGACTCCGGGGCCGCAGGCAACTTCATTGACTCTTCCTATGCCAAAGAACTGGGGGTAAAGTCCGAAGCGTTATCCCAGCCTGTTCGAATTACATCAGTAGACGGTCGGCCCCTCTCCTCCAGCCCCATTACCACCCAGACTCAACCCATCACCCTCATCATCGACCATCACCACGAACTGATTCAGTTCCACCTCACCTCCGTCTCATCTCCACCCATCATACTCGGGCACCCATGGCTTCTACAGCACGATCCACTAATCTCATGGACCCAAAACCGGGTCTTACAATGGGGTCCGACCTGTTCCGAACTCTGCCTACGGGCTCCGGCTGGGACGTGCTCTAGGGAGTCCGAGGCCCCCGACGTCGAAAACCAACGCCATCCCTGTCGCCTATCAGGACCTGGCTGAAGCGTTCTGCAAGCGACGGGCTACTCACCTACCACCTCATCGCCCTTACGACCTGGCGATAGACCTTCAGCCGGGTTCCATCCCTCCCCGCGGCCATCTCTACTCCTTGTCCACCTCTGAGACACGGGCGATGGAGGAGTATGTGTCTTCCGCCCTACGTCATGGTACCATCCGGCCCTCCTCATCACCCGCTGCCGCGGGGTTCTTCTTCGTGAAGAAAAAAGGAGGCGAACTACGCCCATGTGTCGATTATCGGGGGCTCAATAACATCACGATTAAGAACCGACACCCTTTGCCTCTTACCAACTCTGCCCTGGACGCCCTCTCTGGTGCCACCATTTTCACGAAGTTGGACCTCCGGAGTGCCTACAACTTGGTGCGCATCAGAGAGGGCGATGAGTGGAAGACGGCCTTTATCACCCCCACAGGACACTATGAAAGCCTCGTTATACCATTTGGACTTTGCAATGCACCTGCAGCCTTCCAACACTTCATAAATGACGTTCTCAGAGATATGCTCGGCCGGTGGGTTTTCGTCTACCTAGACGACATTCTTATATATTCACATACCCCTACAGAACATGTCCAACACGTCAGAGCGGTACTGAAGAGATTAATCGCCCACCAACTGTACTGTAAGTTGGAAAAGTGTGCTTTTCACGAGCACTCCACCACGTTCCTGGGTTTTGTCATCTCGCCCCAGGGTGTGGCCATGGACCCGCAGAAACTCGAAGTTGTGTGTCATTGGCCCCTACCCAAGACCCTCAAGCAACTTCAACGGTTTCTCGGGTTTGCGAACTTCTATCGTCGCTTTATCCGGGACTACAGTACGGTTGCAGCCCCATTAACCGCTCTGACCAAACCCTCTTCTCATCACTTCCAACTCAACTCTACTGCCATCTCCGCTTTCCACGAACTCTGTCACAGATTCACCTCCGCTCCCATCCTTCTTCATCCAGATGCCAACCAACCATTCGTTGTGGAGGTGGACGCCTCGGATGTGGGCGCCGAGGCCGTTCTCTCTCAACGAGGTCCAGACCAGAAGCTACACCCTTGTAGCTTCTTCTCCAAAAAGTTTGATCCCACTCAGCAGCGATATGGGGTGGGGGACCGCGAGCTGCTGGCCATAAAGTGGGCATTGGAAGAATGGCGACACTGGCTCCAGGGCGCCAGCGAACCATTTATCGTCTGGACCGACCACCAAAACCTCATCACCATCCGGAATCTCAAGCAGTTGAACCCCAGACAGGCGCGGTGGGCTCTGTTCTTTGAACATTACAATTTCCATCTTTCCTACCGCCCGGGGTCCAAAAATATCAAAGCCGACGCACTCTCACGGCAACACGAAGAGGACGCCCCCCGGGCGGATCCCGCGCCTGTCCTACCATCATCCAAGATTATCGCCCCACTCCGTTGGGAACTGGAGACAAGGGTGCGCCAAGCACAGGCTTCGGAGAACGAACCGGCAGGCGTGCCGCCTGGACGACTCTACGTACCCAACGCAATGAGGAGCGAGGTCATACAATGGGGACACTCCACCCCCATCTCTGGACACCAAGCTACACAACGCACCCTACACTTCATCCGACGTGCCTTTTGGTGGCCATCCATGGCAAAGGAGATCGACGAGTTCGTCCAGGCGTGCCCAGTGTGCGCCCGGGCTAAGAGCACCAATCGACCAACACCCGGGGAACTCCAACCACTCCCCGTTCCTCGCCGGCCCTGGTCGCACATTGCCGTTGACTTCATCACGGGCCTGCCGGTCTCAGAAGATAAAGACACCATCCTCACCATCGTGGACCGTTTCTCCAAAGCTGTGCACTTGGTGGCCCTTTCCGGACTCCCGTCAGCTAAACAGACAGCCGAGCTGATATTAGAGCACGTAGTCCGCCTGCATGGGTTCCCCAAGGACATCGTCTCGGACAGAGGGCCCCAGTTCACTGCCCGGTTCTGGAAGGCCTTCTGCCATCTGATCAACTCCACTTGCAGTCTCTCATCCGGTTACCACCCCCAAACTAATGGTCAGACGGAGCGGACCAACCAACAGCTGGAGCGCTACCTGAGGTGTTTCGTGGCAGATCGTCAGCGCTCCTGGGCCTGCCACCTCACCTGGGCTGAACTTTCTCACAATCTTCACGTCTCCACCGCCACCAAGTTAAGCCCTTTCGAGGTGTGCTACGGTTTCCAACCTCCGATGTTCGAACACCAAGAACCGGAGGTTGATGTACCATCGGCCCACCAGTTGGTCCGCAGGTGTCGACGGGTATGGCGCCTCGCCAACGCAGCCATACGACAAGCCAACACCCGCTACATCACCCAACACCGCCGTCGACACCCACCGGGACGATTGTACCACGTAGGTGACAAAGTCTGGCTATCTACACAGAATTTACATCTCCACACTGAATCCAAGAAACTCTCCCCCAGATTCATTGGCCCTTATCGCATCACCCACCGTATCAACCCTGTCACCTACCGGCTCCAGCTGCCTGCGGCGCTCCGGATCCATCCAGTCTTCCACCTGTCCCAGTTCAAGCCCTTCATCACATCACCCATGATTCCACCCACCCCCCCAGCTCCTCCTCCCCGGATCATCGACGGCGGTCCCGCCTACACCGTGCGCCGAATCCTCGACTCGCGCCCTCGGGGCAAAGGTACGCAATACCTGGTGGACTGGGAGGGCTATGGCCCCGAGGAGCGATCTTGGATCCCGGCCCGGTTCATTCTCGACCCGGAGCTAATTCGGGACTACCGTCACAGGGTATCCTCCGCCCCAGGACCGTCAGGAGCCAGTCCTGGACAGGGGGGTACTGTCATGCACACGCAATCTGCGCCCGGCACTAGGACCCGGAAGTAAGACGGGCGCAAAACCAGGAAGTATAAAAGAGGTAAACAAACGATGGCTTACCGCTCAGTCATTGAGTTCGGCCCATGTCAGCTCCAGTTGTCGTTTCAGCAAACCGTGAGTACTCACATGTTGGTTCCGTTGTCTTTTGCTATTGTGTGTGTATTTCTAGGACGCGGGTTAAATTTGTGTTTTTCCCTTGCTCCGTTTTTGTGAGAGTCCTTAAACTAAATCGCGTGGTTATCCTGCCTGCTCGCTTCCTTCCGCGTTTGGGTTTATCCTCCACGCTACATTGGGCTAACCGCTAAAGCTACGTCTTCTGGTCACCTCAGGTTAGTCCATCTTGACAGAAACTAATAGGGCGTAAGGTCGTTAACTGTGAATAGAACACACCCAGCCGCGGCAAGGAACTATGCTTCTAACCACAGGTCGAAGGCTGTAGTTCCAACCACGCAAGTTTGGGACGCCGTTTGCGAATGTTCGTTTGAACTATGGTTTCAGGAAACACCTAGTTGTTGAACTATGTTGGTAACGACGGAACTTGCGACCATAGTTGGCTAACGATGCTTTTGGGAAACACACCCCAGAACAGCAGTAAAGCACAAAGTCACAGTCTGAGTTGTCATCATGGATAGATCTGCAAAACTAAATGTATGTAATACTACTATAATAATACTGCGTATAATGTCCTGCTTTATATAACTTAAACAGGGACTAAGTACGAGTTCAAGGAAGCACAGTAAAGGCATATGAGAAATGCTGAGAAAAACTTGCCTACTGTATATCACAAAAATGCAGTCAACGCAAACTGAGTGATGATATAACGTAAATTTAGGGAACAGAAATTTAAATTTTCTGAAAAAATTGAAGAACTGCAAGTAGTAGCATGAATATCTCTCTCTCTCTCTCTCTGTCTAATCCTACAATCTAAACAACTTTTCTAAGAAAGTGACAGGATGAAGTATGTATTTCATCTAATATCGGACAGTACTATACATATAATGCCAATGTTTCACATCTTTGCATTTTTAACAAACTGATGAACCTGCATCAAAACAGGGAAAGTTTTGACAAAGTGTTTTATGTGAAATTTAATGTGCTTTCTGGCCATGACCCTGGTAGAAGAGATTTGGATCTTAATGGGATTTTTTTTCCAGGTAAAATAAAGGAATAATAATAATAATAATAATAATAAAATAATACACAGAAATAATTAAGTGTCATGTTTCCCTCTGTGTCTGCGTCTGGCGTGTGTGCGTGGCATGAATGCGGAGGCGAGCTGACGGTTTAATAAAGTCCTTTTTATTTACCATTAACAGGAAACAAAACACCAAACACAAACTGAAACTCTAATACAACAAAAGCTAGACGCCTGACTGCTGTTCAGCCAGGCTATTTATACATAAACAAATCATAATTGGCTTTCCTCGGTTCAGGTGAGCTTCTTACGTCACCTGACCGAGGTGCAAACTGGGAACTGAAGTCAAAACGAAACTTAAAACAAACTACAAAACAAAACCAAAAACGGGCGTTAGGCGCCCTCTAGGGGTTAACCGTCACAGAATCCCCCCCCAAAAAATGCTCCTCCGGAGCATCACCGGAGGCCCCGGACACCCACCCCAATGTTCTACCTTTTGCCCCCTGACCAGGGGGCTGGGTGACGGGGCTGGAGACGTGCTCAGCGGCTGCTGAGCTGGGGATGTGCTCGACGGCGGCAGAGCTGGAGACGTGCTCGGCCGTGGCAGAGCTGTCACTGCGCTCGACGGCGGCGTGGGATCGGTCACTGCGCTCGACGGCCGCGTTGGAGCGCACTCGGCGCTCGACGGCCGCGTTGGAGCGCACTCGGCGCTCGACAGCGGCGTTGGAGCGCACTCGGCGCTCGACAGCGGCGTTGGAGCGCACTCGGCGCTCGACAGCGGCGTTGGAGCGTGCAGTGCGCTCGACAGCGGCGTTGGAGCGTGCAGTGCGCTCGACAGCGGCGTTGGAGCGTGCAGTGCGCTCGACCGCGGCGTTGGAGCGTGCAGTGCGCTCGACGACGGCTCTGGAGCGTGCAGTGCGCTCGACGACGGCTCTGGAGCGTGCAGTGCGCTCGACGACGGCTCTGGAGCGTGCAGTGCGCTCGACGACGGCTCTGGGTCGTCTTCAAAGCCGGGAGGCGGCGGCAGAACGGGTGTGTGGGACAGCGGCTGCTGGCATGCTAGCTCGCTGTCCTCAAAACCGGGAGGCGGCGGCAGAACAGGGGCGTCGGTCCGCTGCTGCTGACACGCTGGTTCGCTGTCCTCGAAGCCGGGAGGCGGCGGAAGAACGGGTGCATGGCACTGCGGCTGCTGACACGCTCGCGCACTGTCCTCCGTGACAGGTTCAGGCAGTGGCCGG
Source organism: Channallabes apus (assembly GCA_030522415.1). Lineage (NCBI taxonomy): Eukaryota > Metazoa > Chordata > Actinopteri > Siluriformes > Clariidae > Channallabes > Channallabes apus. Next base: position 44,590,418 of record CM060112.1, read on the forward strand.
GGAAGGAGCGCATCGTCCAGATCCGGGAGCGAGATAGCTTCCGGGACTACAGCCTGGTTCTCCCGAAACTGGACGACCTGCAGTTGGAGCTGCAGCACCTGCTCGCGCAGGTCACGAATGCGCTCCTGGTTGAGCTCCGCCCACTGCCCGTAGCAGCCTACCTCATGCGCGTTTCCCTCCGTGTCGGCTTCAGGCAGTGGCCGGTGGAGGAGTGCATCGTCCAGATCCGGGAGGGCGATCGCTTCCGGGATTACAGGCTGGTTCTCCCGAACCTGGACGAACTGCAGTTGGAGCTGCAGCACCTGCTCGCGCAGGTCGCGAATGCACTCCTCATTGCGCTCAGTCCACTGCCTGTAGAACTCCTCCTGCCTCTCCGCCTCCTCGGCGTACCTGCAGTTCTCCCCGCTTTGCCCGAACTCTGCTTCGCCGTGTTCCACGCTGTCCTCCAGCAAATTCTCCTGCTCTACCAGCAAGCTGTACTCCCAGCTGTGGTACATGTCCTCCTCGCTGTCCTCTAGACATACTGGACTCCGTAGGTGTAAATCAGTGTGTAGTAGGACCCACTCATAAAGCAGGTCACACTTTAGATTTAGTAATATTCTTCGGATTAACTATAAGAAATGTGTTCACAATTCCACTGTCTGAAATTATCTCAGATCACTATCTTGTCTCCATTCAAGTGTCTCACAGTGATAATGTACGCACAGTACCGCGCTACCGTATTAAACGTACATTCACATCAACTACCACACAGAGTTTTATCAGTAATCTCCCAGAGTTACCAACTTCGATTAGGCCACCGTCTGACCCCACAGAACTTGATCAGGCGACTGAATATTTAGAGTCGACACTTCGTTGTACCTTAGATAATGTAGCTCCAGCTAAAAGAAAAATTATTAGAGATAAGAAACTCGCTCCCTGGTATAACGATCACACGCGCACTTTAAAACAGACTGCTCGGAAATTAGAGCGTAAATGGCGTCAAACTAAATTGTTGGTATTTCAAATAGCATGGAAAGAGAGCATCCTGAACTATAGGAAAGCTCTTAGTGTAGCTAGATCAACGTATCTCTCCACTCTTATAGACGAAAATAAAAATAATCCTAGATTTTTATTTAATACCGTAGCCAAATTAACCAGAAATAAGACCACTACAGAAATCTCCACAACAACATCATGCAATAGTGAGGACTTCATGAACTTTTTTAATAATAAAATTGTAAATATCAGGCATAAAATTGAGGCTTTGAAACCAAACAATGTAATTGATACTGATGTTAACCTAGCCATGTCAGATTCAAACCTAGAATACTTTACTCCTCTTGAAGAGAATGAACTAATTTCACTCATCTCTTCTGCAAATTCATCAACCTGTATATTAGATCCTATACCGACACATTTTCTTAAACAGATAGCACCAGTAATAACAGAACCGATGTTGAGAATAATTAATTCCTCACTCAGCATTGGTTATGTTCCAAAATCTTTTAAAGTAGCAGTTATTAAACCAATAATTAAGAAACCTGACCTCGACCCCTGTCAGCTGTCCAATTACAGGCCAATATCAAACCTCCCCTTTATCTCTAAGATTCTGGAAAAGATAGTAGCGGAGCAGCTATGCTCATATCTACATAGAAATGGCATACATGAACTGTATCAGTCAGGATTTAGGCCTCATCACAGCACAGAAACAGCACTCGTTAAAGTAGTAAATGACCTCCTATTGGCCTCTGATCAGGGTTGTGTAACTATGCTTGTATTACTCGACCTCAGTGCAGCTTTTGACACTATTGATCATGCTATTCTTCTTCACAGATTAGAAAATTTAGTAGGAATTAAGGGTACAACCCTCTCCTGGCTCAGATCCTATTTGACCGATCGTTATCAGTATGTAGACTTAAATGGTGATTATTCTGCATGTTCTCTAGTGGAGTTTGGCGTTCCGCAGGGTTCAGTTTTAGGCCCACTGCTTTTTTCCCTTTACATGCTTCCTCTGGGCAACATAATCCGTAAGCATGGTATTAGTTTTCATTGTTATGCTGACGACACACAGTTATATGTCTCAACAAAACCTGATGAGAAAAACCATCTTACTAAAGTTGAGCAATGTGTTCAGGACATAAGAAATTGGATGCTAATTAACTTCCTTCTGCTTAATCCGGATAAGACAGAAGTTCTAGTCATAGGACCGCATACAGCTAGAAGTAAAATCTTAGATCACACCGTAACTTTAGATGGCCTTTCTGTTCCGTCAAGTGCAACAGTAAAAGACCTCGGCGTGATTATAGATTCCAGCCTTTCATTTGAAGCTCATGTAGATAATATCACCAGGATAGCATTCTTTCACCTTAGAAATATCGCCAAAATAAGAAATATATTGTCGCTAAATGATGCAGAAAAACTAGTTCATGCTTTTATCACTTCTAGGTTGGACTATTGTAATGCCTTACTGTCTGGTTGTTCAGTTAGGTGCATAAACAAGCTTCAGCTAGTCCAAAATGCAGCAGCGAGAGTCCTCACTAGAACCAGAAGATATGAGCACATCACCCCTATCCTATCTTCACTGCATTGGCTCCCTGTGAAATTTCGCATTGATTTTAAAATACTACTCTTGACATATAAGGCATTAAATGGTCTCGCGCCGCAGTATCTGAGCGAACTGCTAGTGTCTTACGATCCGCCACGCCTACTTCGGTCAAAGGATGCAGGCTGCTTATCAGTACCGCGTATTATGAAAACTACAGCTGGGGGCAGAGCTTTTTCTTACAAAGCCCCAAAATTATGGAATAGTCTTCCAAATAGTGTTCGGGACTCAGACACAGTCTCAGTGTTTAAGTCTAGGCTAAAAACCTATTTATTTAGCCAAGCATTTTTATAAATAGATTTGCCATAAGGTAAAGGAGCAGATCTGGGGGACTCATGGACGTAGAGTATTATGGTGAACTGGTATGTTTTAGATGCTGTCTTCCTCAGTCTCATTTGATCACTCAGGTTTGTTGACGGTGAGGTGATTGTTTGCTTTACATCTCAGGGAGCCCTCATGTTTGTGTTTCCTTCTGGCTCTCCCTTTTAGTTATGCTGTCATAGTTAGTCCTGCCGGAGTCCCTGCTTGCACTCTACAGTAAATATACATTCACATTAGACATTGTGACTGTGACCATACCTAATTGCAATCTCTCCTCCTCTTCTCTTCCTCCCCCTCTTTCTCTTTCCTCTCTCCCCCTGTCTCCCCCTTTCACTCTTTCTCTCTCTCTCTCTGTCGAGCTACACATGTGGTTCCTGAGCTGCCAGTGATCCAGACTCCCACTGCCCTCCGGACCTGTCTGATCCATCCTGGTGCCCGGTTTCTGGTTGGAGGTCTCATCGCATGGATGCCCCGTGTGTCTCTTTAGGATGCATCTGGTGTCTGGGGATGATTCTCTATACTTAGAAGATGGTTCTGGCCTCGACTGGTGTTGTCAGCTGTTTCTCTGAGGACTTGACAATTCGATAGTTCAGGACTGGAACTTTCTACAAGTCTATCTGAGTCTCGAATAACTACTGGACTCCATTTTACATCAAGTATTATAACATCAATTAACATCAACTATTATAGCTGAACCTAACACTTAACACTGTATAAATGCAGATCATTTCCTGCTATCTGTTTCACCCAGATGAGGATGGGTTCCCTGTCGAGTCTGGTTCCTCTCAAGGTTTCTTCCTATTACCGTCTCAGGGAGTTTTTCCTTGCCACTGTCGCCCTCGGGCTTGCTCGCCAGGGAATATCTGAACATTTTGATTCATACATATTCACATTCCATACAAACTTAAATAATTCTTTTGATTGTGTAAAGCTGTTTTGAGACAATGTCAATTGTTAAAAGCGCTATACAAATAAAACTGAATTGAATTGAATTGAATAGCCAGTCCGCCAGCTCGTTGGAGATGGTAATCACGCCCCCCCAAAATTCGTCCCGGAGGGGAACCTCCGCCATGCCACTTGAACGGTCTAGCTTTCTGTCATGTTTCCCTCTGTGTCTGCGTCTGGCGTGTGTTCGTGGCATGAATGCGAGAGGAGGCGAGCTGACGGTTCATTAAACTCTTTTATTAACATAAATAAAAGTTTAACACCAAACACAAACTAATCACTAATCAACAACTGCTAGACGCCTGACTGAACTTCAGCCAGGCTATTTATACTAAACATAAAGACAAATGAACTCATTAACTTCCCTCGGTTCAGGTGAGCTTCTACGTCACCTGACCGAGGGGCAAACTGGGAAATATAGTCTTTACCTCTAACTCAAACAAACTACAAAATAAACCAAAAACCAAAAACGGGCGTTAGGCGCCCTCTAGGGGTTGACCGTCACATTAAGTTTATGTAAACCTAACACTGATACAAATTGAAATCTTGAGATTGAATGAATTACTGCAATATGTAAAGTATTTACCCTCTGTTATGCTGTTATATAATAATAGTGCATGCTGGAGTGGCGTGGTGTGGCACGACACACAAGCAGAAGTGGTTTTCTACCAGATTTGATAGGTTTGCAGTTTAAAAGGTATGAAACTTTAATGAGAAATTTGTTCCTCTTTAATATGTTCTTGACAAGAAAAAAAGAAGAAGAAAAAGAACACATGATCCTCCCATGCAAATCTGATGTAAAATGCTAAACTGTACATTTTAAGTTGCAGTCATTGTCAGGGACGGAATCGTATTCCATCTCAATCCTTATTCTCATTTAACAGTCTTGTGTTTCAGAAGAAAACCATTTTTTGCTCATACAGTGCATGCCTGTCTTTCTCTGATTCATAACGGAATCTTCTGGTTTCTGCAAAAACTCTAATGGAGGTTTCCTATTTTACAGCTTCAAAATGGCTTTACATGTGAAACACAAGACAGAAACACACAATTCAATTGAATTGAATTCAATTCAATTCAATTTTATTTATATAGCACTTTTAACAATGGTCATTGTCTCAAAGCAGCTTCACAAAAATGAAAGAAAATTTACACACAAAAAAAAAAAAAATTTTTTAGAAAAGAAAATAATTGGAAGTGTGTATGTGTGAGAAAAATGTGTCTAGATAATAATGAGACGAATGAATGATGAATGAAATGTCTCTGATGAGCAAGCCAAGGGTGACGGCGACGGTGGCAAGGAAAAACTCCCTGAGATGGCAATAGGAAGAAACCTTGAGAGGAACCAGACTCAACAGGGAACCCATCCTCATTTGGGTGATAACAGATAGAAATGATATAACATCTTGTGTGTTGTGCAGGTGAAAATTCAATATGACAGAAATTATTTAAATTGACATGAAGACCAGTTCAGCATAGGGACGAGTCAGTAGGTGCAGAGGGCAGATGAGGTCTGGATCACTGGAAGCACAGGAGCAGCATGTGTAGCTCCAACCATCATAAAGCTGAATCCAGCTGGAGCTGGTCCTTCTCTGGATGCCTCAGGAACCTCGCAGGGTCGGCCTCGCATGCCTCGGGATGGGTAGAGAAATACAGAACAGATGGGGAGAATTAGCGTAGTTGCCATTCGGGATAGGTGTACTGGAGTATGAGGTTATGGGATGAGTTATGTGTATGCCAGATTATGAGGTTATGGGATGAGTTATGTGTATGCCAGATTAATAAGATGCGTCTTGAGTCTACTTTTGAACTGGGAAACCGTGTCTGCTCCCCGAACACTGTCTGGAAGGCTATTCCAAAGCTTTGGAGCTAAATATGAAAATGCCCTACCCCCTTTTGTAGATTTTGAAATTCTGGGAACTACCAGAAGTCCGGAGCTTTGTGATCTTAAGGCGCGTGGTGGATTGTAGCGTATCAGAAGACTGGTTAGGTATGTGGGCGCTAAACCATTTAAGGCCTTGTATGTAAGTAGTACTATTTTGTAATTTATTCTAAACTGAACAGGTAGCCAGTGCAGGGATGATAATATTGGGGTTATATGATCATATTTTCTGGATCTAGTGAGAACCCTGGCGGCTGCATTTTGGACTAACTGAAGCTTGTTTATTGAGGATGCAGGACAAGTTACTGTCTAATATTACGCCCAGGTCTTTTACTGTTGAGCTGGTAGTAACAGTACATCCTTCTAAGCGCAGGCTGAATTGTGAAAGCTGTTGTGTGCTGGTTTTTGGGCCAATAAGTAATATCTCTGTCATATCTGAATTTAATAAAAGAAAGTTATTGGTCATCCAATCTTTTATGTCCTGGACACACTCAGTTAATCTAGACAACTTAGGTATTTCGTCTGGTTTTGTTGAGATATATAATTGGGTATCATCAGCATAACAATGGAAACTAACCCCATGTCTTCTAATGATGTTACCCAAGGGAAGCATGTACATTGTGTCGAATGCAGCACTAAGATCGAGCAGGACTAGCAATGAGATGCAGCCTTGGTCTGAAGCTAAAAACAAGTCGTTTGTAATCTTAACTAGTGCAGTTTCTGTACTATGATGGGGCCTGAAACCTGACTGAAATTCTTCAAGGATGTTGTTATCCTGAAAGAATGTGCATATTTGAGCTGATACTACTTTTTCTAGTATTTTTGATATGAACGGAAGGTTTGAAATCGGTCTGTAATTTGTTATTTCATTCGCGTCCAAATTAGATTTTTTAAGAAGAGGCTTAATAACTGCTAACTTGAAAGGTTTAGGGACGTGACCTAGATATAATGAAGAATTAATAATGTTTAGAAGTGGCTCTCCAACCGTAAGCATCACTTCTTTTAAAAATCTGGTTGGGATTGGGTCTAACAGGCACGTTGTTGATTTAGCCGAGGTGATAAGTTTATACAGCTCTTCCTGTTCTATACCTGTAAAGCAGTGAAAATCTAAATGTGAAGCTATAGGCTGAACTGGATCGTGAAATACTATTAGACGTTGAACCTCCGTTATTTTCTTCCTGAAATTATTGATTTTTTCATTAAAGAAGTCCATAAAGTCTTCACTTCTAAACTGTGATGGGATACTCTCTGCAGGCATCTTAGGTTTTGTTAGGCGAGCCACTGTACTAAATAAGAACCTGGGATTGTTTTGGTTTCTTGCTATCAGTTGGCTAAGATGCTCAGTCCTAGCAGTTTTTAGAGCCTGTCTATAGCTGCACATACTGTCTTTATACGCAATTCTAAGAACTTCTAGTTTAGTTTTTCTCCATTTTCGCTCGAGGTTACGGGTTGCTCTCTTTAGGGCGTGTGGTGGAAATTCTGAAAACAATATAAAGACAAGTAATTCATACACTGGGTAAGAGCAAAGTAACAAAGGTTTTATTTCAAACTTCTGCAGAAGGACCAGTCTCATACAGCAAACAGTTGCAGCATAGAGAAAAGGTCATCTCTTTCTCTAGCTGACCTATTTTATACACAAACATCTCTGCTAACATAATCAACGCCCCGTACGTGAAGTTCCTGCATTCAAACTCATGACTCTTTATCTGACCCAGACCATATCATTTATTCATGGACAACTACAATCAGGTTGTTTCTATTCTGTTCTCGGCCTTGTGTCTCTAAGCTTCGACAAACAAGTTCAAACTTCTACGGCCTACGTTACACACTTACTACAAGGATCAAATAGGATTAATACATAATTAAAATATCATTTTTCCATTACAGGCGCGAGTATGACTGTTGTACCACGGTGCAAGTGTTTTATCTCTGACTTTTTTAAATCTGATGGGAGCAACAGTGTCTAATGTACTGGTAAAAATAGTGCCCATGCTGCTAGTCACTTCATCTAGATCATCTGCATTTAGGGGTCTGATAAGAAATTGGGACAGATCCGGCAGATTACTTGTGAATCTGTCTTTAGTAGTGGGATTCATATTTCTAACAGATTGATAACGTGGGGGGACACAGCTAATCTGTTCTACGGGTAGAGTATATATCAGGAGGTGATGTTCTGTGATATCATCACTTTGAGGTATGATCTCTATATTAGAGACATCTATACCATGGGATATAATTAAATCTAGCGTATGATTAAAGCGGTGAGTTGCTCCAATTATATTTTGTTTAACCCCAAAGGTATTTAGTAAATAGATAAATGTGAGTGCTAAAGCGTCGTTAGCATCATCTACATGAATGTTAAAGTCTCCTACTATCAACACTTTGTCAGAGTTTTAGGTCCAATAGGTCTGATACCAGATGTCCAAATTCTTTAAGAAAATCGACATATGGCCCCGGGGGTCTGAACACGGTGGCCAGGGTAAAATATAGCAAGGGTTTATTACGTATTTCATTGAGTGCAACATTAATGATAAGCACTTCAAATGAATTAAACCTGGGCCTTATTTTCTGAATAACAGTGAGTATATCATTGTAGATAGTGGCGACACCACCACCGCGACCAATTAGACGGGGCTCGTGCTTATAGAAATATCCTGACGGAGTAGACACATTCAGACTAAAATATTAATTTGGTTTAAGCCAGGTTTCGGTGAGACAGAGTGCGTCAAGGCAATAATCTGAGATAATTTCATTAACAATAAGCGCTTTAGGCGCAAGGGATCTAATGTTGAGTAGTCCAAATTTAGAGGTGAATTTTGACTACTTATTTGGCCTTTTTCTGGTTTTATGGTTATCAGCAGAGGTGGAAAGAGTAATAAAATTTTGTACTCAAGTACAAGTACTGTTACTTCAGTGAAATTTTACTTAAGTACAAGTAAAGTTACCATTATAAAAATCTACTCAAGTAAAAGTAAAAAGTAGCTCATTAAAAATTTTACTCAAAGTAAAAGTTACCGAGTTACTTTTTTTTTTTTTTTTTTTTAACAGCGGGGGTGGGATGAGGCATTCTAGCGTAGTTCAAAAAAGATGAGCAGATATAAATCTCAAACTAGTTGTTTTTAACTGAAGGAACACCTTTGCATAATAAAGCTGTTGTCTTTCTTGTGCTTGAAAATCAAAGTGGTCACTTAAATATGGTGTTACGTCCCAGTCTAGGGTCATACAGCAAAAGACTGGTTCAGGATTCTATTTTGAACTGTATGGAAATGGTGGTACAGTGGTTACAAAATCGGAATGGCGATCCCGCCGCGTATACCGCCGTTTAAAGGCAACAGCGGCCAAAATAAATCAGTTGCATTTCAAAGTCATTCGTAAAATGGCCGCCAGGTGGCGCAAAGTGACATTTTCATTCATCGCAGTAAATACAACAGTGATGGTAATTTCCACAACAAACATGAAGAATCTGAACCAGAGCTATTAATGTGTACTGTACAATAATGAGTAAAAAAATATTATAGTAGATTTATTAACTGAAATAAATGACCATATTTTTCAAGAGAATTTTCAAGCCCCACTCATCAAACAAAATTATAACGAAATCGGCCAAGTTTACTATTTATTTAAATATAAATTTATAAACCAATAAGATCAAATAACACCAAGTTATTATTATAACAGGCTTACTTCGTTACTTATCAAAGAAGTACGCTTGCTTTCAAAGAAGTCGAGTGGCTTATTAACGTCTCTGGTGTGCATTGTCTCTAAGTGGCCGCTTGGTGTAGCGGTTAGAACGCTCGACCAGAGATCTGCAAAGCCCCGGTTCAAATCCCGAGTGATGATGTTTTAAAATTGTTTTATTTTAAAATTAAATAAAATGTTTTAAGTGCGCTTAAGATAGAGTCTTATAAAGGCTATGTAGACTTATATAGTTTTATTATATATTTTTTGCACATTAATCTGAGTCCTCATCTGTTAGATCTGTTTAGTTTTTTTTTTGCCGGCTTTGCGCGGCAGCGTGCGGGAAGCTGTGAAAATGCCCTTCATTACCTGTAGGGGGCAGTCGTGTTTCAGTCTGAAGTATTGAATGTCTACTGAAGCCGAAAATGTGTCCAAATTAAACCGCGCATGCGTGTTTGGAGACGCTGTGCCCGCGCTGTGTATCAGTCGGTTGGGAATCATCATGGAGGCACGGCGTGGCTGCAGCTGGAGTTTGTCGTGTTCGAGGTAAGTTTAGCTTTCTTTTTTGGATGTGATTCTCGCTTTCATGACTCCCAATTAATGTTCATCTTAATCTCAGGACTTACAATTAGCAATATTTCAGTTTTTAATAGTGTGGAGATTCATAAATAAATAACGAACCGAGCACGAACTATGAATAACGAACTATGGCAGAAAGAACTAGATCCAATCATTAACTGATGAAATAATGAGGTTTGTATATACAAAAACACACACACACACACACACACACACACACCAGGAGGAGGAGGATCAGATTTAGGATGGACCCAGGCCAAAATAATAAACAAAATGGTATTTATATTTAGTAGCTAGATTACCTGCAAAATAAATAAATAAATAAATAAAAAATACAGGTACCTTCCCGGACTCCCTAAACCAAAAACAGTGAAATTATCTACAAATATATACAAAGACCAACCAAACCAAACGGACAAAGCAATAATCAAAGTAAATGGGAGGCAAAAAGTCAAACCAGAATACACAACCAAATATCAAAACACCAAAATCACAAGCACTTTCCTCTTTCGCGCTGGTCGATGACGTCACTCAAGGCGGAAGCGAGCGTGTGGAAGGTCAGGAAGATGCCGATGTCAGAAAACCCGGAGTGGAGTCTGGAGCGGCGCGCGACCAGGACATGATACACACGCGCGGCGCAACGGAGCATTTATACAAAGCATAATATTTTTATTCTTTTAGCATTTTCATTCATTTATTTTTTACTCAGTAGCGAATATGATTTAAAATGTAGCGAATTACAATACTTCATACAAAACGTACTTAAGTAAAAGTAAAATTACAGATTTTTAAAACTACTTTAAAAAGTAGAAATACACAAAAAAGCTACTCAATTACAGTAACGCGAGTAAATGTAATTCGTTACTTTCCACCTCTGGTTATCAGATTGTTTCGGGCAAATTTAACAGATTTATTATTTTTTCTCACTATTCGGGGAACAGACACAATTTCTATAGGACAAGCTATGTGTGTGCGTCTATCACTATAGTGAGTTGTGATGTGGCTAATATGTTTGGAATCTACGGTGTGACTTACTGTACCGCCAGTCAGATGGTTCTGGAGTCCTGGATGGTGTCCTGGAGATGTTGTCAGAGAGGACCGCTACTCCAGCTCTGCTAGGGTGCAGGCCATCAGTGTGGTAGAGCCTAGGACGCTCCCAGAAAACATTCCAGTTATCAACAAAGGGTAATTTCTGTTGTCGACACCAAGATTGTAACCATTCATTAAAGGCAAATAATCTACTGAACTTCTCGATTCCTCGCTGAAATGTGGGAAGCGGTCCAGATACGACGATCCTTGTCGTGGGTGATGTGCTGCGGACCTTCTCGACCAGGCTCCTGAAGTCCTTCTTTAGGATCTCCGTCTGCCTCAGGTGTCGTTCGTGCCGGCATGAAGAACTACAGCTCCAATGTTCTTCCTCAGGGCAGCAGGCACCTGTGCAGCAACATCAAGAACACATGCACCAGGTAAACAGCGAGTGTGCACCTTACCTCTAGCCGTGGTAGCACGCACGTGACGAACGATGGAGTCTCCGATGACCAGCACGTCGTGTGCCGTCTCGCGGAGAGAAGCGAAGTGGTTTCGGGTCGAAATCTCGAAGACAGGTGGTGGCGGAGGGGGAGAGGTCCTCGCCCAGGGCTTGGCGCGCGTCTTCCGCTGCTGCTGTATCCAGGCCTCGTGGTATCCCGGCGCCGGGGTGTAGGAAAACTGGGCGGGCTGCGTCCTTGGTGTGTTGGACCTGGGCAGAGAAACACGCGGGGTTGAGGTTGTAGGAGAATTCTCACGCCGAGAATTTACCTGGGACAGGTGAGCGTCGGTCCGCGACGATTCCAGCGTGGCTTTCCGCTGCTGTAGCCGGGCCACCTTCACCTGTAGCTCGCGAATCAGCTTCTCCACGGCCTAAAGCTCCAAATCCACCGAGTGCAGCTCCATTCCCAGATAGCAGAACAACATTGAATCATCATTGAATCAACATTAAAGCATCAACCAACTTGTCATTGAATCAATGTTGAAATTTAAATGTTAAATGTTGATTTTTCATCAGGTTTGCACCTTGAAATAATGTTATTTCCATGATGAAAAATAGATCGAGATGGGCATAAAATCAATGTTTGTTCAACTTAAATTCAATAACTTATTTTACATTGAATCAACATTGAAGCAATTATAGTTTAGTCTTGCTTTATGTACAGCAAGATTCTATGACAGTAAATCATGTCCATTTTGATTTATTTCTTTAAATCAGAGACCATGTAGGGCTGAAAAGCATCTTTTTTTTAAACAAAAAGTCAGTAACTCAACATCCTTCAGTTTACATGTAAACGTATTTATTTATTTATGCTCCATACCCATTTAAACAGGAAGTAACATCACAATTACAATAAAACAACTACATAATAAAACACACTACAACTTGCATACAAATTATTATAAACTGGATGACAAAATGACTTTTTAGAAGAGAACTATTAGAAGAGATTGTTAATTCTGAATTCATAAAACAGAATCTAACTGCCAAGAGAAGAGACTGGAAAACCATAATATAAAAATGGCAACCTGCCTCAGCAAAATTCAGTCAAATGCAAATAGAAACAACCAAGTCAGAAACACAACAGATGACAGAAACATTATTCGTAAGTTGAAATGTATTTACTCAGCAAAACAGATAATAAGACATAAGTCTGAACTTATGGTTTTCCACCACGAGCAATTCCCCCCAGCCGTTCTGGGGCATAACGAAGCCATTTCTGAACTGTTGAAGCAAAGAAACTCTGTGGCCTCCTTTTTTTCAGCTTTCAGCTGTTGTTGTTGTAGTGCATCTAAAGAATGAAAAACAAACAAAAGGTTAGAACTATACAATGCTCTAAAAACTTGGAGTGGTACAGTAGTTGTTTATGAATGACAGAAGGTGGGTCCTAAATTTTTGGAAATGTGACTTTTACAAATGTACAGACATGCAACATATGTTTTGAAATGTCCTACAATCTTCCATAGATACAATGCACACATTAGATTTTTTTTATATACAGGTCCTTCTCAAAAAATTTGCATATTGTGATAAAGTTGATAATTGTCATATGTACTGATAAACATTTGACTTTCATATATTTTAGATTCATTACACACAACTGAAGTAGTTCAAGCCTTTTATTGTTTTAATATTGATGATTGTGGCATACAGCTCATGAAAACCCAAAATCCCTATCTCAAAGAATTAGCATATTTCATCCGACCAATAAAAGAAAAAAGTGTTTTTAATACATAAAAAGTCAACCTTCAAATAATTATGTTCAGTTATGCACTCAATACTTGGTCGGGAATCCTTTTGCAGATTCTTGTGTCTTGTGTCTCTCAACTTTCTCTTCACAATATCCCACAGATTCTCTATGGGGTTCAGGTCAGGAGAGTTGGCAGGCCAATTGAGCACAGTAATACCATGGTTAGTAAACCATTTACCAGTGGTTTTGGCACTGTGAGCAGGTGCCAGGTCGTGCTGAAAAATTAAATCTTCATCTCCATAAAGCTTTTCAGCAGATGGAAGAATGAAGTGCTCCAAAATCTCCTGATAGCTAGCTGCATTGACCCTGCCCTTGATAAAACAACTGACTGTGGGTACTTGACACTGGACTTCAGGCATTTTGGCATTTCCCTCTCTCCAGTCTTCCTCCAGACTCTGGCACCTTGATTTCCGAATGACATGCAAAATTTGCAACCTGGAGCCCATTTCCTGCACACGCCTGTACAGGGTGGCTCTGGATGTTTCTACTCCAGACTCAGTCCACTGCTTCCGCAGGTCCCCCAAGGTCTGGAATCGGTCCTTCTCCACAATCTTCCTCAGGGCCCGGTCACCTCTTCTCGTTGTGCAGCGTTTTCTGCCACACTTTTTCCTTCCCACAGACTTCCCACTGAGGTGCCTTGATACAGCACTCTGGGAACCGCCTATTCGTTCAGAAATGTCTTTCTGTGTCTTACCCTCTTGCTTGAGGGTGTCAATGATGGCCTTCTGGACAGCAGTCATGTCGGCAGTCTTACCCATGATTGCGGTTTTGAGTAATGAACCAGGCTGGGAGTTTTTAAAAGCCTCAGGAATCTTTTGCAGGTGTTTAGAGTTAATTAGTTGATTCAGATGATTAGGGTTAATAGCTCGTTTAGAGAACCTTTTCATGATATGCTAATTTTTTGAGATTTTGGGTTTTCATGAGCTGTATGCCACAATCATCAATATTAAAACAATAAAAGGCTTGAACTACTTCAGTTGTGTGTAATGAATCTAAAATATATGAAAGTCTAATGTTTATCAGTACATTACAGAAAATAATGAACTTTATCACAATATGCTAATTTTTTGAGAAGGACCTGTATGTGTTATTTCACAATCTGCAAATGTTGTCCTACAATGTACATATTAAATGCTATGAAAACAAATATACTTAATGTAACAATGTAGTCTGTTATGTGCAAAAAAGAAAAAAGAAAAAAAAACCTGTAGGACCAAAAAAAAAAATAAATAAATAAAAAAATCAATCCGTGGCGATGGTTTTGCAATTTGTCCCCCGCACCCACAAATACTTAAACTGTTCCCTCAGTTTAACAAATCGTGGCCACGGATTAACAAACTGTATGCACAAATTTCCAATCCGTACGCTCAGATACCGTACTGTTTGCATATTTATTCTTAACATGAAGACTTATTTTGGTGATTTTATTATAATCTTTTTACCCAGAGTTAGATGCATGCTGCACTGTTAATGTTATTATTAAATAACGCCTATTATTACATTGCATTTAGTTTGAGAGCAAAGTAATGACAACATAAACTGTACATTATTTGTTTTGTATTGCTTTTTACCTTCTCCTCAAACTCACACTGCATGATTTTCAAAGTCATCGGATCACCATTGTTTAAACACTGTACTATCTGTGGTAGCATTTAGTTGCTGCTGTGTTCACACTGCACAATGAATTGGCGACAGGAGATTACACACTGCATGACTTGACAATAGGAAGAATCGCCAACAACTCTGTCTGGTGTGCAAGCTACAGCCAAACACACACAAGAAGTGATAAGGAAACAACGCAAGATCATGCTGACATTGTGGTCTATAATTCCTGCCCGAACAAACAATAATTAAAAAAAGATGACGTCCTTGTTTAAGATCCCATATGGTCAAAACTGAAATTGCATGGCTTTTTTATGGTAACTGAGGTCTAGGGGCTATGTAACTACCATATAAGTTTCAAAACAGTCAATCCACAGTAGAATGCACACAGCCTGCATAAAGTAGCTCTGCCTTTTCACGAGCTGCTGTGACGTCTAATCTACTCAGTCACCGCTTTCAGTCACCATCAACCACCATTCCACCCTTCTTTTGCCAAAACATCACGTCCATGCCATTGCTGAACAACAATAACATGAAAACAAGTCGAAAAAACGCTGTTCAGTCGATAGATGTAGAAACTACATCATTACACAGGCTTCCGAACAACATTAATATAAAAGACCAGTGGCACGTCAGCTTCAGCATCTTTCACACAGCCATTCCATTAAACTTAAAAAATTTACATTTAAAATTTTATTTAGTTAATAGAAGTTAATTGATAAAGAAAATCTATTTATGACATTATTTTTGACAGCATTATGATTATTTATTAAAACTTCAGACAACAACAAATTAGTGCCACGAGGTTATTTGCAACACTATATGTTCTACAAAATAGAGGACTACACACCTTACAGCGCAATATAATGTGGCTTTAGAAGAGGAAAGGTAGGATTAAGAAGTGAGCAAGTGATGAATTAGTATTATAGGCCCCAAGCAGATACAGTAACAATAATGGGTGCCCTACCTTATGCAGTCTTCATTGATGGCTAATAAACATTGATACAAGTAGGCTATGGTTAAAGTGGTGAACTTATAAAGTCTTAAATGTTTTGTTTTCCCTTCTCAACTCATTATGCATTTACTCACCAATAATAGCTACCTTTTTAATTTGTTCAAGTCTCCAAGTCGAAGGAGCCCAGCAGCAGATTCCGTACCATGGCAGTAGCAGAGGTGGCAAGGCGGGCTGCTCTCCACGCTTCTGCCTGGCAAAACACCCCAGAGCCCTTTATAACTTCAATCTGAAAAATAATTTCACATCACAATATTAATTTATTGGCAACATTTAGAAACTTTTCATGTTTCATACTGATTCTTATGTTTAGCTTCCCAATAGTTAATAGGATTTTATGTATGAATGCAGATTAATGATAAAGATACATGCAGGGTAAAACTGCAACAGGAACAGTACAAAATAAAAAATGAAAAAAGACAGGCATTCAGAGTAAAACAGTGCAAGATAAAAAAAACTGTACAAAACATAGATGCAGGGTAAGCATTGGTGGGAGCAATGTCCAAGCAGTGTAGAGAAATATTTCTGTACGACTTCATTGTTTTGTGCTGTGTAGTATACAGATGTCGCCATTAAAAACGCACGTTTCGAGAAAAGGGATCCCGTGACTTGCCGCGGCTTTGCGCGGCTGCGTGCGGGAAGCTGTGAAGATGCCCTTCATTATCTGTAGGGGGCAGTCGTGTTTCAGTGTGAAGTATTGTGTGTCTACTGAAGCCGAAAATGTGTCCAAATTAAACCGCGCATGCGTGTTTGGAGACGCTGTGCCCGCGCTGTGGATCAGTCGGTTGGGAATCATCACGGAGGTACTACACGGCGTGGCTGGAGCTGGAGTTTGTCGTGTTCGAGGTAAGTTTAGCTTTCTTTTTTGGATGTGATTCTCGCTTTCATGACTCCCAATTAATGTTCATCTTAATCTCAGGACGTACAATTAGCAATATTTCAGTTTTTAATGGTGTGGATATTCACAAAACACCGTTTTCGTGTAAAAACCTGAACCTACGGGGTCCTGTGGTAAATAAATAAATAAATAAATAAAATAATAACGAACCGAGCGCGCGGATTAATAAACCGAGATGTATGTTTCTTACCCCCACCCTTCGTGAAAACGGCGTGTTCAGAGAAAGGCTCGCCATTGAGATGCCATTTCTGAACAAACTGAGTCGTGTGTGTTAAAGCATTAAATGGTAAAAGAGCACTAGCAATAAATGTTTTTTTCTGAATCTGAATTTTATTAATAAGTTACAAGTTAAATTTCAACTGTAAAGAACCTGTACATATGTTCATACAGTATTGACAGCAGCTCTAATTTGTCTAAATCGCATTGCAGACAAGAAAAAGAAGTAGAGTCATCCTGTGACCCTGCATGCTTAATCTTTCCACACATGATTCTTGCTTCTCACTTTTTCCTTAATCTCCGGTTCCGTTCTGGTTTCGGTCTGTTCTCATGAGTTGTGAAGCGAGAGGAACAAAGTATAAATATTGTTCATTTGGTAAATTAAGTGTCATGAATTTTAATTGAATATCTATCTCTGTATTTTTTCACAGCAGTTTGTGACTGAAATAGTGTCTGCATCTGACTTCAGGAGTTTCCTGACCAACGTATCTAACGGTCATATTTAAAAATCATAAAGTACAAAACGTTTCTGTTGGTGTTTAATTTTGTTTCTATGATTAATACTTATTTGTGGTGTTTTATGTTTTGTACATCTTTTCAAATTGAGACCTCATTTGTAAGTTACTGTATTCTCGTTTTCTCGTTTTTGTATAAATTAATCAAATGTTTGCTTGTTATTAAATGTATTTTTTATAAAAAATTTTTTACGAATCTGTTTTATTATTAGCTGAGAGTGTGGTTTATTCATTTATTATCATAGTTGGTCATTGTAACATGCATTAGGGAGCATTATCTCTGCGACGTGTGTGTGCTATCTGGGAATGAATTACCTTTACTTGATTATTTTAAATAAATCTAATTTGTGCATTAAATATAATTATGTAACTTTTACTTGATTTCTTTGATTGTAATTTAATTATTAAGTAGATTTTACCTGACAATTACGGGTGAGTTTTACTTAATATTGGAGCAATAAAATTTACTTAAAATCTATGTGTGCAAATTAAGAGGATTTTATCAAGTAAATCTTACAAGTTCTTTTTTTCAGTGCATGGGTGAACACGATGATTTAAGAATTTAATGTGTGTTTTTACCGTATAAACTTTTTTCTATGTACAGGTACAATGTAACCAGAAAACAGCATATAACTTTAAACTTACATTGATTAGCAATATAAACAACACACCTATGAGGCTGGACAATGGAATAAACTGTGTGGGTGCCAATAATATTAAATATTTATCTGTTGATTCTTTGACAATACTGCTGCTTTTTGTTGGAAACTGGCAGACATAAAAAATATGAAAAATACTTTAAATAAATATAAAGGGGACGATGGGCTAAAGCCCCCCCTAAAAATGGCCTAGCGATGCCCGTGTATATATAATGAAAATATTATGTGTTAAGAAAATATTATTTATATATTCGTGTTTAATTAAAAAAAACATTTTAATGGTTAGTGTTGGGTTCTGCCCCTTTAAGAATGCGATGCTTTAGAGCGTACATGATTCTGAATCATTTGAGAGAGTCGATTCACAACACGGAATTCATGTTGCTAAAAGACTTTAAACTTTATCTAATTTAGACTTTGAAAGATTTAAAACTATCTAATTAACAACAGATTACTTTATATATTTTATTCTTTCCTGATCCCAGCGTGGTGAGCATATTTTATTGTTGTTTACAATGCATTTGTGGTTTATGTTAAGGTTAATTGAGTTTGCTATGGATAATTAGCATCTTAGCGCCTAATGTGACAGTTGTTATTTTAACTGTGTTTATAGGTTTATTTGGGTTTTACTGAAAAGCGAAAATATTCTAAAGATGTTTGATTTGATGTTTTTTTTTTGAGATATTGAAGCTAAAGCCTAATGTTTAAGAGTTTATATAGTGAAGGATTGTGAGTTCCTGAATTTATAATGTGATACAGTATTCTAAGTGAAATTTGTGTTATTTTGTTACAGTTTGACCACACACATACAATACATAGATACGAAACAAGCCTACAACAAGGAAAGAAAAGGCCAATTAAATACAAAGTCTGTAAATTGTGAGTTCTGCACAAAGGAATTAAAAGGAAGGAAACAACAACTATTCTAATGTTATCTTTGTAGGTAACATTAAAGTCAAACACGGGATAAAGTTAAAGAAACCTGGTAACAACATGGATGAAGACACAGTCCTAAGTGCAATACCTGAAGATCATAAACCAAATCTTAAGCGTCAACGAGGAGGTGCAAAAGCTGCGGTAACACGCATGATGACTCAGATAACAACAGCCATGAACTGTAACCAGTCTAAAGAAGTAGAAAGGAAGCTGGCTGCTCTAGATGAAGCAGTAGTTCGATTCAGTGAGGTTCACGATATGTACCATAAAACATTAGAGGATGATGATGACTTGGATGCATCTAAAGGCTATTTTACATCAGTCCTGCGTGAGGTTCAAGACTTTCAGCACACAGCTTCGAGCTGGCTTGACGAATTTGAACCATCAGTTGAGGATTTGAATGTAGATGTGCCTAATTTCCAAGAGGAAATAGCAGTGCTTGAAGCAGCTAAACCTTCAATGCTTTCAGTGAATCAGTTGACTACTCAACTTCAAGACTTAAACGAATTAAGACTTAGAGAAAAGGAGGAGTTCTCCAGGCTCATTTCTCAACAGGAAGAACGCCTGCGAGCGGAGTTCCAGTTGCAGCTTCAGCATGCTCAGTGTGAAATGGACGAAATGAAGGATTTACTGAAATTGAAGGATGCACAGGTGGAAGAAAGTCGTCGAAAGGTTAAGTTAGACTTGATGAACAAAGACACTTCAACTCCCGTCTCAGGTAACCCATCTCTTAATTTTCGCTCGTCACTTTCAACCGTGAATGAGACTTCATTGTGTCAATTATTGGAATTGTCAAAGCAGCAATATCAGTCAAATATTGACTCTATGCACCTACCACCTGTGGACATCATCAAGTTTGATGGAGAACCCTTGAAGTATTGGCAGTTTATGAGACTGTTCTCCTCAGTGATAGATAAAGAAACTGTACCAGATCAAGAGAAACTTACTCGACTGCATCAGTACTCTGTCGGCCAAGCCAGAGATGCCATTTCACATTGTTTGTACAATCCCAATTCTAGTCAGGGTTATGCAGAAGCTATGGCCATCTTAAAGCGGCGCTTTGGTAATCCATATGCAATATCCCAGGCATGGGTCGATAAGGTGCTTAATTACAAGGACATCAAGGACAACAAGCAGTTGCAAAGTTTTGCAGACATTTTGTGTAGCTGTCGAGACACTTTAAAGGCGATGAAGTGTGAGGATGAGTTAAATGGTGGACGCACTTTGCTACAGATCGTGGAGAAACTTCCCGAAGATATAAAGAAAAGGTGGCTTACTGTTAATTATGAGATAGTCAAGTCTGGTCGTTTGCCCAAGTTGGACGACATAGTCAGTCTTGTTGAATCAGAAGCTGCTAAGCGAGCAGATCCTATTTTTGGGAATCTTCTTAGTTCAATCAATCGAAACTCTCCAGTGAGTTCCAAATTAAATACAAAGTCAAGTCTCGATAAGAAAAGGCAGACCTTTGCGACAGAGTCAGCAGCTAAAGAGTCGACGACATCATCTGCATCAAAGCCAGCATTTAGATTTAAATGCCCAAAGTGTGCTGAGGGACACTTTCTAAATCAGTGTCAAGCTTTCAGGGCTCTGTCTGTCCCAGAGCGTCTGATCTTCGTTCAATGAAAGCAACTCTGCCTGAACTGTTTTATGAGAGGTCATCGCAGTGCTTTCTGTACTCGCAGCTGGGTATGTAAGGTGCCTGGATGTGGCAAAAAACATAACAGTTGGTTACATTCCGCTATTGTAACTTCTAACGACAACAGCAGTCAGTCTACCAGCAGAGCTACTGATGAAGAGCCAGTTACAGACTCGGCACAAGCTATTCAAGCTCATGCTACCAGAAGGTGCAACGAATCCAGTCAAAGAAAGATTGCACTACCTATCTTACCAGTAGTCGTTTCAGACAGACACAACCTATTCTCCATGAATGTTTTTGCTCTGCTTGATAACGGTTCCAACGGGACGTTTGCTTCTAGGAAACTAGTTCATGCACTTAAATTGGAATCACGTAAAGTGAATATCAAGCTGAACACCATGGAGACCAAAAATCTCAATGTAATCACTTTAGCAGTGGATTTGCGAGTTGAGGATGCTCAAAGAAAGAATTCATATCTCATGAACGGAGTGCTCTGTAGAGATCATCTGAACATAAGTCTGGATAACCTGGTCACACAGCAAGAGGTGTTTCAGTGGCCACACCTGCAAGAAGTTGCAGATGAAATCAGCTTACCAGACGTGGATCTAGCTGATGAGGTTCATTTGTTGATTGGTCTAGATCAACCTGACATACTTGCTCCTAGAGACACACGTTGTGGGGAAACAGGCGAACCCTACGCAATTCTTACTGGCCTAGGGTGGACACTCCACGGACCAGTAGGCGAAGGTTCTACAGCTGTTTCAGCTAATTTCATTCAGGCTGATAATTCTCTACAACAAGCAGTTGAAAGATTTTGGAAATTGGATGATCCGATGCATTTGAATAACGATCTGTTGTCTAAAGTCGACCAGCAAGTTCTGGATCTATGGAATAAACAAGCAGTCAGAAGGGATGGTCACTACACATTGCCGATTCCATTCAAAGAACATCCACCACAAATACCCAGTAACTACACAATGGCTGAACACCGATTAGACCTTTTAGGAAAAAGATTAAAGAAAGATCCGAAGTTGCTTCAGAAGTATACAGAAGGTATCAGAGACTCTTTGCAGAAAGGATATGCAGAAGAGGTTGTTGACACTAATCGAGAAGATGGTCGGGTGTGGTACCTGCCACATCACCCAGTGCTACATCCACGTAAGCCTGAGAAGGTTCGTATTGTCTTTGATTGTGCAGCACGATACCAAGGTACTTCATTAAATGATCACGTTCATCAAGGCCCAGATCTTACCAATAAGCTACTAGGAGTTCTTCTTAAGTTTAGGCAAGAACCTATTGCTCTAAATGCGGACATTGAGAGTATGTTTTATCAAGTCCGAGTGCCATCAGATGAAAGAGACATGCTTCGCTTCCTGTGGTGGGAAGATAACGATCCAGACAAACCACCCAAGCATTATCGCATGACAGCTCACCTTTTTGGAGGTGTCTGGAGTCCTAGTGCTGCCAATTTCGCTTTGCAACGAGTTGCTGAGGACAACCAAGGAAACTTTTCAGATGATGCTGTAAAAACAGTAAAGCATAATTTCTACGTGGATGATTGCCTAAAAGCGGTATCAAACGAGAAGGTTGCCATCGAACTTGCTCATGAGCTTCGAGATCTGCTCAGCAGAGGAGGCTTTAGATTAACTAAATGGTTGAGCAATTCTAAAGAAGTGATGAGATCAATACCAGTGGAAGACTGGGCGAAGTCACTACGTGAGGTTAATCTTGATCAAGAGGATTTACCATTCGAATCAACGTTAGGAGTCCTCTGGGATGTGGAAAGAGATTGCTTCACATTCGAAGTCAAGTCGATAGACAAACCAGCAACAAAGAGAGGAATGTTGAGTACTACCAGTTCCATCTATGATCCGTTAGGATTCGCTAGTCCATTCGTGCTTAAAGCGAAGATAATTTTTCAAGAGTTGTGCCGCTTGGGAGTTGACTGGGATGGAGAAGTTCCATCAGAAATAGCAGCACAGTGGCGCAGGTGGCTAGATGATTTACCTCTATTATCTGCAATGACAATCCCAAGATGTCTCAGACTAACACCCGTTAATCAGTTGTTGGGGACCCAAGTCCATCACTTTTCTGATGCCTCAGAGATGGCATATGGAGCAGTTTCATACATCAGAGAGGGTAACAACTGTAGGTTAGTGATGTCAAAAGCCAGACTCGCACCCATCAAGTCGGTTAGCATACCGCGTCTTGAGTTACTAGCAGCAGTAGTAGCTACAGAGTTGGACCAACAAATCAAGCGCAACTTGGAAATCCCAATTGACAAGACTTTCTTCTGGACAGATAGTACCATCGTTCTTCAGTATATCAACAACAAAAATTGTCGTTTCCAGACTTTCATTGCCAATCAAGTTTCAAAGATACATGAACGTTCAGAACCATGTCAGTGGAGATACGTCGATTCCGCTTCTAATCCGGCAGATGAAGTATCTCGTGGAATGACTATGGGAGAGATCTTGTCAAGTGATCGATGGATTTCTGGCCCACGTTTTCTCCAGCTCGAAGAGGAGCATTGGCCTGTTCAACCTGTTTTGAATAGCTTATCAGAGGGAGCAGAGATCAAACGAACAAAAGAGGTCTATGTGACTAACATCAGTGCAAGTGAAGTGTCGAAGAATGCAGTAGACAGACTATTGGAGAAGTACTCTAGTTGGCATCGCTTGAAAAGAGCTGCAGCTATCCTGTTACGTGTAAAGGGATTGTTATGCAAGAAATCGAGTACACGTCTTTCTGACCCAATCACTGTCAAAGAAATCCAACAAGCAGAATTAGCTATCCTCAAATATGTACAAATCAAATCTTTTGGATCCACTCGAACCAAATCCAATTCTCTACTCAAGCTCAAACCCTTTGAGGAAGAAATTACCCAACTCTTACGTGTAGGAGGCAGATTGACAAAGGCTCCAATTCCCTTTGAAGCTAAACATCCAGTGATTTTACCTAGCGATCATCACGTCACCAAGTTGATCATTAGTCACTACCATCTTATTTTGGGTCATGCAGGTCCAGAAAGAGTACTTGCGGAAATTCGACAACGTTACTGGATTCTGAAAGGACGTGTTGTCATTAATCGAGCTCTTAAATCATGTCTTCAGTGTCGCAAGCTAAGAGCTAAACCCCAGGATCAGCAAATGGCAGATCTGCCTGATTCTAGAGTGATACCAGGGGAACCTCCATTCACTCGTGTGGGCATAGACTACTTTGGCCCATTTTTGATTAAGAAAGGACGTAGTGAGCTGAAGAGGTATGGCTGCTTGTTCACGTGTCTCACTACGAGAGCTATCCATTTAGAAGTAGCACACACTCTTGACACAGATTCTTTTATCAACACTTTACAACGATTTATCGCCAGGAGAGGCCCACCGTCTGAGATAAGATCAGATAACGGGACTAATTTCGTCGGAGGACTACGAGAGTTGCAGAAGGCCATACATGACTGGAATCAACGAAAGATTTCAGATCACTTACTACAAAACAACGTGAAGTGGATCTTTAACCCACCTGCTGCTTCATATATGGGAGGCGTTTGGGAGCGACAAATTCGCACCGTTCGTTCTGTTTTGAATGCAGTCTTGTCGCAGCAGACACCTGACGATGAAGGATTAGTGACATTGTTTTGTTGTGTTGAGTCAATAGTCAATGGCAGACCAATCACTAAGCTCTCAGACGATCCATCAGACCCTCTACCACTTACGCCAAACCATTTGTTGTTGCTTCGTTCTGGACCATCTCTACCACCAGGAGCTTTCGTAAAGCAAGATCTGTATCGACGCAGATGGCGTCAGGTCCAATACCTGGCGGATGACTTCTGGTCACGATGGCTCAAAGAGTATTTACCTGCTTTACAACAACGACAGAAATGGTTACATCTAAAACGGAATCTTCAAATAGGAGATCTTGTGCTTGTTATGCATGAGAATACACCAAGAAATCACTGGCCATTAGGGCTGATTACTCAAGTTTATCCAGGAGCAGATGGGCTTGTGCGTACTGTAGAAGTGAAAATGCAATCAGGAGTTTTCAACCGCCCTGTAAATAAAATCTGCCTACTGGAAGCCAATCTGATTAACAAAGACAGTTCTTAAAGGACATTACCCCTTTGGATTTGAAAGACCTGTGAGGGTCTTTCGGGCCCGGGATGTTGGGTTCTGCCCCTTTAAGAATGCGATGCTTTAGAGCGTACATGATTCTGAATCATTTGAGAGAGTCGATTCACAACACGGAATTCATGTTGCTAAAAGACTTTAAACTTTATCTAATTTAGACTTTGAAAGATTTAAAACTATCTAATTAACAACAGATTACTTTATATATTTTATTCTTTCCTGATCCCAGCGTGGTGAGCATATTTTATTGTTGTTTACAATGCATTTGTGGTTTATGTTAAGGTTAATTGAGTTTGCTATGGATAATTAGCATCTTAGCGCCTAATGTGACAGTTGTTATTTTAACTGTGTTTATAGGTTTATTTGGGTTTTACTGAAAAGCGAAAATATTCTAAAGATGTTTGATTTGATGTTTTTTTTTTGAGATATTGAAGCTAAAGCCTAATGTTTAAGAGTTTATATAGTGAAGGATTGTGAGTTCCTGAATTTATAATGTGATACAGTATTCTAAGTGAAATTTGTGTTATTTTGTTACAGTTTGACCACACACATACAATACATAGATACGAAACAAGCCTACAACAAGGAAAGAAAAGGCCAATTAAATACAAAGTCTGTAAATTGTGAGTTCTGCACAAAGGAATTAAAATGAAGGAAACAACAACTATTCTAATGTTATCTTTGTAGGTAACAGTTAGTGATTGTTGCAGACATTCACATTATTTTTTGGGGAAGAGCTTGGCTTGTACAGGCTACTATACGCTCATCAGCAGTCAGCGCCCCGCTGTAACCAGCAGATCAAAGGAGCAGTTATCGGCTGACACGTAGCCATCTGAGTTTGGAGACCCACAGAACCCCCACTGTATTATAATGCCTCTTCTCACCTTTCATTCATGATTTCGCTGATGGGGGAATTCGTAGAATTGGGGGTTTTAAAAGCAATTAACAAGGCCGAGTAGACGTCTCTGCCTAAAATGTTTTTCGCCAGAAAAAAAACCTCTCTCTCTATATATAGTGTGGCATGGGCGGGGCTGGCGACCGCCGGCTTTGGGCCAGCATTATGTTTATGTTCACCATGGGTGGGATATTTGTTTTAGGTTAGCGGCTTCGGCCATGTTTAAGCATGTGGTATGTGTGCTTACCTGTGTGTATGTATGTTGTGCTGAGAATAATAAATTACTCCCAGTCATTACATTGGGTAGCCACCAAGCTCACTCGTCCTCCAAGATCCCTGCTAGCGTTGAAAAACGCTACATTGGTGTCAGAAGTGGGATGGAGATCTCTGAGTTGGAGCGAATGGCGGAGGATCTGAAGAAGATCAAAGAGGGCCGCCGAGTGGCAGCAGAACTCCTGCAGAGGAAGCACCTTCCGGACGGTGCCAGCACAAAAAAGGCGGCGTGGCGAAAGCAGAGCGGCGAGATGAGGGTCCCGGCACTGGATCTCGGGGCGGAGCTTCCCACAGACCAAGCCCCGTGCGCCGTTAACCGGCGAGGCGACTTACAGCTGCGCCTTCCTTTCTATAACGGCGCCGTCGAACCCTACGCATTTTTTGCGCAGGTAGAGCTCGCCGCCGATCTCGTGGGCTGGTCCCCAGCGGAAATCGCGGTCCGCGTAGCACTCTAGCTTGAGGGCGACGCACTCCGGGTGCTCGAGGACCTCCGGGTCGAGGAGCAGAAGGATTGGGCGAAGCTGCGGGAATCGGTCGACTCAGGCGTCATTGAGCCAGCGTCCGGACTGTGGTCTTCACCGGTTGTGCTTGTGTGTAAGAGGGACAATTCTTGGCGGTTTTTTGTTGATTAACGGCGGTTAAATGCGGTGACGCGGAAGGACTCATACCCGTTGCCACGGATAGATGATGCGCTGGAACATGTCGCAGGAACATAGCTCATTAGATCTGCGTAGCGGGTATTGGCAAGTAGAGCTCGCTCCGGAAGACCGCCCTAAAACCGCGTTTTCGATCGGGGACGGGCTGTGGCAATTCCGGCGTATGCCTTTCGGCCTATGCAACGCCCCGGCGACTTTTGAACGGTTGATGGAGAAAGTGTCGTAACCGTTGCATCGTCTATCTGGATGATTTGCTGGTGCACGGCAAGGAGTTTGAAGTTGCGCTAGCTAATCTCCAGGTGGTATTTTTGGCTATCCGACGGGTGAACTTGCGGCTCAATCCTAGGAAGTGCCAGCTGTTGCGTCGAGAGACCGCGTTTCTGGGCCACATAATTAGTGCGAACGGGATTGCTACCGACCCAAACAAAATCGCTGCAGTACAGAATTGGCCAGAACCGGTAAATGTGTCATAGCTGCGCACTTTCCTCGGGTTGGCCTCGTACTACCGCCGGTTTGTGAAAGACTTCGCCACCGTTGCAAGTCCGTTGCATGGGTTGACTAAAAAGAACCAGCCGTTCCGCTGGGAGGTTGTACATGCGTGCGCGTTCGCTCGGTTGTGCGAAGCTTTGGTCACGTGTCCCGTCCTCGGCTATCCGGATGCAGCGCGCGCGTTCATCCTTGACACAGACGCGAGCGATGTAGGGCTGGGGGCCGTACTGTCTCAGGTTTCCGGTGGCCAAGAGCGGGTTGTCGCGTATTTCAGCCGAGCGTTGTCTGTACCCGAGCGGAATTATTGCGTCATGTGGCGCGAGCTGTTAGCTGTCGTCGCGGCGTTCAAACATTTCCGGCCGTACTTATACGGGCAAACCTTCCTGCTGTGGACTGATCACGCTTTGCTAGTGTGGCTGCTTAGTTTTAAAGAACCCGAGGGGCAGTTAGCGCGTTGGCTGGAGCGATTACAGGACTATAGCTTCACTATTGAACACCGAGCCGGGAAGCTACACGCTAACGCCGACGCGTTATCTCGCCGGCCATGCAGCGAAGCGCGTTGTCGGTACTGCGAGCGGGTCGAGGAGCGCGGTTGCGACGCGGGCCAACCCCCGGAACCACTGATGCACAACATCCCTCCCGTTCAATCCTCCGGAACCCCCGGGGGTGATCAGCCAACCGTTCCGGCATGCAGCCGAGTCACTGCCTCGTCTAGGGCACCTCCCACCGTCATCTCACCTGTGCCACGGCTGGACAATGATCAGCTCGCAGCCGAGCAGGAGGGTGATCCGGTTCTGCAGCAAGTACCGTCGCCGTCACCCTTGGCTTGCTCATCAGAGAAATTTCATTCATTCGTCTCATTATTATTATCTGCACATTTTTCTCACACATCCACACTTCCAATTATTTTCTTTTATATAATTATTATTATTATTATTATTATTATTATTTTTTTTATTTCTTTATTTTTTAATTAATTAATTAATTTATTATTATTATTTTTTTTTTTTTGTTAAATTTCTTTAATTTTTGTGAAGCTGCTTTGAGACAATGACCATTGTTAAAAGCGCTATATAAATAAAATTGAATTGAAATTGAATTGAATTGAAGTACTGGGTTGGGTTAAAGCGGGCCTGAGACCGGATTATACCGCGATCGCTCATCTGGGGCTACAGGCAAAGGCTCTCCACTCGCAGTTTACCCGCCTAGCATTGCGGGAAGGTTTACTCTACCGCCGCTGGGAGCGGCCGTGCGGCGCTGGCGAGTGTTTTCGGCTTCTGGTACCCAGGACTTTGAGGGCGTGCGTGTTGGGGTTGGTTCACGGGCATACGGGTTCGGGACACTTCGGTGTGACAAAAACTTTGCGGCGGTTGCGCGCCCGTTTCTACTGGCCAGGCTGTCATACTGATAGCAAACTCTTTGTCCACAGATGCGACTCGTGCACAGCAAAGAAGGGCCCTACCCAGCACTCGCGAGCACCGCTGCAGGACTTTCGGGTGGGGGCACCCATGGAGCGTATGGGCGTGGACATCCTTGGACCGTTCCCCGTTTCCAATCGGGGTAACCGTTATGTGCTGGTCGTTGTGGATTACTTCACAAAGTGGCCGGAGGCTTTCGCTGTGCCTGATCAGAGCGCCTCCACCACGGCCCGAGTGCTTGTGGATGAGGTGTTCAGCCGGTTTGGCATTCCAGAGCAGTTACACAGCGATCAGGGGCGCAACTTCGAGGCGGAGGTGTTTGCGGCGGTGTGCGAACGCCTCGGGGTGAAAAAGACCCGCACCATGCCACTCCATCCACAAAGTGACGGCCTCGTGGAGCGCTTCAATCGGACGCTCACCACACAACTCGCCCTACTTACCAGCGATCGGCAACGCGATTTGGACGAACATTTGCCTCTCGTGCTTTGGGCATATCGCACAGCAGTACAGGAGTCATCGCAGCTAACGCCAGCTGTTCTCATGTTTGGCCGCAAGCTGCGCGGACCTTGTTTTTGGACCACCTCCACAATCGGACTTACCCACGGAACCGGGGTTGGATTATTTTTGTTCTTTGAAAGAAAAACTGTTCCGTGTTCACGAGTTAGCGCGCAAACACTTGGTGTTAAGCAGCGCCGGGTTTATGACACTCATAGCCAGGGGCGAGACTTTGAGCAGGGAGAGCAGGTATGGGTTTATTCCCCGAGAAGGAAGAGAGGGCTATCACCCAAACTGATGTCCCACTGGGTGGGACCCTGCACGGTGATCGTTCGGCTTTCGGATGTCATCTACCGGGTGCGGCTGGCGGGGCGAGCGCGGATGATTGTGCTTCACCGAGACCGTCTCGCTCCCTACCAGCCGCATGCCAGTGAGACGGCAACTGCTGCAGAGGCCCGACCGCCTCAGGCTAATGTTCACGTTCCGTCTACAGCAGGGCTCCGGCGTTCACAGCGCCTACGCCGACCGCCTGCATGTCTCAGAGACTGAAGAATTAGGGGTGACCGGGGACGGTCACAGCTCGGGTGGGGGCAGTGTGGCGTGGGCGGGGCTGGCGACCGCCGGCTTTGGGCCAGCATTATGTTTATGTTCACCATGGGTGGGATATTGGTTTTAGGTTAGCGGCTTCGTCCATGTTTAAGCATGTGGTATGTGTGCTTACCTGTGTGTATGTGTGTTGTGCTGAGAATAATAAATTACTCCCAGTCATTACATTGGGTAGCCACCAAGCTCACTCATCCTCCAAGATCCCTGCTAGCGTTGAAAAACGCTACAATATATATACAATGAAGCTGTGGATACAATGAAGCTGTGGGAAAGAGTAGTGGAAGCTAGGTTAAGGGCAGAGGTGAGAATTTGTGAGCAGCAATATGGTTTTATGCCTAGAAAGAGTACATCAGATGCAGTATTTGCTTTGAGGATGCTGGTGGAGAAGTACAGAGAAGGTAATAAAGAGTTGCATTGTGTCTTTGTAGATTTAGAGAAAGCGTACGACAGGGTGCCGAGAGAGGAGCTGTGGTGTTGTATGAGGAAGTCTGGAGTGGCAGAGAAGTATGTTAGAGTGGTGCAGGACATGTATGAGCTGTAAGACAGTGGTAAGATGTGCTGTAGGTGTGACAGAAGAGTTCAAGGTGGAGGTGGGTCTGCATCAAGGATCGGCTCTAAGCCCCTTATTGTTTGCTCTAGTGATGGACAGGATGACAGATGAAGTTAGACAGGAGTCTCCATGGACTATGATGTTTGCAGATGACATTGTGCTTTGTAGCGAGAGCAGGGAACAGGTGGAGGAAAATTGGGAGAGGTGGAGGTACGCTCTGGAAAGCAGAGGAATGAAGGTTAGCCGCAGCAACGGTCGAGAGCAACGGAGAGTGTTCAAAGGAGGTGAAGAGACGAGTACAGGCAGGTTGGAATGGGTGGAGAAAAGTGTCAGGTGTGTTGTGTGATGAAAGAGTATCAGCGAGAATGAAAGGAAAGGTGTACAGGACAGTGGTGAGACCAGCGATGCTCTACGGCTTAGAGACAGTGGCACTGAAGAAAAGACAGGAGGCAGAGCTAGAGGTAGCAGAGCTGAAGATGTTGAGGTTCTCTTTGGGAGTGACAAGGATGGATAGGATCAAGAATGAGTTCATCAGAGGGACAACCCATGTTAGATGTTTTGGAGATAAAGTCAGAGAGGCCAGATTGAGGTGGTTTGGACATGTTCAGAGGAGAGAGTGTGAATATATCGGTAGAAGGATGCTGAGGTTGGAACTGCCAGGCAGGAGGTCTAGAGGAAGACCAAAGAGGAGATTTATGGATGCAGTGAGAGAGGACATGAAGTTAGTTGGTGTGAGAGAAGAAGATGCAGAGGATAGGGTTAGATGGAGGCAGATGATTCGCTGTGGCGACCCCTGAAAGGGAACAGCCGAAAGACAAAGAAGAAAGAAGATATATATATATACTGTATATATATAAATCCACAATCACATTCCAGCTCTTATTTCCAGCCGTGGTCAAATAATGGATGAAATAATTATTCAATGCTGGACACAAACAGCAAAAAACATGAAAAGCCCTAAGCACTTTATTGCTTTTCATCATGTTTTTTGCTGTTTGTGTCCAGTATATATATATATATATATATTTTTTTTTAGATCATAAATAGACATGAATTAACTATATATATATATATATATATATATATATATATATATATATATATATATAAAACTATTTATATAGTTAATTCATGTCTATTTATTGAAGGTGAGAAGAGGGACTGAGCTTTAACTGAGCGCGCTTTCACGTTGTATATACTGTAAAGACACACACACGCACACACATATAGGCACGTGCAGAGGGGGAAGGGCGGCTTGAGCACCCGCCCCTTTCCTCCAGGATGCCTCAAGTGCCCTTTTTTCTGTGTATGTGCGTATGGAGCCCTGTCTTTGCCCCTCAACAATAAAATGTAACTATTAATCTCAATTTTGCTAAATAAAAGGATCGGGCTTGCATCAGTCACATGCCTGCATTAACCAATGCTCGCCCTTGAGGGGAGCGCGCGCTCGTTACGAGCCAGGTACGAGCACGCAAAGTGCACGCGCATTTTCTTCAGGCTGGGCGGTGCGGAGCTGGAGGAGAAGCAGGCAAATTAACTGGAAGGTGCAGACTGTAGCAAAACAGTAAATAGGGTGTAGCGCACACTATAGTCTATAACAACAAATGAATTGAAATAAATGAGCGTGCTGTTTGTGCAACAGCACGACAAACATTACCTGTCCTTTTATGAACTGCACAAGTAGTGGTGGTCATTAACTGCTAGCTAACTGGGTAAGGGGGTTACAGGGGGGTCTGTAGCTCTGTCCACCGTTTTAGGGACCATGTTTAGTTTTAAAGTAAGTTGCAGTTTTATTTCACTAAAAGCCATCTAATATGGATATCCACATAATTATGGATTATTATATTTATGATATAAAAAACACTGTTTTTAAAGAAAATATATTAAGTAACAGATAATATTAGGTTTATATTTCAAATTAGATAAAATGCTGATTTTCCAGCAGTAAAATTAACATTTTATAAGCACTGCATGTGCATGTTTGTGTGTTTTATGTATAGATTCTTAAAAATGATTACTGATAATACAATAATCAACAGCAGTATTGTACGCAATCAGGTGAAACATAGGCTACGTTTGCTTTGCATTGTCCCTACCTGATGACAATCTGATGACAGCGCGCACAGAGAGACAAAATAGGAGACTGTGGTTTAGGAGTGGATTGGAGAGAACAGAGCTGTTCAGTTAAAATAAAATAAAAAAAAAATCTAAAAACATAATATGATCTTTTTGAGTTATGAGGGTTTTTTTTATTTTATTTAAAAACCTCTCAGTTTTGTAAATATTCTAGTTATAGTGTGTTACAGATGTCGCCCTTAAAACCCTGCGTGTTTTCCCGCGGGATGCCGCAATTTAGCGCGCGGCGTGCCGCGTCTTGCCGGAGGCAACATTCGGGAATTTTAAATAAATGTGTTGCGCTTCACTGAATATCCGCCAGATGGCGCATGGAAGGACTTTATCTAAAAGCCGGACCAAGTACAACAATGAATGTAAGGACGCGGATGAACAGTGCTGAAGCGAACATGAATTTTATTTTGTTTTATAATAGATCTTTCATGATGAATGAGTGTATATGTGCTTCACATTATCAAACACAGGGAAAGGAGACAGAAATTATTGAGGGATCCACTGAAAAAAGTAAACCTAGTTTAATGTGTTTTTTTTTCTCATTCCATTAGTAAAAAAAAATAATTTGCTCTTTTTAACTGAAGTGTCTAATTTATGCTTATGGGTGAATCTTTTTTTTTTTTTTTTTTTTAGTATAATGCTGTTTACAGCAGGAAACCAAAGTGAAATATTTCATTTTGATCAAGGTACTCTTATTAGGTTGAGTGTGATTTGCGCATGCGCAGTCTTTAGACCATAGTTTTGCCGGTATAATTTTATTTCCGCCTCAAACCGGAGCATGACGTTGAAACAAGTAAGGATTTCAGTTACTGTTAGTTAAAGCCCCTGATTAAACTTAAATCTAATCCATTCACAAAGGACATTTCTGCTTCAAACCGTGTCTCATGACGCAGCATTTTCACGGACTGAATCACATGCGGGTGGAGATTCTCAAAGAAAACTCCTTTAAACCAGGTAAGAAAGCAAACTCATGTCATTTCTATGTTAAATGTATCTCTTCTATGAGCAAATTCATGGTTTATGGCAGGAACAACTACTTTGTAGATTGAGTTTTGTGTCCGTGTTTGCTACTGTAGCTAAAACCTGTAATTAAGATTTGCTAACATAAGAACTTGAGCCAGTCCAATTTTTGTTTTAACCTTTTTTTTTTTTTTAAAGATCAGTAATGAGTTTCTGAGAATTATATCTGCTCCACTTCAAGCAAGATTACTGGTTTCCTTGGACAAGCAACACTACAAACTAATTGAGATCATCAGAAACTAGGGAGGAACCCATCAGAGAGAAGACCAGAGATATAATCTTCATCTTCAAGTTCTTGATCTGGTATGTACGGTACGGTTCAGGACCAGGGAGGGAGCCGGAGACAGCAGAACAAAGAGATGATATTGCCAGCACCAGCAACAGTTTTTAGTTTAGATCTCATGTTTACATTTTATTGTATGTTGATGGCTTGACTGTAAACAACAAACAATGCAATAAATGTATAAAAAATATATATATTTATTGTCTCTTTCCAGGACCAGGCATATCGTTCAATTATTTTTTGGCCAAATAGGCAGTCGTAACAAGAGGTGAGGGCGCGCGCGTCATCACATGTGCTTAGCCGACTCTGCGTTCACCGTAAACTTCAATATACATAGACGTTTATATTTTTGTTTATTTGTATATGTATGTTATTAATTTTACTTTTTTAGAGATTGTATGTGCGTGCACGGAGAGTATGTGTTGATAAGTTTATGTGGATAAGTTGATAAGTGTATCAGAAAGCATTAAAATGTTCATTTGAATTAAAATGACACACACACGTCTGTATATACAGTATATCAATTACATATATATCAATTTCATTAGTTCGTTCATTCTATTTGAAGCTTCGGATGTTTTTTTTTTTGGTTTGGTTAGATTAGTTCTGAACTCGCTTCCGTGAAACTATCGCTAAAACAATGTACTGAGCCCTCCTGAGGATATAAAGCTTTATGATTGTGTTTGAATAAATATTCAGATCTACCACAGCAGGTAATAAACTATGGTGTGTCATAAGCGAAGCAAACACCACGATTATGCCTCGTTTCGTTCGACGGGGACGTGGTTCACTTGGCCGCGGTGTATTATAAACCTGTGGAATGTTTCACTGTTTATGCTCACATAAGAGGAACAAAAGCTCAATGAGGACTAAACCAATGATTTCGGTAACTCCACTGAGTGTAACATCTGCATAGTGACACTGAACATCTTCACTTTTCCGTTTACCTCTGAAAAAAAAGCTGTATTTTGTTTGTTTATATTTAGAGTTTTTATAACAGTAGAACAAGTACTCGCGCGCACGCACACACATAGACACACACACAGACACACACACATAGACACACACACACACACACAGACACACACACTCCCCTGAGCCCTCGGGAAACATCCAATCACCGTCGGTATACAAATGAGTCAAGACGTAGCCTAACGTGGTGTCGTGTCGGATTTCAGTGGTCACGGAGTGGGAAGACTTTGAAGAAGCTGCAGTGACAGTGAACAGCTGAACAACTTCACTTTTCCGTTTACCTCTGAGGAAAAAAAGCTGTATTTTGTTTGTTTATATCTAGAATTTTTATAGTAGTAAGAGAGAGTTATAGTTTGGTCTGTACTGTTGTTCGCACCCTTGTAGAGAATAAATAAATGAATAACACGTACATATCCCCTCTCAAGAGTGTCATAGTCCATTGTTAGTTTTAATGATCTGGCTGAAACTAATTATCACTACATAAGTACCCTAACACCATTGATCATGAGTCTCAGCTGAACCTAATTCTATACTTGTAACAGAAAATGTAGATGCAGATTCCAAATGTGTATTTATATAATAGATAGATAGATAGATAGATAGATAGATAGATAGATAGATAGATAGATAGATAGATAGATGTGTGTGTGTGTGTGTGTGTGTAGGCTCTACGCAGGGACAAGAGAGGGCAGCGCACCCTTAAATGTCTGCACATGTTAATATATTCCTAAAATGTATATATTACAAGTTGATGAACTGATCTGCGGTAGCGGAAAAATCCGCTGAAATAGGACAGGCACACTAACCCGCACACATACACACGCGCGCGCACACACACACACACACACAGCCCTTGAGCCCTGCGTCTGTCGGATTTCAGCGGTCCCGGAAAGACTTTGAAGCAGTTTATATATGAATCTAAGCTTGAACTTATCAGCATTGTAAATATATAATACTTTTCAAATAAAATCGCTATTACTTTGACCCTGAAGTTTAGTTTAGCACACACAAAAAACAGAAAAGTCATTTCTGGTAAATCAACGGAATGTGTAGTTTATTTACAGTAATTCATTAAAAAATGAATATACATTGTACAGTACACGGTAAACACGGGAAAGATTACAAAATGAAAAAACAAAGTGTCTACTTTATAAACAGCTTAGTATGTGCGTCGAGATGCTGAAATCCCTTGCATGTTTTTGCTTTCCCCCTCCGCCCGACCGTGCCATCAATCACTGACCACCTCAGAAGTTCCCTCCAATGTATGGCTGCAATACTTGTTTTGCAAGTATTTTTAACACCATTCAAAGGCTTCAAAGGGGCAGTTATCGGCTATGACACGTTGAAGGAGAACTTAATAGTTCTCAAAAATAGTGTAAATGTCTGCAACAATCACTAACCATTAAAATGTTTTTTTTTGTACACCCTAAAAAATGCTGGGTTAAAAACAACCCAGTCTGGGTTGTTTTTAACCCAGCTGCTGGGTAAATATAGGACTAACTAAATGCTGGGTTAATTTAACCCAGCAAGATGGGTTATTTGTTTAACCCAACAAGATGGGTTAAATATTCAATCCAAATGCTCTGTCTTATTTAACTATAATGCTGGGTTAATTCTACCACATAAATTGGTCAAATGTTCTACCCATATGTTTGGGGTTTGTTGCTTCATTTTAACTGGAATGTTGGGTTAATTCTACCTCACAAATAGGTTATTATTATTTTCATGTTTTACAGTTAATCTGTTAAAAAAAAAAAAAAACACCCATGTGTCATGATTCCCTGCTTGTCTGCGCTTGGGGTGTGTGTGTGGCATGAACGCGGAGGAAGCGAGCTGACGGTTGATCAAAGTCCTTTTATTCATTTTAACATAAATAAAGGAAACAAAACACCAAACACAAACTGAATCTTAATTACAACTAAAGCTAGACGCCTGACTGCTATTCAGTCAGGCTATTTATAAAGAAACA
Organism: Channallabes apus; assembly: GCA_030522415.1. Classification (NCBI taxonomy): domain Eukaryota; kingdom Metazoa; phylum Chordata; class Actinopteri; order Siluriformes; family Clariidae; genus Channallabes; species Channallabes apus. Next base: position 44,627,030 of record CM060112.1, read on the forward strand.
AATCAAATCATAATTAGCCTTCCCTCGGTTCAGGTGAGCTTCTTACGTCACCTGACCGAGGTGCATACTGGTAACTGAAGTCAAACTAGCAAACACAAATAAACTACAAAAACCAAAAACGGGCGTTCGGCGCCCTCTAGGGGTTAACCGTCACAGTACTCCCCCCCAAAGAAATGCTCCTCCGGAGCATTGCTGGAGGCCCCGGGCACCCACCCCACAGTACTACCTTCGGCCTCCCGACCCGGAGGCTGGGTGATGGTCCCGGAGACGTGCTCTGCGGCTGCCGGCCTGGCGACGTGCTCGGCCGTGGCAGAGCTGGAGACGTGCTCGGCCGTGGCAGAGCTGGAGACGTGCTCGGCCGTGGCAGAGCTGGAGACGTGCTCGGCCGTGGCGTTGGAGCGGTCACTGCGCTCGATGGAGGCCTTGGAGCGGTCACTGCGCTCGACGGAGGCGTGGGAGCGGTCACTGCGCTCGACGGAGGCCTTGGAGCGGTCACTGCGCTCGACGGAGGCGTGGGAGCGGTCACTGCGCTCGACGGAGGCGTGGGAGCGGTCACTGCGCTCGACGGAGGCGTGGGAGTGGTCACTGCGCTCGACGGAGGCGTGGGAGCGGTCACTGCGCTCGACGGAGGCGTGGGAGCGGTCACTGCGCTGCACTGCATGGGACAGCGGCTGCTGGCGTGCTAGCTCGCTATCCTCGAAGCCGGGAGGCGGCGGCAGAACAGGTGCATGGGACAGCGGCTGCTGGCGTGCTAGCTCGCTATCCTCGAAGCCGGGAGGCGGCGGCAGAACAGGTGCATGGGACAGCGGCTGCTGGCGTGCTAGCTCGCTATCCTCGAAGCCGGGAGGCGGCGGCAGAACAGGTGCATGGGACAGCGGCTGCTGGCGTGCTAGCTCGCTATCCTCGAAGCCGGGAGGCGGCGGCAGAACAGGTGCATGGGACAGCGGCTGCTGGCGTGCTAGCTCGCTATCCTCGAAGCCGGGAGGCGGCGGCAGAACAGGTGCATGGGACAGCGGCTGCTGGCGTGCTAGCTCGCTATCCTCGAAGCCGGGAGGCGGCGGCAGAACAGGTGTCTTGGTCGTTGGAGCTTGTGCAGGGCTCGACAGCGTTGGAGCGTGCACGGCGCTTGACTGCAACGGTGGAGCGTGCACGATGCTCAACTGCAACGTTGGAGCGTGCACGGCGCTCTCCTGCAGCGTTGGAGCGTGCACGGCGCTCTCCTGCAGCGTTGGAGCGTGCACGGCGCTCTCCTGCAGCGTTGGAGCGTGCACGGCGCTCGCCTGCAGCGTGGGAGCGTGCACGGCGCTCTCCTGCAGCGTTGGAGCGTGCACGGCGCTCTCCTGCAGCGTTGGCGAGGGAGGAAAAAGCTCCGAGCCCGCTTCGCGGTTGTCCCGGAAGTGGAGGATCATGCGCTGCATCTCCTCCACCTGCTCCCGTATTTCTCGCACTTGCTCCGGCTCTGGAATCCACCACCTGAGCTCCTTTTGCTGCTGCTCTGCCTGGGGTTCTCTCTCCCCCGCGTCACCGCCGTACTTGGGCTTCCTCGCCCTTCTCTTCCGGCCGGTGCGGGGAATCACGTGACCCCGCGCTGCATCGCCTTTGAATGGCGTTCGCCGAATGGCGAGCCTGCAGCTCTCCCAGCTCCGTGGTGTCTCTCTTTCTCTCTCCTCGCTGCTCTCCCGGTCGTGCTCCTGCTCCTGTTTGGCTAGCTGGTTGTACCTCCAGCTCTGGAACAGATCGATCTTGCCGTCTTCCAGCCAGCAGTACTCCCAGCTACCAAACCCCTCTTCCTCGCTGTCTTCCAGCCAGTCCGCCAGCTCGGGCGAGATGGTCTTCGCGCCCCCCCAAAAATAATCCAGGGGGAAGTCCTCCGCCATGCCACTTGAACGGTCTAGCTTTCTGTCATGATTCCCTGCTTGTCTGCGCTTGGGGTGTGTGTGTGGCATGAACGCGGAGGAAGCGAGCTGACGGTTGATCAAAGTCCTTTTATTCATTTTAACATAAATAAAGGAAACAAAACACCAAACACAAACTGAATCTTAATTACAACTAAAGCTAGACGCCTGACTGCTATTCAGTCAGGCTATTTATAAAGAAACAAATCAAATCATAATTAGCCTTCCCTCGGTTCAGGTGAGCTTCTTACGTCACCTGACCGAGGTGCATACTGGTAACTGAAGTCAAACTAGCAAACACAAATAAACTACAAAAACCAAAAACGGGCGTTAGGCGCCCTCTAGGGGTTAACCGTCACACCATGTCTATTAAACAGTTAAATTACTTTGATATACTGGTCTATTACAAAAAAACATACATATACAGTATGCAATAAACAACATCCTATTAAATGTTCTTAGAAAAAATATTAATTTTTCAAAAGCACAAGAACAGATAATCAACAGTGACATCATTACTATACTATAAGACTATACTATATAGACTGAGGCAGCTTCTACAGAGAAGGATCTCTCTGTGACTTCAGATATCTTTTCTGCAGAACAAAACTATCCAGCCCTGGTCTCACTGTAACATACAGTACAAACACTGTCTATGACTTTTCAGGTAGGCCTCGCTATTTCATAGCAACATTACAACATTACTGAGAGCAGCGCTGGTCATTATCTCCCAACGTCAGGATGTAGGGGTACGGCCTTAACACTTCAGCCTGCTGGAGGTATTCCACCATGTTGGTTCCAACCTTAGAAAGAAAGAAATGAAAAAGTTAAAATTTTGTTGAATAGCAAAGATTAAACTGAATAAGACTATTAATTTAGTGTGAAATAGGATTGATACTCAAAAATTACAAAGCTGCCCATTAAGATAGGGTATAGGTAACCTGAAACAAAAACATGGAGACAGCTACTACCAAACATAAAACAGCAGAATAAGCATGGCTTTTAGGATACAGCTCTTTATGTCAGACTAGTTGATATTGTGGTCTGCATTGATTTTAAGCTAATTACCGAAAAAAATGTCATAGCTGGTGTCATACTGGTACATTACAATCACCAAAATATTAATACTTCCATCTAGTAGTTATCTGTACAGCTGTGGTACTTTTTCCTGTAGTTGGCGCGCTGACTGATAGTTAATTTAACTTTGGTTAAAGAGAGCTACCTGGTTAGCTTACATGCTATTACTGGTGATACATTAGCATACTTGCCAAAGGGGGAAAGGTGTAAAATATTGTTATAACTCGGGAGAAATGCAAGAGAAATTTGACCGCAGAGTAAATTACTAGCTGGTGAAAAACGGGAGGGTTACCAGGTCTGTATATTTGTGAGAGGGTCAGTGTTTTGTAACACCCCAGCATTTTATTGTCTCAAGCAGTGAGATTAATAAAGTTCTAAAGTGGTTGCTAATGCTAGCAAACTAACTAAATGCCTGCGTCATGCTAACACTACAGTTAACAGTTTAGCATTCATTCATCACTTCACCATCTTCGTAACCCTGCAAACATTCTACAGAGAAAGCTAAAAAGCTCAGACATCTTAGCCGTTTCTTTCATACACAGGTGGGGTTTATGGCTAGCAGCTATTCTCAGCTAAATTATCATCCAATACCTCAGACCAGCCGGAAAGTTTGTGTGTAACCTTAACACGGTAACAGCAATAAATGTTACATATAGTAATAATTTTTCAGTCATATGTGAATTAGGTGAGTGAACATGTGTATACAGACCTTGTATTTAACGCCATTTCCCCTTAAATGTCCGAGGAGGATGAACCGTCATCAGCGGTGTAGGAGCTCAAGAGACACGAAGCTGAGTCACAGCCGGTGAACTTTGGGGGAGGGGCCGAGCAAACTTCAACCCAGCAGCTGGGTTACACAAAAACTACCCAACTCTCTGAAAATAACCCAGAAAAATGACCCAACAGCGGCAACCCAGCGTTTGGGTAGAAAAAACAACCCAGCATTTTTTAGAGTGTAATTAAACACGAAAATATTAATTATATTTCCATATATATACATACACACACACACACACACACACACACACACACAAGGGCGTAGGTTTGCTACCTATTATTCCCTATAATAATGTAAACATTGCTAATTTATGTTTTGGAAAGAAACTTAAGTAATTATTTCATCTATATCTTTCATAAATCACACAACTAAAATATAATTAAACAGTTTATTCACCAACATTACCAAATATTTGTGACATTCACAGTCTAGATCCAAGTTGTCTTTTTAATAAAAGTGCATTCAGCTAAATTTTGCATCCATAGAAAAAAACTGCAGGGCACCAGGGCCTGAAATACTTGTTTTAAACAAAATTGTGTAAAATAATAAATAAATAAAATACAGCATTCATTTAGAAATAAAATGCAGCAGAAAATACTTTAAACAAACTGTAGAATAAACGTTAAAACGTAATAGCCCTCTGAAGCAGTGAAGTTGCAACTTTCAAATCAGCACTCTGGACTAGTGCACTTAAAAGTATGCCATTGAAACCTTAATGCATGAAAACATTTTAAGCTGAACATGTAAACACAACATGTAAACACTTGTAGTCAAGCCAAATCAAATGTTTTAAGATGATAACTTCATCTTTAAAGCTTGCACTTTTGGTGATAGCTTAATCCCATCAAGTTCTAGAAGAACTTTCTGAAAATAGCCTCTCCTTCAAGGATTATGGATACACCAACCGGTTCTTCCCCTTCAACAGCACGGACGACAAGGATTTTAAGAAGGTGTCACTTCGTCTGTCCCCCTGCATAAAATTTACAAGAAAATAAATCATTTATTTTGAGAAGCAAAAAAATCTGAATTGCTTCAACCTGTGCTGACTTCATTGAGAAAAAAATAATAATAAAAATAAATGATAATAAAAAAATGACCATCACTTCATATACTTCATATTGTTAAACTTGGGTTAAATTGCTTTATCTTGCATCAGTAAAACATGGCATGAGATGGCTTTACAGTGTCAGGAAATCCTATGATGAATGCTGAGTTTGTATTTAAAAGGGTTAGTCCAAACATGAAAATTCGTTCAATAATTACTCATATTTATATATTCATTTGCATTTATATGCTTCTGTCCAATACAACAAACACTATATTCAAGGTATTAATAAATTGTATAATTAATAAGAAAACAATGCTTTACCAGGCAATCATCAAAGAGATCCTCTTCAGATTCACGTCTCATCTTTACGCTTTGTTTCTGTGAAAATATTTACATTGTATCATTACATAATCTTTTATTCGTACAACTACATTTAGGCCTTTATCCAAAGCAAATTACAAAAGAGGAAGGCATCAAGCATGTCAAGCAGTGCTACTAACACAAAGTTTCTGACACCGTTAGAAAATACAAGATAGAACAGTGAGGGATTAAGGAAAAAGTGAGAAGCAAGAATCATGTGTGCAAAGATTAAGCATGCAGGGTCACAGGATGACTCGACTTATTTTTATTGTCTGCAATGCGATTTAGACAAATTAGAACTGCGGTCAAGCCAGCCGCGGTTCAGAAAAATACGGTCAAGCCAGCCGCGATTGATTTTAGTGTGCGCACATATTACAGTGATTACGGTAGTTTCAGGACCGACACAGAGACAACGCGCTTTCAGAGCGCTTTTCATTTAGACGCCCAGGACTGAGAGATAATACAACATGCTCGTCAATTTTTACTTGCTTATTTATTTGCATTTCTGCTTTAATATCCGTGTTATTTATTGGTGACTTTGATGGTTGTCTGTTACAATATTTTTCTTAAATATTCACCATTCAAATAATTGTTTTATGTAGATAAGTTACAGCAGAATTCGTAGAAAACAGACAAAATAATGTATTTAGTCTTTCTAAATACCAGAATTGATTTTTATTTTGTTTTACTGTTCAAAAGTAGCAGTTATTCTTCAATGAATGTTTTCTATAATGAGGATTAACGTCTGCTTTGGAAGAGAGGTCAAATAAACAAATGTTCACAATGGGGAAAAAAAGTTAAATAAAATGCCTTTATTTCACTTCAGAGACCTATGAAAAAATAAATTCTAGTAAGTATAAAACGCCATGGTCAGTTTTTATCCCATATAATGTACACACATTATATGATAAAAAAAAAAAAAAAAAGTAGAAAAAAACAATGATCAGTTCTTATTCAGGACGTCCCATACTATATACACACCACATATGAAACTATTTTACTGCAGCATTTTTGAGATATTGGACATTATTACACTTTAAAGGGGTATAAAGACCCCATTTCTAATAAGTAGAAAAAAACAATGATCAGTTCTTATTCAGGACGTCCCATACTATATACACACCACATATGAAACTATTTTACTGCAGCATTTTTCAGATATGGGGCATTATTACATTTTAAAGGGGTATAAAGACCCCATTTCTAATAAGTAGAAAAAAACAATGATCAGTTCTTATTCAGGACGTCCCATACTATATACACACCACATATGAAACTATTTTACTGCAGCATTTTTCAGATATGGGGCATTCTCTCTGTGTTGTTCATGAAACTACCGTAATCGCTGTAATATGCGCGCGCACTAAAATCAATCGCAGCTGGCTTGACCGTGTTTTTCTGAACCGCGGCTGGCTTTACCGCAGTAAATTAGAGCTGCTGTCAATACTGTATGAACATATGTACAGGTTCTTTACTCGTAACTCATTAATAAAGTCCGGCTTCAGAAAAAAAACGTTTATTGCTAGTGCTCTTTTACCATTTAATGCTTTAACACACACGACTCAGTTTGTTCAGAAATGGCATCTAACTGGTGAGGCTTTGTCTGAAGACGCCGTTTTCACTTGGGTTGGGGGTAAGAAACACACATCTCGGTGTATTAATCCGCGCGCTCGGTTCGTTATTATTTTATTTATTTATTTATTTACCACAGGACCCATGGGGGCTCCGTAGGTTCAGGTTTTTACACGAAAACGGTGTTTTGTGAATCTCCACACTATTAAAAACTGAAATTGCTAATTGTACGTCCTGAGATTAAGATGAACATTAATTGGGAGTCATGAAAGCGAGAATCACATCCAAAAAAGAAAGCTAAACTTACCTCGAACACGACAAACTCCAGCTGCAGCCACACCGTGTTGTAACCTCCGTGATGATCCACAACCGACTGATCCACAGCGCCGGCACAGCGACTCCAAACACGCATGCGCAGTTTGCACACATTTTCGGCTTCAGTAGACACACAATACTTCAGACTGAAACACGACTGCCCCCTACAGGTAATGAAGGGCATGTTCACAGCTTCCCGCACGCAGCCGCGCAAAGCCGCGGCAAGTCACGGGATCCCTTTTCTCGAAACGCAGGTTTTTAATGGCGACATCTGTATGTTTTTCTTTAGGTTAAATAGTTTTGAGAATTAGACCATCCAGCTAAGATAAATATTATGTCATTGATTGATAAAATCTGGATTAAGGATATTTTATTTTATTTATTTAATTTGTATTTTTCATCTTCCCCCCTGAGGGATTGCCACCTTATTGTGGTCAGGGGGTTTGCGTGCCTCAGTGACCTTAAGAGGTATATACCAGCAGGAGCTTAGTCTTTGGGGGTGGGGGATGCATGTTGAAAGGCAGACTTTTTATGTCTTTATAATGTCTTCTGATGGTGCTCAATGTTATGTCTACACCAACAGATTTCAGATGACGGTGTATTTCGCGACTGGAACTTCCAGCAGACTTCATTGTCCTGATGTCTTGAGAATGAAGCTTACTGATCTTGGTCATTTTTAAATGCTTCTACTGTATGTGTGGATGGACTGTATTTATCCTGGCAATGTATGTCATAATGACGTGGAAAGTGAGAATCTGATCTGTGCATGGGCGTCAACTCGCACGTTCTGTAATGTTCCATTGTCTTTTAGAGCCCATTACTGAAGCATTCGCTAGTTATCCAGCTGATATGCACGTTAATCTGCATTTGAAAAAGATAAAAAATTTGCAAAATCAACCTGAATCTCTCTAAGTAAGTAAGCAAATCAAAGATAAACGAATAAATAGCTTTCAATTGTATTTCAGCATAGTAAAAGTACCCTAGCATGAGTTAATGTATGTAGATGGCAAATAAAGTTTCCGAAAAAAATGCAGGAAAAGATGTTTTCCATACTCATAATAACTAACTTGTTTACATTACACCTGTTAAATTGAAAGATCATACTGTAAATTGGTGAGCCTATTACTTTCTACTGAACAGCCACAACTCTGAAAACATTAAAGAAATTGTTCACCCCCCCAAAAAAATAATAATCTGTCATTATCACTTCAATAAAAGCACCACACTTACCCAACACTGTACATCTGATTGACCCTACTGAAAAAAAACATAGCACTGGCTATATTGAAGATTAAAGGCTATATTAAAACAATTGAAGTAATCTGTCACACCTAATATTTTAGCATTGACGTAATGTAAATAAACCTTTTACTCTAACTTAAAATTTTTAAGTTCATGTAAACTAATTTCTGAAGGTGAAACAAACCAAATTTTTTAAGTTGTTCTAAATCTAAATAAATGAGTTGGCTATATTACTTAATGTAAATATTCTACTAAATCTAACCTGAAATTATAAACTTGATATAAACCACTTTTGAATGGTTGAGCAAATTACCTTTTTTTAAGTTGCATCAAATAAAGATTTAAGGCATTCATAACTTAATTACATATTGATTTACACTCAAAACACATTTCTTTATATAAACATTTATTGTGGAATGAACATATTTTCATCCAAAATTGTCACACACTCGCGTCGCAACCGGCACAAGGACCAGGAAGTAGCCAGCTCGCAAAAACAGGAAGCATAAAAGGAGACAAGATGGCGTCCTACCTCACTCAGTCATTGAGTTTTGCCCATGTCGGATCAGCTCGTATCGCCTCCAAATCGTGAGTACTCACTAACTCGGGTTATCTTTCTGTCTAGAGTGTGTGTTTATAGGACGCGGGTTAAATTTGTGTTTTTCCCTTGCTCCGTTGTTGTGAGAGTCCTTAGATTAAATCGCGTGGTTATCCTGCCTTCTCGCTTGCTTCCGCGTTTGGGTTTACCATCCACGCTACACGGGCTAACCGCTAAAGCTAAGTCTTCTGGTCAACTCCGGGTTAGGTCACTGACAAAAATGTTAACATTAAGATTTAAGATTAAGATTTTTTCAAAATGTATAAACACCAACAGTCATTCAACACTGCTAACTGAATTTGAAATTGAGAGGAAAAAAAAAGATATGTCTGCATTTATCCACAAATTTAATTTTGCAATGGGTACATTTTGTCCTTGTCAAACCTGCTGAAGAAGAACCAAACTAAATATTCTGCGACTAAAATAAATTACTCCATAAAATTACAAATAGTAACACTCAACTTTGCAACATACATTTATTAATTGGACTGAAAAGAAAATTAGAAAATGTTCCTGAAACAAAATCAGCAGAGGTAAAACAACATGGATCATTCATGTGCGACTGATGGAAACTCAATAAGTCACAATCCCGATTTCCTGTGAAGTTCTGCCTGAGCTTCATCTTTCTGAACAACCTAATAAAAGAAAGGACATTCATTAGACAAGTTGCTCTATTTGGCAAAACAGTGTCTGATGTATGCATGTAAAATCACTTAATGCTCCCTATGAGTGAAAAAAACACCTAGGATTATGGTGCAGCATGATAAATGTAATTAGCTCAATGAATAGGCCAAAACAACTGACATACATATACACACACATTATGTATTAATGATAAAGTTTATCATTTTAAGTATTAATATAAACTTGAGTAACATCCATTTCTTAATTCATAGGGTTTAATATGATGTTGGGCTTTTGCAGCTATAACAGCTTCTGCTCTTCTGTGAATTCTTTCCACAAGGTTTAGGAGAATGTATGTAACTAATGTTAATACATACTGATAAAAAAAAATAAAAATAAATAAATAAAAAAAGGTTGTAGGCTGCAGCTGATAAGGCCAATGACCTCATATCTGTCAATATGAAGGGGCAGAGATAGTTGTATGGTTTTTGGATGTTGGTATACTGATTGGAGGCTCACAGGTTCAAACCCCAGCACCACCAAGCTGCCACCTGGACCTTTAAACAAGGCTAAGTTATCAATTCAGTAACATTTTTCAGTCCTAAGGATGAAATGCTTCATGAACAAATGCTTACCAGTGCTTAATCAGCTGGTCCACATCTGCCACTCAAATACACCATAAGACATTTCAGGAGATAATCACCTCCAGGCTCTAGGGGTATAAAAACAAACATAGTATTGTTGGTTATATTAGGCTTGAAAAGCGTGATAAAATGAACGTGGCACACATTGAAACCTGTATTCAGACAGCATACACTAACCTGTGAACAAGTTAAACTAAAGAGTTTTATTCTGCTAGTTATGTTTTAATTTAGTGCATCACAGCCAACTTGATTTGGATGCCTTGCTCAGGTCCTGTGGCTTCCATTCACAATATTACATTTGACACCAAGCTAATTTCTGCTTTTTTGAGCGCGTACATACCAGATCAAAAACTTGAAGATGAAGATTATATCTCTGGTCTTCTCTCTGACGAGTTCCTCCCTAGTTTCTGATGATCTCAATTAGTTTGTAGTGTTGCTTGTCCAAGGAAACCAGTAATCTTGCTTGAAATGGAGCAGATATAATTCTCAGAAACTCATTACAGATCTTAAAAAAAAAAAAAAAGGTAAAAACTAAAATTGGACTGGCTCAAGTTCTTATGTTAGCAAATCTTAATTACAGTATGTATAGAAAGCAGTATGAGTAAAATAATGCCATTTCAGAAAAGCTAACAGACCTGTAAACACAAAAGTGCATAAAGATTATGTTTACTTTTAAAGTTATTTCATGACATCGTAATGGCTAAAATGTACTTGAAGTAACGTTAAATCAACATGTCAAATTTATGCCGATATTTATATACTGATACGGTTAAAAACGTGTTATAAAGTGTCAGCAGTATGTCAGGAACATGTGCTAAAGCCCCGTTTCATACGAGGGAATATAGTTTGAGTGTTATTACATTACTTACACATTAGCAAGCCCAGAAGGTTTTAAGAATAACTATAAATACACTACAAACAGCACTCACTCTAAATTAGCTTGTTCTATGTTTACGTCACTTTCCTATTAATTTTTACATCGTTAACCAACAGTACATAAATATAATTATTTTCATGTTATTCGGCACTGCTGACTTACTGTAGAAACTCCAGTGTTTTTGAAAATCACCGCGTTAGTTAGCTAATGCTAATGTAGGTAATATAGGTGTTTTTAGCTACAGTAGCAAAGACGGACACAAAACTCAATCTACAAAGTAGTTGTTCCTGACATAAACCATAAGATATGTAAGAGATCATTTAACATCGAAATGACATGAGTTTGCTTTCTTACCTGGTTTAAAGGAGTTTTCTTTGAAAAACTAGGGCCGCCAGCAGAACGTGATTCAGTCTGTGATAATGCTGCGTCATGAGGTCATGTGACACGGTGAACTTTTGGTTTGAAGCAGAAATGTCCTTTGAGTGAATGGATTAGATTTAAGTTTAATCAGGGGCTTTAACTAACAGTAACTGAAATACAGGTTCTGATATCCTTCCTTACTTGTTTCAACGTCATGCTCCGGTTTGAGGCGGAAATAAAATTATACCGGCAAAACTATGGTTTAAAGACTGAGCATGCGCAAATCACACTCAACCTAATAAAAGTGCCTTGATCAAAATGAAATATTTCACTTTTGTTCCCTGCTGTAAATAGCATTATACTAAAGTAAAAAAAAAAGATTCACCCATAAGCATAAATTAGACACTTTAGTTTAAAAGAGCAAATAATTTTTTTTAACTAATGGAATGAGAAAAAAACACATTAAACGAACGATAGCTAGGTTTACTTTTTTCAGTGACCTGTCCCTAAAAAATTTCTGTCTCCTTTGCCTGTGTTTGATAATATGAAGCACATATACACTCATTCATCATGAAAGATCTATTATAAAACAAAATAAAATTCATGTTTGCTTCAGCACTGTTCATCCGCGTCGTTACATTCATTGTTGTACTTGGTCCGGCTTTTAGATAAAGTCCTTCCATGCGCCATCTGGCGGATATTCAGTGAAGCACAACACATTTATTTTAAATTCCTGACGCGCCGCGCGCTAAATTGCGGCATCCCGCGGGAAAACACGTGCAGTCTTAAAGGCGACATCTGTAGTATTGTAATAGCTGATCAGAGTGATCAACTCCCCATGTGCTGGTTGTACGCAGTCACAGGACATGCAAATGTCCAACATAAGTCAGTATATTAGCCACCTGGAACTAGCTTGTTTGTGCTAAATAACATTACCCATAGCAGTGTTATAAGCTAACCAAAATGGAGCCAAATACACATTAGCAACCATAATCTAAAGCTATCCAAAACAAGGTGAATATAACCCAGACAGCAAGGTGACATTGATTCAATGTTGAAATTTCATCAGAATCATCATTTTGGTTGAGGTTGATTATTCAATGCTAAATAATGTTGAATCAATGTTGATAATTCATTGCTTTTCTGTGTTGAAAAGACAAACATTGAATCAATGTTGATTTTTGGTTTTGGAACCCATCCTCATTCAACAATGTAAGGCAAATTAAATTAACTAAGTGCATTTCTATAAAATGTGTATGCATGTGTGTATGTGTTTAAAACAGTTTCAAAAATTGACTACGAGAGATTTGCCATGGTGCTTAAAAAAATAAAATTAATAAATAAATAAAATAATAATAATAAAAAAAAAATATGTATACAGATGTCGCCTTTAAGACTGCCCGTGTTTTCCCGCGGGATGCCGCAATTTAGCGCGCGGCTTGCCGCGACTTGCCGGAGGCAACATTCGGGAATTTAAAATAAATGTGTTGTGCTTCACTGAATATCCGCCAGATGGCGCATAGAAGGACTTTATCTAAAAGCCGGTGGTCCGGGAAAGTCAGTTTCCCTATGTTTCCCCGGTGGCGCGCAGATTCAAATCATGACGTCACTCGCTACCTAACGCTGAGAAGGCGAACGAGGATTTTAACAGTTTTTCTCTCGTTTTAAAGTGTTTTTATGAACTTTTTGAATTAAACAAATAACCTATGCATAATAATCGAGTGTCTTTTCGCTTTTTTTTTTGTATATTTGAAGATAATTCATACGTTTTAAGCCGCTGCAAAAGGCTGGTTTGCTGGGCGAGTACTGACATCACGACTACTTTTATTACACCTACATTTGTTTATTTGTATATGTATGTCATTAATATTAATTTTTTAGAGATTGTGTGTGCGTGCACGGAGAGTTTGTGTTGATAAGTGTAATGCTTTCTGATACACTTAAGTTGATAAGTGTATCAGAAAGCATTAAAATGTTCATTTGAATTAAAATGACACACACACGTCTGTATATACAGTATATCAATTACATATATATCAATTTCATTAGTTCGTTCATTCTATTTGAAGCTTCGGATGTTTTTGTTTTTTTTGGTTTGGTTAGATTAGTTCTGAACTCGCTTCCGTGAAACTATCGCTAAAACAATGTACTGAGCCCTCCTGAGGATATAAAGCTTTATTATTGTATTTGAATAAATAATCAGATCTACCACAGCAGATAATAAACTATGGTGTGTCATAACCGAAGCAAACACCACGATTATGCCTCGTTTCGTTCGACGGGAACGTGGTTCACTTGGCCGCGGTGTATTATAAACCTGTGGAATGTTTCATTGTTTATGTTCACATAAGAGTAATAAAAGCGAGGGAAATGTGGAAATGATGTGTGGCAACTCAATGAGAAATAAAGCAAAGATTTCGGTAACTCCACTGAGTGTAACATCTGCATAGTGACACTGAACATCTTCACTTTTCCGTTTACCTCTGAAAAAAAGCTGTATTTTGTTTGTTTATATTTAGAGTTTTTATAACAGTAGAACAAGTACCCGCGTGCACGCACACACATAAACACACACACAGACACACACACACACGCACACACATAGACACACACACACACACACACACACACACACACTCCCCTGAGCCCTCGGGAAACATCCAATCACCGTCGGTATACAAATGAGTCAAGACGTAGCCTAACGTGGTGTCGTGTCGGATTTCAGCGGTCACGGAGTGGGAAGACTTTGAAGAAGCTGCAGTGACCGTAAACAGCTGAACAACTTCACTTTTCCGTTTACCTCTGAGGAAAAAAAGCTGTATTTTGTTTGTTTATATTTAGAATTTTTATAGTAGTAAGAGAGTTATAGTTTGGTCTGTACTGTTGTTCGCACCCTTGTAGAGAATAAATAAATGAATAACACCTTCATATCCCCTCTCAAGAGTGTCATAGTCCATTGTTAGTTTTAATGATCTGGCTGAAACTAATTATCACTACATAAGTACCCTAACACCATTGATCATGAATCTCAGCTGAACCTAATTCTATACTTGTAACAGAAAATGTAGATGCAGATTCCAAATGTGTATTTATATAATAGATAGATAGATAGATATGTGTGTGTGTGTAGGCTCTACGTACGAGCAAGAGAGGGCAGCGCACCCTTAAATGTCTGCACATGTTAATATATTCCTAAAATGTATATATTACAAGATGATAAACTCATCTGCGGTAGCGGGAAAATCCGCTGAAAATAGGACAGGCTGCAGCGCACGCGCACACACACACATACACACACACAGACACACCTCCCTTGAGCCCTGCGTCTGTCGGATTTCAGCGGTCACGGGGTGGAAAGACTTTGAAGCAGTTTATATATGAATCTAAGCTTGAACTTATCAGCATTGTAAATATATGATACTTTTCAAATAAAATCGCTATTACTTTGACCCTGAAGTTTAGTTTAGCACACACAAAAAACAGAAAAGTCATTTCTGGTAAATCAACGGAATGTGTAGTTTATTTACAGTAATTCATTAAAAAATGAATATACATTGTACAGTACACGGTAAACATGGGAAAGATTACAAAATGAAAAAACAAACAGTGTCTACTTTATAAACAGCTTAGTATGTGCGTCGAGATGCTGAAATCCCTTGCATGTTTTTGCTTCCAAGTGGAGAGATATTTGACCGATAGCCTAGAACAAAAGATCTATAGGTGTGATCACAACCCCCTCCGACCGACCGTGCCATCAATCACTGACCACCTCAGAAGTTCCCTCCAATGTATGGCTGCAATACTTGTTTTGCAAGTATTTTTAACACCATCATTAAAATATGGTTACAAGTTGAATGGTACAAGTTGAATGAATGGCTTACAAGAGAGGGCAGCGCACCCTTAAATGTCTCCACATGTTAATATATTCCTAAAATTTATATATTACAAGTTGATAAACTGATCTGCGGTAGCGGAAAAATCCGCTGAAAAAAGGACAGGCTGCAGCGCACTCGCACACACACACTGACACACACAGACACACCTCCCTTGAGCCCTCGGTAAACATCCAAGCACTGAGGCACACAAATCCCCTGACCACAATAAGGTGGCAATCCCTCAGGGGGGAAGATGAAAAATACAAATTAAATAAATAAAACAAAATAAAATATCCTTAATCCAGATTTTATCAATCAACGACATAATATTGATCTTAGCTGGATGGTCTAATTCTCAAAACCGTTTAACCTAAAGAAAAACTTAACACACTATAACTAGAATATTTACAAAACTGAAAGGTTGTCTTATGTATAATAAAAAAACCTCATAACTCAAAAAGATCATATGTTTATATATATATATTTTTTAGATTTTTTTTTATAGTAACTGAACAGCTCTCTTCTCTCCAATCCACTCCTAAACCACAGTCTCCTATTTCTCTGTGCGTGCTCTGGAGCCTGTGAATGAATACACGCAGCGGAGGTTTTGTAAACTGTAGAGATACAATAATTTTACTGCTGGAAAATCAGCATTTTATCTAATTTGAAATATAAACCTAATATTATCTGTTACTTAATATATTTTCTTTAAAAACAGTGTTTTTTATATCATAAATATAATAATCCATAATTATGTGGGTATCCATATTAGATGGCTTTTAGTGAAATAAAACTGTAACTTACTTTAAAACTAAACATGGTCCCTAAAACGGAGCTCTGGACGCAGAGCTACAGACCCCACTGTAACCCCCTTACCCAGTTAGCTAGCAGTTAATGACCACCACTACTTGTGCAGTTCATAAAAGGACAGGTAATGTTTGTCGCGCTGTTGCACAAACAGCACGCTCATTTATTTAAGAGAGAGTTTATGAGAGTTTATGAGTTTGCTGCTTTGATGTGCTGGGTATGGCGGGGCGTCGATGGCTGATCAGTGTAAATAAGCGTACTTTACACACACTGATCAGCAGTTGACGCCCCGCCATACCCAGCAGATCAAAGGGGCTGTTATCGGCTATGACACGTTGAAGGAGAACTTAATAGTTCTCAAAAATAGTGTAAATGTCTGCAACAATCACTAACCATTAAAATGTTTTTTTTTGTAATTAAACACGAAAATATTAATTATATTTCCATATATACACACACACACACACACACACACACACACACACACACACACACACAAGGGCGTAGGTTTGCTACCTATGACTCCAACTAATACCCCATCCCCCAATCCCCTTTTCCACCCACCAACCTCCCACCTATGTCCACTGAATACATGTTTTTCTTAATATGGTGCGAAATCACTTTACGTTAATACTAGCAATGCTTCGATTGATATTAATCCATTCGAAATGCAATTCATTAAGTTAAATTAAGGAATAGTGTAAAGTTAAAGGAATGTTTCATAACTGACAAAAAGATAGTCTTTAATAAAATAAAAACTATTCTTTATTGAGCCATAGTGAAAATGAAACATCTCAATCATCTGTGTATATATATAAAAGTAGATTACATCTAAACATGAACTACTAGGTAGAGTACCACACAACAGCTCAATGCCTATTGCTCCTATATGAAGGAGACAAAAACATGCCTTCGCCTCTGCTGGCATATTTGTTTGACATCAATATTGTCCAGGCTGTTCTTTTTTTCTTCTGATAAACACTAAAGATGATATTTTGTAGAATGCTGAAAACCTGTAATCATTGATTTACATAGTATTTGTTTTTCCTGCTACGGAAGTCAATGTTTTCAGCTTTTTCCCCCAATATCTTATTTTGTATTCAACAAAATAAAGAAAATCATTAAAGTTTGGAACCACTTAAGGAGTAAATAGTGAGTAAAGTTTTTTTGGGGGTGAACAATGGCTTTGACCCTAACTCTTCCCCTCTGACTGCACTAGGACCGGACAGCATTGCCACCTGATGAAATAGCGTGACAAAAAAGTGAAATGTCAGTTCAAAACTTTTGCCAAAACTAATGAATCACTTACATCCTCAGCCTATCACTCCTCATAATGCTAAATATTAGTGACCACAGTTTTGTAATTTATATTCTGTATATGGACGGCTGAGGAAACCCGAAGACTCATCCGTGTTCGTGGTGAAAATGAGCAACTTTATTAAAAATCGAAATACGGCGCAAAAAACCTTTGGGAGTGAGTAATCTCTCTTATTGGAATGTGTGATAAACATCGGCGCATGTCCTCTGACGTAACATTAGGAACCAGCGACAACGTATGATGACGTATAACAGTGTTGTCCCATTTCTTAGGGGAAATATTTATACCCTTCCTCTTTCCACTTCGTTTCAAGGGACAAGGGGAAGAAAATAGAATTGTGATTCAGCCTAAGTAAAACTCACCCGTAATTGTCAGGTAAAATTTACTTAATTAAATTAACAATAAAAGAAATCAAGTAAAAGTTACATAATTATATTTAATGCACAAATTAGATTTATTTAAAATAATCAAGTAAAGTTAATTCATTATTGTATCAGCAGGAACCTTAATTTTATGAAATTACTATCATTTTGTTTTGTGAGATTTTCCCTTAACTTGGTTTTATCAATTTATATTACTCCCTATAATAATGTAAACATTGCTAATTTATGTTTTGGAAAGAAACTTAAGTAATTATTTCATCTATATCTTTCATAAATCACACAACTAAAATATAATTAAACAGTTTATTCACCAACATTACCAAATATTTGTGACATTCACAGTCTAGATCCAAGTTGTCTTTTTAATAAAAGTGCATTCAGCTAAATTTTGCATCCATAGAAAAAAACTGCACGGCACCAGGGCCTGAAATACTTGTTTTAAACAAAATTGTGTAAAATAATAATAAATAAAATACAGCATTCCTTTAGAAATAAAATACAGCAGAAAATACATTAAACAAACTGTAGAATAAACGTTAAAACGTAATAGCCCTCGGAAGCAGTGAAGTTGCAACATTCAAATCAGCACTCTGGACTAGTGCACTTAAAAGTATGCCATTGAAACCATAACGCATTAAAACATTAAGCTGAACATGTAAACACAACATGTAAAGACTTGTAGTCAAGCCAAATCAAATGTTTTAAGATAACTTCATCTTTAAAGCTTGCACTTTTGGTGATAGCTTAATCCCATCAAGTTCTAGAAGAACTTTCTGAAAATAGCTCAAATGTGTAGCGCAGTGCTCGGAGCTATTGCCACATTCTTGCAAAATTTCCTCTCCTTCAAGGATTATGAATACACCAACCAGTTCTTCCCCTTCAACAGCACAGACGACAAGGATTTTAAGAAGGTGCATACTGGCATCACTTCGTCTGTCCCCCTGCATAAAATGTACAAGAAAATAAATAATTTATTTTGAGAAACAAAAAAAAATCTGAATTGCTTCAACCTGTGCTGACTTCATTTCACAGAGAAAAAAAAATTATAAAAATAATTGATAATAAAAAATGACCATCACTTCATATACTTCAGATTGTTAAACTTGGGTTAAATTGCTTTAGCAATAATCTTGCATCAATAAAACATTGTAAAACATGGCATGAGATGGCTACACTCCATAGATTACTCTGCACCTTTACAGTGTCAGGAAATCCTATGATGAATGCTGAGTTTGTATTTAAAGGGTTAGTCCAAACATGAAAATTCGTTCAATAATTACTCAGATTTATATATTTATTTGCATTTATATGCTTCTGTCCAATACAACAAACACTATATTCAAGGTATTAATAAATTGTATAATTAATAAGAAAACAATGCTTTACCAGGCAATCATCAAAGAGATCCTCTTCAGATTAAGCATGCAGGGTCCCAGGATGACTCGACATATTTTTATCGTCTGCAATGCGATTTAGACAAATTAGAACTGCGGTAAAGCCAGCCGCGGTTCAGAAAAACACGGTCAAGCCAGCCGCGATTGATTTTCGTGTGCGCACATATTACAGTGATTACGGTAGTTTCAGGAACGACACAGAGACAACGCGCTTTCAGAGCGCTTTTCATTTAGACGCCCAGGACTGAGAGATAATACAACATGCTCGTCAATTTTTACTTGCTTATTTATTTGCATTTCTGCTTTAATATCCGTGTTATTTATTGGTGACTTTGACGGTTGTCTGTTACAATATTTTTCTTAAATATTCACCATTCAAATAATTGTTTTATGTAGATAAGTTACAGCAGAATTCGTAGAAAACAGACAAAATAATGTATTGATTTTTATTTTGTTTTACTGTTCAAAAGTAGCAGTTATTCTTCAATGAATGTTTTCTATAATGAGGATGAAAATGCTGCAGTAAAATTGTTTCATATTTGGTGTGTATATAGTATGGGGCGTCCTGATTAATAACTGATCATTGTTTTTTTCTACTTATTAGAAATGGGGACTTTATACCCATTTAAAGTGTAATAATGCCCCATATCTCAAAAATGCTGCAGTAAAATTGTTTCATATTTGGTGTGTATATAGTATGGGACGTCCTGAATAAGAACTGGTGGTTGTTTTTTTCTACTTATTAGAAATGGGGTCTTTATACCCCTTTATCATGTAATGTCCAATATTTTAAAAAATGCTGCAGTAAAATTGTTTCATATTCGGTGTGTATATAGTATGGGACGTCCTGAATAAGAACTTATCATTGTTTTTTTCTACTTATTAGAAATGGGGACTGTATACCCCTTTAAAGTGTAATAACGTCCAATATCTCAAAAATGCTGCAGTAAAATAATTTCATATGAGGTGTGTATATAGTATGGGACGCCTCCTATGATAATTGGCCGTTATTGTGTTTTACTTATTAGAAATGACGTCTGTATAGGCCTCTTTAGTGTAATGTCATTATTCTTGATATCACCTTTATGATAATTATTGATTAGTGATTCAGACTTTTAAACCTATTGTAAACTTATTTTGCTATTTACTTTCATTGCAGACATTACACCTAATGAATGCACTCAAAAATAACAGAAATTATAGAGCATTGGTCAAATGAATAAACAACTGAGGGATTAAAAATGAGTATATCATTTATTTTGTCTTCAATTTGCATATAATTTATCTGTAAACACAACTACATTTACAATGACTGTATAAGAAGAAATATACAGAAAACATTAGACATCGCACCTATAAACAATAAGGAAAACAAAAAATGCAAAACACCAGTTTCGAAACATGACATCTTTTTATATCACATCACAATCACGCTGGGCTTTTCAAGAAAAGCGCTCTGAAAACGCGTTCTCTCTGTGTTGTTCATGAAACTACCGTAATCACTGTAATATGCGAGCGCACTAAAATCAATCGCGGCTGGCTTGACCGTGTTTTTCTGAACCGCGGCTGGCTTTACCGCAGTAAATTAGAGCTGCTGTCAATACTGTATGAACATATGTACAGGTTCTTTACTTGTAACTCATTAATAAAGTTCGGCTTCAGAAAAAAAAAACGTTTATTGCTAGTGCTCTTTTACCATTTAATGCTTTAACACACACGACTCAGTTTGTTCAGAAATGGCATCTAACTGGCGAGCCTTTGTCTGAACACGGCGTTTTCACTCGGGGTGGGGGTAAGAAACACACATCTCGGTGTATTAATCCGCGCGCTCGGTTCGTTATTATTTTATTTATTTATTTATTTACCACAGGACCCCTGGGGGGCTCCGTAGGTTCAGGTTTTTACACGAAAACGGTGTTTTGTGAATCTCCACACTATTAAAAACTGAAATTGCTAATTGTGCGTCCTGAGATTAAGATGAACATTAATTGGGAGTCATGAAAGCGAGAATCACATCCAAAAAAGAAAGCTAAACTTACCTCGAACACGACAAACTCCAGCTCCAGCCACGCCGTGTTGTAACCTCCGTGATGATTCCCAACCGACTGATACACAGCGCGGGCACAGCGTCTCCAAACACGCATGCGCAGTTTAATTTGCACACATTTTCGGCTTCAGTAGACACACAATACTTCAGACTGAAACACGACTGCCCCCTACAGGTAATGAAGGGCATGTTCACAGCTTCCCGCACGCAGCCGCGCAAAGCCGCGGCAAGTCACGGGATCCCTTTTCTCGAAACGCGCTTTTTAATGGCGACATCTGTGTATATATATATATATATATATATAGTTATTGAGGGAAAAAAAATATTTGACGGTAAGTTTTTTTACCTTGCTGTCTAGTTTACTCACTTGAGAGCTTAATTCCTGTTTGCCTTTCAAAGCTCAATTTTCGGCTCACATTTTACATCGGAGGGTGTTTTTACACTGTCGCCACGTCAGTATAATACACTCTACAGGCATGAGAATTCAATATGTTGTAGTCTGGAAGTTCCTGCCACTCACGGTGAAAGAATTTTGGCGATGCGACCTACGGTATTCTGTTGGGAAGCATTTGTTTTAGAGCTTAGTTCCTGTTTCCCATTGTCTGTGTCTGACCCAGAGCAGAGTGCGTGCCCCACATGGAAAGAACCTATATGAGGACATATGCGCATATATGAAACCTATATGCAGAATATATGTGCATATACTGTAACTGCACCTATATGAGAACATATGCGCATATATGAAACCTATATGCAGTATATATATGCATATATGCGTATATATGCCACATGTAGGCAACATTGAGGTCCATATATGTGCATATACAGGCCATATAGGTCTCCTGTATTGCTTCTTTATATCCACATTTTAGCCCTATATGTACTTACAAGATATGTCTCCTATGGCAGGATCTGGTCATTTTAGCTCATATCTCACTTTGGCAACTGTCATACATGATGCCTAGCTTATATTTTCTATTATCAAGGCAATAACTAAGAACTAACAAAAAAACATGCAAAAAACTAATCCTAATTGCCCACATACAGTATATGAGGATATATGCACATATATGAAACCTCAGTCTCCGTGAAAATCTTTTTGAAACACGTTACTAAAATTAACTGAAATGAGAAATATATCTATAGAAAGCTTAAAGTGTCTACTTTTAAATGATGCAAGTCACATTGAAAACAAATATTCTCAGTTTATGTAATCCGTATGAAACCAAGGAGAGGCACAGAATTTCTGTCGCACTTATATGCTAATGACCCAAGGCAGGACACGCCCACACGCCAATCACACGGAAATCAGTCCGGGTAATTTACATACTAGGCCACGCCCCCGGACACCGGCATGAAAAACGAACACAGAGAGACAGGCTTGAAAATACTCTGATTCAGTGAGTTTTCTGCACGTTTTGGAAGATGGCACGCGCTTACACATCCGAGGAAACTCTTCAGAATGTTCTGGAAAGTAGGAGGAGTTTACATTTACCTCAGAAGAAGTGACTCCGACGACGAACAGGAGCATTTTGAACAGAGAATAGACCCATGCTACACTGGGTAAGTTATTAAGTCTTATATAACTCTTATTCTGATAATATTAAACTAATATTAGTAAATATTTTCCTCACTACAGCTAGCTCTTGTCAGCTTGTGTGACACATTGGCTTTCAATGCCATTTATATAGTTTAGGTAAATCATGCATACTGTCTCATGTAGCACAAACATGATATTTCCCGTGGCTAAGCTAATGCCTTATGGAGTTTACAGATGTTTCCCAGATAGCAGAACAACATTGAATCATCATTGAATCAACATTAAAGCATCAACCAACTTGTCATTGAATCAATGTTGACATTTAAATGTTAAACGCTGATTTTTCATCAGGTTTGCACCTTGAAATAATGTTATTTCAATGATGAAAAATAGATCAAGATGGGCATAAAATCAATGTTTGTTCAACTTAAATTCAATCACTTATTTTACATTGAATCAACATTGAATCAACATTGAAGCAATTATAGTTTAGTCTTGCTTTATGTACAGCAAGATTCTATGACAGTAAATCATGTCCGTTTCGATTTATTTCTTTAAATCAGAGACCATGTAGGGCTAAAAAGCTTTTTTTTTTTTAAAACAAAAAGTCAGTAACTCAACATCCTTCAGTTTACATGTAAACGTATTTATTTATTTATGCTCCATACCCATTTAAACAGGAAGTAACATCACAATTACAATAAAACAACTATATAATAAAACACACTACAACTTACATACAAATTATTATAAACTGGATGACAAAATGACTTTTTAGAAGAGAACTATTAGAAGAGATTGTTAATTCTGAATTCATAAAACAGAATCTAACTGCCAAGAGAAGAGACTGGAAAACCATAATATAAAAATGGTAACCTGCCTCAGCAAAATTCGGTCAAATGCAAATAGAAACAACCAAGTCAGAAACACAACAGATGACTGAAACATTATTCGTAAGTTGAAATGTATTTACTCAGCAAAACAGATAATAAGACATGTCTGAACTTATGGTTTTCCACCACGAGCAATTCCCCCCAGCCGTTCTGGGGCATAACGAAGCCATTTCTGAACTGTTGAAGCAAAGAAACTCTGTGGCCTCCTTTTTTTCAGCTTTCAGCTGTTGTTGTAGTGCATCTAAAGAATGAAAAACAAACAAAAGGTTAGAACTATACAATGCTCTAAAAACTTGGAGTGGTAGTTGTTTATGAATGACAGAAGGTGGGTCCTAAATTTTTGGAAATGTGACTTTTACAAATGTACAGATATGCAACATATGTTTTGAAATGTCCTACAATCTTCCATAGATACAATGCACACGTTAGATTTTTTTTTATATACAGGTCCTTCTCAAAAAATTTGCATATTGTGGTTAAGTTCATTATTTTCTGTAATGTACTGATAAACATTAGACTTTCATATATTTTAGATTCATTACACACAACTGAAGTAGTTCAAGCCTTTTATTGTTTTAATATTGATGATGAGCGGGGGGAGGGGGGGGCAATTGAGTATAGAATCGCTACTGAGTAGATAAATAATACAGTATTTGTTTAAAAATAAATTAATTTTAAGATAATTCCATTTTGCGGGAGTCCCGCGATTAATGTTATTCTCCCGCATCCCGCACATACATGAAGGTTTCACCCATCAAATTTTGTCCCGCGCCGCACTCCGTGCGCTGAGTCCCACGGTGCTCTACACTGCACAATGAATTGGCCACAGGAGATTACACACTGCATGACTTTACAATAGGAAGAATCGCCAACAACTCTGTCTGGTGTGCAAGCTACAGCCAAACGCACACAAGAAGTGATAAGGAAACAAGGCAAGATCATGCTGACATTGTGGTCTATAATTCCTCCCCTAACAAACAATAATTAGAAAAAGATGACGTCCTTGTTTAAGATCCCATATGGTCAAAACTGAAATTTCAATGCTTTTTTCATGGTAACTGAGGTCTAGGGGCTATGTAACTACCATATAAGTTTCAAAACAGTCAATCCACAGGTGAATGCACACAGCCTGCATAAAGTAGCTCTGCCTTTTCACGAGCTGCTGTGACGTCCAATCTATGTACTCAGTCACCGCTTTCAGTCACCATCAACCACCATCCCACCCTTCTTTTGCCAAAACATCACGTCCATGCCATTGCTGAACAACAATAACATGAAAACAAGTCGAAAAAACGCTGTTCAGTCGATACATGTCGAAACTACATCATTACACAGGCTTCCGAACAACATTAATATAAAAGACCAGTGGCACGTCAGCTTCAGCATCTTTCACACAGCCATTCCATTAAATTTAAATTTAAAATTTTATTTAGTTAATAGAAGTTAATTGATAAAGAAAATCTATTTATGACATTATTTTTGACAGCATTATGATTATTTATTAAAACTTCAGACAACAACAAATTAGTGCCACGAGGTTATTTGCAACACTATATGTTCTACAAAATAGAGGACTACACACCTTACAGCACAATATAATGTGGCTTTAGAAGAGGAAAGGTAGGATTAAGAAGTGAGCAAGTGATGAATTAGTATTATAGGTCCCAAGCAGATACAGTAACAATAATGGGTGCCCTACCTTATGTAGTCTCCATTGATGGCTAATAAACATTGATACAAGTAGGCTATGGTTAAAGTGGTGAACTTATAAAGTCTTAAATGTTTTGTTTTCCCTTCTCAACGCATTATGCATTTACTCACCAATAATGGCTACCTTTTTAAATTGTTCAAGTCTCCAAGTCGAAGGTGCCCAGCAGCAGATTCTGTACCATGGCAGTAGCAGAGGTGGCAAGGCGGGCTGCTCTCCACGCTTCTGCCTGGCAAAACACCCCAGAGCCCTTTATAACTTCAATCTGAAAAATAATTTCACATCACAATATTAATTTATTGGCAACTTTTAGAAACTTTTCATGTTTCATACTGATTCTTATGTTTAGCTTACATTTACATTTAGGCATTTGTCAGACGCTCTTATTCAGAGCGACTTACATTTTTTATCTCATTATACATCTGAGCAGTTGAGGGTTAAGGGCCTTGCTCAAGGGCCCAACAGTGGCAACTTGGTGGTTGTGGGGTTTGAACCTGGGATCTTCCGAACCGTAGTCCAACGCCTTAACCACTGAGCTACGCCTGGCCCCCAATAGTTAATAGGATTTTGTGTATAAATGCAGATTAATGATAAAGATACATGCAGGGTAAAACTGCAACAGGAACAGTACAAAATAAAAACTGAAATAAGACGGACATTCAGAGTAAAACAGTGCAAGATAAAAAAAATAAATTAAAAAAATTAAAAAAACTGTACAAAACATACAGTGGTGTGAAAAACTATTTGCCCCCCTCCTGATTTCTTATTCTTTTGCATGTTTGTCACACAAAATGTTTCTGATCATCAAACACATTTAACTATTAGTCAAAGATAACACAAGTAAACACAAAATGCAGTTTTTAAATGAGGAGTTTTATTTTTTAGGGAGAAAAAAAATCCAAACCTACATGGCCCTGTGTGAAAAAGTGATTGCCCCCCTTGTTAAAAAATAACTTAACTGTGGTAACTTTCAGACTACAACATACTGAATTCTCATGCCTGTAGAGTGTATTATACTGACGTGGCGACAGTGTAAAAACACCCTCCGATGTTAAATGCGAGCCGAAAATTGAGTACTTTTGAACGGCAAACAGGAATTAAGCTCTCAAGTGAGTAAACTAGACAGCAAGGTAAATACACAAAACTTACCGTCAAATTATTTTTTTTCCTCAATAACAATATATATATATACACATATATATTTTTTTAAGCACCATGGCAAATCTCTCGTAGTCAATTTTTTAACCTGTTTTAAACACATACACATTTTATAGAAATGCACTTAGTTCATTTAATTTGCCTTACATTGTTGAATGAGGATGGGTTCCAAAACCAAAAATCAACATTGATTCAATGTTTGTCTTTTCAACACAGAAAAGCAATGAATTATCAACATTGATTCAACATTATTTAGCATTGAATAATCAACCTCAACCAAAATGATGATTCTGATGAAATTTCAACATTGAATCAATGTCACCTTGCTATCTGGGGTGTCTTTTGGGATTATTTCAGGATGTCTTAAAAAATATTTCACAAACTAGTTTTATTAATTCATTATTTAATAATAAATAGCATAATCATCATGGGTTGTGTATTGAGTGATTTAACAAATCTGTTTTATTAATCGTTGTTTTTTTTTTTAAACCACGTCATCTATTTATGTTGACAATACAAGAACTGCCTGTATATTAAAGATACAGTATACGGCTTCCAGGACACCAGTTAACTGTGCCAGTCAATGCTCCATCGCGGGGGATCACATTCCGTGCACGGAGCGTGCATGGTGCTGTCATGATCCTGTCATGGATCTATCATGATCCAGGCGGCTGTTTGACGTGGCTCCCAATGTAAGAGCAAAATAGATTTATACTGGATTTTACTGGTGCGATTTTGAAAATGTAAGCATGCTGGATGATTAAGCTCACAGATCTAGGAAAAGTCATGAAAGGAGGGTCCTAGAATTTGATCGAGTGTGAAGTATTTTTTTTCCCCATTGCGGTCAAATGACCGGTGGTCGGCGTTTCTAGTGTTAATGCAAAACATTTTTTTTGTCAGTAAACAAAAATACATAATGTGAACATGAATTTAGTGTATATTTCTGACTAATTCACCTTACTATTTAATGTGTGAGGGATAACAGGATACTGTGCCTCAATCTGGATTTAATATGAAACATTCACCCCTTTTCAAATTCTCAACAAACCCTAGATGAATACGATATTTAAGTGATGCATTTACAACTTACAATAAATATTTCATAAGGATGAAGAAAAAGCTCGTTTTAAACAATGAAGCACTCATTTATTAAATATTTTAAAAAAAACAAGATAAAAAAAATATTAACCTCACACTGCCATACCAAAGCATTTAATTTCAACAATAAAATATGCTTGGTCCTACCACAACTTACTAAAAAAAAAAAAAAAAAAGTAAAAATTTAAACTAACTAAGTGCTCTGAGTATGATCCAGTCAGAAGTGAAGAATCCAGAAAGTTTGCCAAAGAATAAAACAACTGCTGGGTCAAAATAACATACAGAAACAGAAGACACATTAAGACTGTCATTAAACATACCCCAGGTACTTCTTCTGATAACTTTAAAATATTATAAAATATACCAACAGACTTTCCACACACAGCTTTAGTGAAGATTTCTAGTAATTTACCTAAAAATACATTTAAGAATACATTTAGTAAATTTAGTTTTTTTTTCTTTTGTGTGTGCTACAAATGCACCTTTCTCATAATATACAGTATAGCCGACTATTGGCACAGAATATAAAAACATGAACTCCCCACAGCTCCATATCAAAGTGCGACTTAAAAGGTGGAAAAGTGATTAAACATGGAAATGAGCTTGCTCCTAACCACAACTACAGCATTTAAAATTTAGATAAAAATTCATTATAGCTTACCATAAAATACTGCCCTCTTTAAGTGGAGTGCCCCTCGTTTTAGAAGTGAATTAAATTTTTTTATTTACCTTTATTTAACCAGGCAAGACAGATTAAGAACAGGTTTCTTATTTACAACTGTGGCCTGGCAAAGGCTGCGCCTTTTGGGGGACGTAGGGGAACTGATAAAAAAAAATAATAATAAAACATTTTAAGAAATATAAATGAAATTACGAAAAAATAATAATAATTTAAATACATATATATATATACACACACAGATACATAGGCACACATGCACATATATATATATATATATACACAAGCATATGCATATACAGATGTCGCCCTTAAAACCCTGCGTGTTTTCCCGCGGGATGCCGCAATTTAGCGCGCGGCGTGCCGCGTCTTGCCGGAGGCAACATTCGGGAATTTTAAATAAATGTGTTGCGCTTCACTGAATATCCGCCAGATGGCGCATGGAAGGACTTTATCTAAAAGCCGGACCAAGTACAACAATGAATGTAAGGACGCGGATGAACAGTGCTGAAGCGAACATGAATTTTATTTTGTTTTATAATAGATCTTTCATGATGAATGAGTGTATATGTGCTTCACATTATCAAACACAGGCAAAGGAGACAGAAATTATTGAGGGATCCACTGAAAAAAGTAAACCTAGTTTAATGTGTTTTTTTTTTCTCATTCCATTAGTAAAAAAAATAATTTGCTCTTTTTAACTGAAGTGTCTAATTTATGCTTATGGGTGAATCTTTTTTTTTTTTTTTTTTTTTTAGTATAATGCTGTTTACAGCAGGAAACCAAAGTGAAATATTTCATTTTGATCAAGGTACTCTTATTAGGTTGAGTGTGATTTGCGCATGCGCAGTCTTTAGACCATAGTTTTGCCGGTATAATTTTATTTCCGCCTCAAACCGGAGCATGACGTTGAAACAGGTAAGGAAGGATATCAGAACCTGTATTTCAGTTACTGTTAGTTAAAGCCCTGATTAAACTTAAATCTAATCCATTCACAAAGGACATTTCTGCTTCAAACCGTGTCTCATGACCTCATGACGCAGCATTTTCACGGACTGAATCACATGCGGGTGGAGATTCTCAAAGAAAACTCCTTTAAACCAGGTAAGGAAGCAAACTCATGTCATTTCTATGTTAAATGTATCTCTTCTATGAGCAAATTCATGATTTATGTCAGGAACAACTACTTTGTAGATTGAGTTTTGTGTCCGTGTTTGCTACTGTAGCTAAAACCACCTATATTACCTGCATTAGCATTAGCTAACTAACGTGGTGATTTTCAAAAACACCGGAGTTTATACAGTAAGTCAGCGGCGCCGAAGAAAATAATTATATTTAAGTACCGTTGGTTAACGATGTAAAAATTAATAGGAAAGTGACGTAAACATAGAACAAGCTAATTTGGAGTGAGTGCTGTTTGTAGTGTACTGCTTTCTATACTTTATACACACTGTAATTAAGATTTGCTAACATAAGAACTTGAGCCAGTCCAATTTTTGTTTTTACCTTTTTTTTTTTTTTTTTTTAAAGATCAGTAATGAGTTTCTGAGAATTATATCTGCTCCACTTCAAGCAAGATTACTGGTTTCCTTGGACAAGCAACACTACAAACTAATTGAGATCATCAGAAACTAGGGAGGAACCCGTCAGAGAGAAGACCAGAGATATAATCTTCATCTTCAAGTTCTTGATCTGGTATGTATGGTACGGTTCAGGACCAGGGAGGGAGCCGGAGACAGCAGAACAAAGAGATGATATTGCCAGCACCAGCACAGGGAGCACAGTTTTTAGTTTAGATCTCATGTTTACATTTTATTGTATGTTGATGGCTTGACTGTAAACAACAAACAATGCAATAAATGTATAAATATATATATATTTATTGTCTCTTTCCAGGACCAGGCATATCGTTCAATTATTTTTTGGCCAAATAGGCAGTCGTAACAAGAGGTGAGGGCGCGCGCGTCATCACATGTGCTTAGCCGACTCTGCGTTCACCGTAAACTTCAATATACATAGACGTTTATATTTTTGTTTATTTGTATATGTATGTTATTAATTATACTTTTTTAGAGATTGTATGTGCGTGCACGGAGAGTATGTGTTGATACGTTTATGTGGATAAGTTGATAAGTGTATCAGAAAGCATTAAAATGTTCATTTGAATTAAAATGACACACACACGTCTGTGTATACAAAATATCAATTACATATATATCAATTTCATTAGTTCGTTCATTCTATTTGAAGCTTCGGATGTTTTTTTTTTTTGGTTTGGTTAGATTAGTTCTGAACTCGCTTCCGTGAAACTATCGCTAAAAAAATGACACACACACATAGACACACACATAGACACACACACTCCCCTGAGCCCTCGGGAAACATCCAATCACCGTCGGTATACAAATGAGTCAAGACGCAGCCTAACGTGGTGTCGTGTCGGATTTCAGTGGTCACGGAGTGGGAAGACTTTGAAGAAGCTGCAGTGACAGTGAACAGCTGAACAACTTCACTTTTCCGTTTACCTCTGAGGAAAAAAAGCTGTATTTTGTTTGTTTATGTCTAGAATTTTTATAGTAGTAAGAGAGAGTTATAGTTTGGTCTGTACTGTTCTTCGCACCCTTGTAGAGAATAAATAAATGAATAACACCTTCATATCCCCTCTCAAGAGTGTCATAGTCCATTGTTAGTTTTAATGATCTGGCTGAAACTAATTATCACTACATAAGTACCCTAACACCATTGATCATGAGTCTCAGCTGAACCTAATTCTATACTTGTAACAGAAAATGTAGATGCAGATTCCAAATGTGTATTTATATAATAGATAGATAGATAGATGTGTGTGTGTGTGTAGGCTCTACGTAGGGGCAAGAGAGGGCAGCGCACCCTTAAATGTCTGCACATGTTAATATATTCCTAAAATGTATATATTACAAGTTGATGAACTGATCTGCGGTAGCGATGACGTCACAGTCCGACAGCTTTAGAATGATGTTTGATCAGGTCTACTGTATATTCTGAACATAGAACTGCAAAATGTCTGATACAGTACTTTGGGGGAAACAAAGACTTAAACTGTTAAGTAATAACATTATTAATAACAAATATGTAATAGTTTTGATATTTGAAATTTTTTTATTTTAATGTAAAAGGACTATAGATAGAGACTTATAAGCAGCTGGTGTATCCGGGTTGTTTAATGAACTTTAAGCAAAAAGACAACATGTATTCATCTGTTTTATATAAATTACTGTTTTAACTTTGACTAGTTTTGGAAGAATAAATTGAATTGTTAAAGTCATGTTTTGCGTGTTTTAATTTTGGGGGATTGTTTGGGTATTTAAAAATTGTTTAGTTGAACCAACAACTTCAATGGGCAAAAAATGGGACACAACTTTGTTTTAAATAGTCAAAGAGTTGGGCTGAAAATAATAATAATAATAATTATTGATCATAGAAACAAATGAAACACTTGATTATATGTATTTGTGTTTGTGATTGTGACCCATAATAATTTTTTCTCAGTATAAATAAATGTTTTGGGTTTTAAGAACTCCAAAAGAGCAACGACAAACTTGGTATTCTCCATTGAGGTTTCTCACCTTCCACTCCTGGTGTTAATTGCTCTGTGTGTGCGTGTGTGTTTTTGGCGGCTGGATGGGTGTGTGTGTGTTTTCGGCTGTTCAGCAGTTCTAAACACAAGCACAGTTTTTGTCCTTAACTAAAATACTTCAATACGTTAATAATGAATTTATTTTGTTGAATAAGGTAATAAGCGATATTTAAACCAAACCAGTAAGTTAAGTAAGTGTTCCATACATTAAAGTACTGTGTATAACCAAGTGCCCTAGCAAACACAGTTACAGTACAGTTTACAGTACAAACAGAGTGTGTGCGCTGGGGGGATTGGAAGGTGAGTGAGAATACTCATTTACAAGACAAAAGACGGTCAGAGGCAGCGCCGTTCTAGACCAGACAACACGGGGTGGGGGGAGGGGGGCATCATGTTCGAGCACTGTTTTTACCTGGCCTTACTGTATAGTAACAGTATTGTATTTGCTGAATTGTGTTGAGGCACGCAAACCCCCAGACCACAATAAGGTGGCAATCCCTCAGGGGGAAACTAAAAAATAATATATATATATATATATATATATATATATATATATATATATATATATATATAATTATATAATAAAATATCCTTAATCCAGATTTTATCAATCAATGACATAACATTTATCTAAGCTGGATGGTCTAATTCTCAAAACCGTTTAACCTAAAGAAAAACATAACACACTATAACTAGAATATTTACAAAACTGAAATGTTTTCTTATGAATAATAAAAAAAAACATTATAACTCAAAAAGACCATATTATGTTTATATATATATATATTTTATAGTAACTGTAAGCCTTAACACACTATAACTAAAATATTTACAAAACTGAAAGGTTGTCTTATGAATAATAAAAAATACAAACTAAATTAAAACAGATGGGCTGTTGAACAGATCATAATATGTTTTATGTTTTCTGATTATAAATGATATATGGGTTGATTTTAGAAAGGCTAAATCAAATAGCTAGTTTTGGTAATGTCAGTCCAGTAACTATACTATGTATAGTTACTGGATATAACTATACTAAGTAATTATAATATGAATTAATTAAGGGCAGGACCTAACCTAATGTTAATAATTTACACCATGATAACATTAGTATTCATGTTTTTGTATTTTTGTATTAACATTTTAAATGTTCAAATGAACGTTTCAGAGTATATAATTTGTCGTGTCATCTGTGATTGAGACCCATGAGTTAAATTGAAATATTTTTTATAGGTAGTAAGCCAGGTTTTAGTAACCTGCTTTAGTAATGGGCTCTAAAAGACAATGGAACATTACAGAACGTGCGAGTTGACGCCCATGCACAGATTAAAATGTTCATTTGAATTAAAATGACACACGCATGTCTGTGTGTGTGTATATATATATATATATACCCTAAAAATGCTGGGTTAAAAACAATCTGGGTTGTTTTTAACCCAACTGCTGGGTAAATATAGGACTAACTAAATGCTGGGTTAATTTAACCCAGCAAGATGGGTTAAATATTCAATCCAAATGCTAGGTCATATTTAACTATAATGCTGGGTTAATTCTACCACATAAATGGTTCAAATGTTCTACCCATATGTTTGGGGTTTGTTGGTTCATTTTAACTGGAATGTTGGGTTAATTCTACCTCACAAATAGGTTATTATTATTTTCATGTTTTACAGTGAATCTGTAAAAAAAACACCCATGTCTATTAAACAGTTAAATTATTTTGATATACTTGCCTATTACAAAAAAACATACATATATGCAATAAACACCATCCTATTACATGTTCTTAGAAAAGAATATTTATTTTTCAAAAGCACAAGAACAGATAATCAACAGCGACATCATTACTATACTATCATTGATAAGGGCGGGATGGAGTAATTGCACAAATAGACTGAGGCAGCTTCTACAGAGCAGGATCTCTCTGTGACTTCAGATATCTTTTCTGAAGAACAAAACTATCCAGCTATTTTTTTTTGGTTTGGTTAGATTAGTTCTGAACTCGCTTCCGTGAAACTATCGCTAAAACAATGTACTGAGCCCTCCTGAGGATATAAAGCTTTATTATTGTGTTTGAATAAATATTCAGATCTACCACAGCAGGTAATAAACTATGGTGTGTCATAACCGAAGCAAACACCACGATTATGCCTCGTTTCGTTCGACGGGAACGTGGTTCACTATTATAAACCTGTGGAATGTTTCACTGTTTATGCTCACATAAGAGGAACAAAAGCTCAATGAGGACTAAACCAATGATTTCGGTAACTCCACTGAGTGTAACATCTGCATAGTGACACTGAACATCTTCACTTTTCCGTTTACCTCTGAAAAAAAAGCTGTATTTTGTTTGTTTATATTTAGAGTTTTTATAACAGTAGAACAAGTACCCGCGCGGACGCACACACATAGACACACACACACAGACACACACACATAGACACACACACACACACACAGACACACACACTCCCCTGAGCCCTCGGGAAACATCCAATCACCGTCGGTATACAAATGAGTCAAGACGTAGCCTAACGTGGTGTCGTGTCGGATTTCAGTGGTCACGGAGTGGGAAGACTTTGAAGAAGCTGCAGTGACAGTGAACAGCTGAACAACTTCACTTTTCCGTTTACCTCTGAGGAAAAAAAGCTGTATTTTGTTTGTTTATATCTAGAATTTTTATAGTAGTAAGAGAGAGTTATAGTTTGGTCTGTACTGTTCTTCGCACCCTTGTAGAGAATAAATAAATGAATAACACGTACATATCCCCTCTCAAGAGTGTCATAGTCCATTGTTAGTTTTAATGATTTGGCTGAAACTAATTATCACTACATAAGTACCCTAACACCATTGATCATGAGTCTCAGCTGAACCTAATTCTATACTTGTAACAGAAAATGTAGATGCAGATTCCAAATGTGTATTTATATAATAGATAGATGTGTGTGTGTGTGTGTAGGCTCTACGCAGGGGCAAGAGAGGGCAGCGCAACCTTAAATGTCTGCACATGTTAATATATTCCTAAAATGTATATATTACAAGTTGATAAACTGATCTGCGGTAGCGGAAAAATCCGCTGAAATAGGACAGGCACACTAACCCGCACACACACACATACACACGCGCGCGCACACACACACACACACAGACACACCTCCCTTGAGCCCTGCGTCTGTCGGATTTCAGCGGTCACGGAAAGACTTTGAAGCAGTTTATATATGAATCTAAGCTTGAACTTATCAGCATTGTAAATATATAATACTTTTCAAATAAAATCGCTATTACTTTGACCCTGAAGTTTAGTTTAGCACACACAAAAAAACAGAAAAGTCATTTCTGGTAAATCAACGGAATGTGTAGTTTATTTACAGTAATTCATTAAAAAATGAATATACATTGTACAGTACACGGTAAAGATTACAAAATGAAAAAACAGTGTCTACTTTTATAAACAGCTTAGTATGTGCGTCGAGATGCTGAAATCCCTTGCATGTTTTTGCTTCCAAGTGGAGAGATATTTGACCGATAGCCTAGAACAAAAGATCTATAGGTGTGATCACAACCCCCTCCGACCGACCGTGCCATCAATCACTGACCACCTCAGAAGTTCCCTCCAATGTATGGCTGCAATACTTGTTTTGCAAGTATTTTTAACACCATTCAAAGGCTTCAAAGGGGCAGTTATCGGCTATGACACGTTGAAGGAGAACTTAATAGTTCTCAAAAATAGTGTAAATGTCTGCAACAATCACTAACCATTAAAATGTTTTTTTTTTGTAATTAAACACGAAAATATTAATTATATTTCCATATATACACACACATACACACATACACACACACAAGTGCGTATGTTTGCTAGGTTTTCTTAATATGGTGCGAAATCACTTTACATTAATACTAGCAATGCTTCGATTTATATTAATCCACTCGAAATGCAATTCATTAAGTTAAATTAAGGAATAGTGTAAAGTTAAAGGAATGTTTCATAACTGACAAAAAGATAGTCTTTAATAAAATAAAAACTATTCTTTATTGAGCCCTAGTGAAAATGAAACATCTCAATCATCTGTGTATATATATAAAAGTAGATTACATCTAAACATGAACTACTAGGTAGAGTACCACACAACAGCTCAATGCCTATTGCTCCTATATGAAGGAGACAAAAACATGCCTTCGCCTCTCGTTAACAAAAAAAAACTGCTGGCATATTTGTTTGACATCAATATTGTCCAGGCTGTTCTTTTTTTCTTCTGATAAACACTAAAGATGATATTTTGTAGAATGCTGAAAACCTGTAATCATTGATTTACATAGTATTTGTTTTTCCTGCTACGGAAGTCAATGTTTTCAGCTTTTTCCCCCAATATCTTATTTTGTATTCAACAAAATAAAGAAAATCATTAAAGTTTGGAACCACTTAAGGAGTAAATAGTGAGTAAAGTTTTTTTGGGGGTGAACAATGGCTTTGACCCTAACTCTTCCCCTCTGACTGCACTAGGACCGGACAGCATTGCCACCTGATGAAATAGCGTGACAAAAAAGTGAAATGTCAGTTCAAAACTTTTGCCAAAAACACTAATGAATCACTTACATCCTCAGCCTATCACTCCTCATAATGCTAAATATTAGTATAATCAACCTGTATAATACACGCACACATATTATATGTTATATACTGTATAATCAACATTCAGATTGACCTCCTGTGAACTCGCCTCTTCACCTGAACTACAACATGGCTGATCTGCTTCTGTCCCCTAATTGAAGAACATTGAGGGATTCCTTATGAGCATGGACAGAGAATGCCTCAGCCTATTATTGGTAACAATGTTAAATCTCAGGACAACTACAGTGGCTTGCAAAAGTATTCGCCCCCCGTGAACTTTTCCACATTTTGTCACATTACAGCCACAAACATGAATCAATTTTATTGGAATTCCACGTGAAAGACCAATACAAAGTGGTGTACACGCGAGAAGTGGAACGAAAATCATACATGATTTCAAACATTTTTTTTTTACAAATAAATAACTGAAAAGTGGGGTGTGTGTAATTATTCAGCCCCCTTTGGTCTGAGTGCAGTCAGTTGGCCATAGACATTGCCTGATGAGTGCTAATGATATGATATACAGCACAGGTGTTTAGGTTCTGTTACCTGACAAAACAGGATAAACACATGCCATTTAAACAGCAATCATTTTATTTCACTTTTTCTGAGTCTTAGTGTGCAAACCTCGAATCAAATCATTAATGTTCGCCAAGTAAGTGAATGCATTTTAAAAACTATTTTTCTGAAGTGGATTGTCTATTGGTGTCAACAAAATTCTAGCCATATGGCAATATTAGTATATTAGTTTATCAATTTCTTTCACAATACTGATTTCTGACAAACAGTCACTAGATTAGGAGACTGACAGGGATCATATTTATACTTTTACATTTAGCTGTTTAATCTGCTGTTAGTTTTACGTCCGTATTCACAGACTACAGATGTCGCCCTTAAAACCCTGCGTGTTTTCCCGCGGGATGCCGCAATTTAGCGCGCGGCGTGCCGCGTCTTGCCGGAGGCAACATTCGGGAATTTTTAATAAATGTGTTGCGCTTCACTGAATATCCGCCAGATGGCGCATGGAAGGACTTTATCTAAAAGCCGGATCAAGTACAACAATGAATGTAAGGACGCGGATGAACAGTGCTGAAGCGAACATGAATTTTATTTTGTTTTATAATAGATCTTTCATGATGAATGAGTGTATATGTGCTTCACATTATCAAACACAGGCAAAGGAGACAGAAATTATTGAGGGATCCACTGAAAAAAGTAAACCTAGTTTAATGTGTTTTTTTTTCTCATTCCATTAGTAAAAAAAATAATTTGCTCTTTTTAACTGAAGTGTCTAATTTATGCTTAT
This sequence comes from Channallabes apus, assembly GCA_030522415.1. Taxonomy (NCBI): domain Eukaryota; kingdom Metazoa; phylum Chordata; class Actinopteri; order Siluriformes; family Clariidae; genus Channallabes; species Channallabes apus. Next base: position 44,664,854 of record CM060112.1, read on the forward strand.
GGGTGAATCTTTTTTTTTTTTTTTTTTTTAGTATAATGCTGTTTACAGCAGGAAACCAAAGTGAAATATTTCATTTTGATCAAGGTACTCTTATTAGGTTGAGTGTGATTTGTGCATGCGCAGTCTTTAGACCATAGTTTTGCCGGTATAATTTTATTTCCGCCTCAAACCGGAGCATGACGTTGAAACAAGTAAGGAAGGATATCAGAACCTGTATTTCAGTTACTGTTAGTTAAAGCCCCTGATTAAACTTAAATCTAATCCATTCACAAAGGACATTTCTGCTTCATACCGTGTCTCATGACCTCATGACGCAGCATTTTCACGGACTGAATCACATGCGGGTGGAGATTCTCAAAGAAAACTCATTTAAACCAGGTAAGAAAGCAAACTCATGTCATTTCTATGTTAAATGTATCTCTTCTATGAGCAAATTCATGATTTATGTCAGGAACAACTACTTTGTAGATTGAGTTTTGTGTCCGTGTTTGCTACTGTAGCTAAAACCACCTATATTACCTGCATTAGCATTAGCTAACTAACGTGGTGATTTTCAAAAACACCGGAGTTTATACAGTAAGTCAGCGGCGCCGAAGAAAATAATTATATTTACAGATGTCGCCATTAAAAACCTGCGTTTCGAGAAAAGGGATCCCGTGACGTGCCGCGGCTTTGCGCGGCTGCGTGCGGGAAGCTGTGAACATGCCCTTCATTACCTGTAGGGGGCAGTCGTGTTTCAGTCTGAAGTATTGTGTGTCTACTGAAGCCGAAAATGTGTGCAAATTAAACTGCGCATGCGTGTTTGGAGTCGCTGTGTATCAGTCGGTTGGGAATCATCACGGAGGTACAACACGGTGTGGCTGGAGCTTGTCGTGTTCGAGGTAAGTTTGGCTTTCTTTTTTGGATGTGATTCTCGCTTTCATGACTCCCAATTAATGTTCATCTTAATCTCAGGACGTACAATTAGCAATTTCAGTTTTTAATAGTGTGGAGATTCACAAAACACCGTTTTCGTGTAAAAACCTGAACCTACGGAGCCCCCATGGGTCCTGTGGTAAATAAATAAATAAATAAAATAATAACGAACCGAGCGCGCGGATTAATACACCGAGATGTGTTTCTTACCCCCACCCCGAGTGAAAACGGCGTGTTCAGAGACAAAGCCTCGCCAGTTAGATGCCATTTCTGAACAAACTGAGTCGTGTGTGTTAAAGCATTAAATGGTAAAAGAGCACTAGCAATAAACGTTTTTTTTTCTGAAGCCGAACTTTATTAATGAGTTACGAGTAAAGAACCTGTACATATGTTCATACAGTATTGACAGCAGCTCTAATTTACTGCGGTAAAGCCAGCCGCGGTTCAGAAAAACACGGTCAAGCCAGCCGCGATTGATTTTAGTGCGCGCGCATATTACAGCGATTACGGTAGTTTCATGAACAACACAGAGAGAATGCCCCATATCTGAAAAATGCTGCAGTAAAATAGTTTCATATGTGGTGTGTATATAGTATGGGACGTCCTGAATAAGAACTGATCATTGTTTTTTTTTCTGTTTCAGTCTGAAGTATTGTGTGTCTACTGAAGCCGAAAATGTGTGCACATTAAACTGCGCATGCGTGTTTGGAGTCGCTGTGTGTGCCCGCGCTGTGTACAGTATCAGTCGGTTGGGGATCATCACGGAGGATCTCTTTGATGATTGCCTGGTAAAGCATTGTTTTCTTATTAATTATACAATTTATTAATACCTTGAATATAGTGTTTGTTGTATTGGACAGAAGCATATAAATGCAAATGAATATATAAATATGAGTAATTATTGAACGAATTTTCATGTTTGGACTAACCCTTTAAATACAAACTCAGCATTCATCATAGGATTTCCTGACACTGTAAAGCCATCTCATGCCATGTTTTACTGATGCAAGATTAGTGCTAAAGCAATTTAACCCAAGTTTAACAATATGAAGTATATGAAGTGATGGTCATTTTTTTATTATCATTTATTTTTATTATTATTTTTTTCTCAATGAAGTCAGCACAGGTTAAAGCAATTCAGATTTTTTTTGCTTCTCAAAATAAATGATTTATTTTCTTGTACATTTTATGCAGGGGGACAGACGAAGTGACACCTTCTTAAAATCCTTGTCCGTGCTGTTGAAGGGGAAGAACCGGTTGGTGTATCCATAATCCTTGAAGGAGAGGCTATTGTGTGTGTGTGTATGTATATATATGGAAATATAATTAATATTTTCGTGTTTAATTACAAAAAAAAAAACATTTTAATGGTTAGTGATTGTTGCAGACATTTACACTATTTTTGAGAACTATTAAGTTCTCCTTCAACGTGTCATAGCCGATAACTGCCCCTTTGAAGCCTTTGAATGGTGTTAAAAATACTTGCAAAACAAGTATTGCAGCCATACATTGGAGGGAACTTCTGAGGTGGTCAGTGATTGATGGCACGGTCGGTCGGAGGGGGTTGTGATCACACCTATAGATCTTTTGTTCTAGGCTATCGGTCAAATATCTCTCCACTTGGAAGCAAAAACATGCAAGGGATTTCAGCATCTCGACGCACATACTAAGCTGTTTATAAAGTAGACACTGTTTGTTTTTTCATTTTGTAATCTTTCCCGTGTTTACCGTGTACTGTACAATGTATATTCATTTTTTAATGAATTACTGTAAATAAACTACACATTCCGTTGATTTACCAGAAATGACTTTTCTGTTTTTTTGTGTGTGCTAAACTAAACTTCAGGGTCAAAGTAATAGCGATTTTATTTGAAAAGTATTATATATTTACAATGCTGATAAGTTCAAGCTTAGATTCATATATAAACTGCTTCAAAGTCTTTCCGTGACCGCTGAAATCCGACAGACGCAGGGCTCAAGGGAGGTGTGTCTGTGTGTGTGTGTGCGCGCGCGTGTGTATGTGTGTGTGTGCGGGTTAAGGGTGCGCTGCCCTCTCTTGCCCCTGCGTAGAGCCTACACACACACACACATCTATCTATCTATCTATTATATAAATACACATTTGGAATCTGCATCTACATTTTCTGTTACAAGTATAGAATTAGGTTCAGCTGAGACTCATGATCAATGGTGTTAGGGTACTTATGTAGTGATAATTAGTTTCAGCCAGATCATTAAAACTAACAATGGACTATGACACTCTTGAGAGGGGATATGAAGGTGTTATTCATTTATTTATTCTCTACAAGGGTGCGAACAACAGTACAGACCAAACTATAACTCTCTCTTACTACTATAACAATTCTAGATATAAACAAACAAAATACAGCTTTTTTTCCTCAGAGGTAAACGGAAAAGTGAAGTTGTTCAGCTGTTCAGCTGTCACTGCAGCTTCTTCAAAGTCTTCCCACTCCGTGACCACTGAAATCCGACACGACACCACGTTAGGCTACGTCTTGACTCATTTGTATACCGACGGTGATTGGATGTTTCCCGAGGGCTCAGGGGAGTGTGTGTGTGTCTGTGTGTGTGTGTGTCTGTGTGTGTGTGTCTATGTGTGTGTGTCTGTGTGTGTGCGTCTATGTGTGTGCGTCTATGTGTGTGTGTCTGTGTGTGTGTGTGTCTATGTGTGTGCGTCTATGTGTGTGTGTCTGTGTGTGTGTGTCTATGTGTGTGCGTGCGCGCTCTAAATATAAACAAACAAAATGCAGCTTTTTTTTCAGAGGTAAACGGAAAAGTGAAGATGTTCAGTGTCACTATGCAGATGTTACACTCAGTGGAGTTACCGAAATCATTGGTTTAGTCCTCATTGAGCTTTTGTTCCTCTTATGTGAGCATAAACAGTGAAACATTCCACAGATTTATAATACACCGCGGCCAAGTGAACCACGTTCCCGTCGAACGAAACGAGGCATAATCGTGGTGTTTGCTTCGGTTATGACACATCATAGTTTATTACCTGCTGTGGTAGATCTGAATATTTATTCAAACACAATAATAAAGCTTTATATCCTCAGGAGGGCTCAGTACATTGTTTTAGCGATAGTTTCACAGGTTTGAACAAATAATTTTGTCCATATAGTGTATGTACTGTATTGGCTGGAGTTTAAACAAGCCCATTACATTTTTCCCCTTTTTAACCCAGCATTTTTTAGGGTATATATATATATATATATATATATATATATATATATATATATATATATACACATACATACACACACATACACACACACACAGACATGCGTGTGTCATTTTAATTCCAATGAACATTTTAATGCTTTCTGATCATGGGCGTCAACTCGCACGTTCTGTAATGTTCCATTGTCTTTTAGAGCCCATTACTAAAGCATTCGCTAGTTATCCAGCTGATATGCACGTTAATCTGCATTTGAAAAGGACTAAAAATGTGCAAAATCAACCTGAATCTCTCTAAGTAAGTAAGCAAATCAAAGATAAACGAATAAATAGCTTTCAATTGTATTTCGGCATAGCATACACTGTAAAAAAATAATCATGAGGCTTGTAATTTTCATAAAAAAAATTGATGTAATAATTAAAAATAATGTGCATATTTAATTTTGAAAAATGGCCTGACACCGCATCTGAGGTTAGGTCGTGCCCTTAATTAATTCATATTATAATTACTTTTACATAGTATAGTTACTGGACTGACATTACCAAAACTAGCTATTTGATTTAGCCTTTCTAAAATCAACCCATATATCATTTATAATCAGAAAACATAAAAACATTATGATCTGTTCAACAGCCCATCTGTTTTAATTTAGTTTGTATTTTTTATTATTCATAAGACAACCTTTCAGTTTTGTAAATATTTTAGTTATAGTGTGTTAAGTCTTACTTTAGGTTAAACGTTTTTGAGAATTTGACCATCCAGCTTAGATAAATGTTATGTCATTGATTGATAAAATCTGGATTAAGGATATTTTATTATATAATTATATATTTATTTTTTAGTTTCCCCCTGAGGGATTGCCACCTTATTGTGGTCAGGGGGTTTGCGTGCCTCAACACAATTCAGCAAATACAATACTGTTACTATACAGTAAAGCCAGGTAAAAACAGTGCTCGAACATGATGCCCCCCTCCCCACACCCCGTGTTGTCTGGTCTAGAACGGCGCTGCCTCTGACCGTCTTTTGTCTTGTAAATGAGTATTCTCACTCACCTTCCAATCCCCCCAGCGCACACACTCTGTTTGTACTGTAAACTGTACTGTAACTGTGTTTGCTAGGGCACTTGGTTATACACAGTACTTTAATGTATGGAACACTTACTTAACTTACTGGTTTGGTTTAAATATCGCTTATTACCTTATTCAGCAAAATAAATTCATTATTAACGTATTGAAGTATTTTAGTTAAGGACAAAAACTGTGCTTGTGTTTAGAACTGCTGAACAGCCGAAAACACACACACACCCATCCCCCCGCCAAAAACACACACGCACACACAGAGCAATTAACACCAGGAGTGGAAGGTGGAAGAATACCAAGTTTGTCGTTGCTCTTTTGGAGTTCTTAAAACCCAAAACATTTATTTATACTGAGAAAAAATTATTATGGGTCACAATCACAAACACAAATACATATAATCAAGTGTTAACTGGTTTCATTTGTTTCTATGATCACTAATTATTATTTTCAGCCCAACTCTTTGACTATTTAAAACAAAGTTGTGTCCCATTTTTTGCCCATTGAAGTTGTTGGTTCAACTAAACAATTTTTAAATACCCAAACAATCCCCCAAAATTAAAACACGCAAAACATGACTTTAACAATTCAATTTATTCTTCCAAAACTAGTCAAAGTTAAAACAGTAATTTATATAAAACAGATGAATACATGTTGTCTTTTTGCTTAAAGTTCATTAAACAACCCGGATACACCAGCTGCTTATAAGTCTCTATCTATAGTCCTTTTACATTAAAATAAAAATTTTTCAAATATAAAAACTATTACATATTTGTTATTAATAATGTTATTACTTAACAGTTTAAGTCTTTGTTTCCCCCAAAGTACTGTATCAGACATTTTGCAGTTCTATGTTCAGAATATACAGTAGACCTGATCAAACATCATTCTAAAGCTGTCGGACTGTGACGTCATCGCTACCGCAGATCAGTTCATCAACTTGTAATATATACATTTTAGGAATATATTAACATGTGCACGCATTTAAGGGTGCGCTGCCCTCTCTTGCCCCTGCGTAGAGCCTACACACACACACACACACACACACATCTATCTATCTATCTATTATATAAATACACATTTGGAATCTGCATCTACATTTTCTGTTACAAGTATAGAATTAGGTTCAGCTGAGACTCATGATCAATGGTGTTAGGGTACTTATGTAGTGATAATTAGTTTCAGCCAGATCATTAAAACTAACAATGGACTATGGCACTCTTGAGAGGGGATATGAAGGTGTTATTCATTTATTTATTCTCTACAAGGGTGCGAACAACAGTACAGACCAAACTATAACTCTCTTACTACTATAAAAATTCTAGATATAAACAAACAAAATACAGCTTTTTTTCCTCAGAGGTAAACGGAAAAGTGAAGTTGTTCAGCTGTTCAGCTGTCACTGCAGCTTCTTCAAAGTCTTCCCACTCCGTGACCACTGAAATCCGACACGACACCACGTTAGGCTACGTCTTGACTCATTTGTATACCGATGGTGATTGGATGTTTCCCGAGGGCTCAGGGGAGTGTGTGTGTCTCTGTGTGTGTGTCTATGTGTGTGTGTCTATGTGTGTGTGTCTGTGTGTGTGTGTCTATGTGTGTGTGTCTGTGTGTGTGTGTCTGTGTGTGTGTGTCTATGTGTGTGTGTCTATGTGTGTGTGTCTATGTGTGTGCGTGCGCGCTCTAAATATAAACAAACAAAATACAGCTTTTTTTTCAGAGGTAAACGGAAAAGTGAAGATGTTCAGTGTCACTATGCAGATGTTACACTCAGTGGAGTTACCGAAATCATTGGTTTAGTCCTCATTGAGCTTTTGTTCCTCTTATGTGAGCATAAACAGTGAAACATTCCACAGGTTTAGAATACACCGCGGCCAAGTGAACCACGTTCCCGTCGAACGAAACGAGGCATAATCGTGGTGTTTGCTTCGGTTATGACACACCATAGTTTATTACCTGCTGTGGTAGATCTGAATATTTATTCAAACACAATAATAAAGCTTTATATCCTCAGGAGGGCTCAGTACATTGTTTTAGCTTAACTAATTTTAGTTTAACTAATCTAACCAAACCAAAAAAAAAAAAAAAACATCCGAAGCTTCAAATAGAATGAACGAACTAATGAAATTGATATATATGTAATTGATATACTGTATATACAGACGTGTGTGTGTCATTTTAATTCAAATGAACATTTTAATGCTTTCTGATACACTTATCAACTTATCCACATAAACTTATCAACACATACTCTCCGTGCACGCACATACAATCTCTAAAAAAGTAAAATTAATAACATACATATACAAATAAACAAAAATATAAACGTCTATGTATATTGAAGTTTACGGTGAACGCAGAGTCGGCTAAGCACATGTGATGACGCGCGCGCCCTCACCTCTTGTTACGGCTGCCTATTTGGCCAAAAAATAATTGAACGATATGCCTGGTCCTGGAAAGAGACAATAAATATATATATATTTTTAATACATTTATTGCATTGTTTGTTGTTTACAGTCAAGCCATCAACATACAATAAAATGTAAACATGAGATCTAAACTAAAAACTGTGCTCCCTGTGCTGGTGCTGGCAATATCATCTCTTTGTTCTGCTGTCTCCGGCTCCCTCCCTGGTCCTGAACCGTACCATACATACCAGATCAAGAACTTGAAGATGAAGATTATATCTCTGGTCTTCTCTCTGACGGGTTCCTCCCTAGTTTCTGATGATCTCAATTAGTTTGTAGTGTTGCTTGTCCAAGGAAACCAGTAATCTTGCTTGAAGTGGAGCAGTAAAAAACAAAAATTGGACTGGCTCAAGTTCTTATGTTAGCAAATCTTAATTACAGTGTGTATAAAGTATAGAAAACAGTACACTACAAACAGCACTCACTCCAAATTAGCTTGTTCTATGTTTACGTCACTTTCCTATTAATTTTTACATCGTTAACCAACGGTACTTAAATATAATTATTTTCTTCAGCGCCGCTGACTTACTGTATAAACTCCGGTGTTTTTGAAAATCACCACGTTAGTTAGCTAATGCTAATGCAGGTAATATAGGTGGTTTTAGCTACAGTAGCAAACACGGACACAAAACTCAATCTACAAAGTAGTTGTTCCTGACATAAATCATGAATTTGCTCATAGAAGAGATACATTTAACATAGAAATGACATGAGTTTGCTTTCTTACCTGGTTTAAAGGAGTTTTCTTTGAGAATCTCCACCCGCATGTGATTCAGTCCGTGAAAATGCTGCGTCATGAGACACGGTTTGAAGCAGAAATGTCCTTTGTGAATTGATTAGATTTAAGTTTAATCAGGGGCTTTAACTAACAGTAACTGAAATACAGGTTCTGATATCCTTCCTTACTTGTTTCAACGTCATGCTCCGGTTTGAGGCGGAAATAAAATTATACCGGCAAAACTATGGTCTAAAGACTGCGCATGCGCAAATCACACTCAACCTAATAAGAGTACCTTGATCAAAATGAAATATTTCACTTTTTTTTCAGTGGATCCCTCAATAATTTCTGTCTCCTTTGCCTGTGTTTGATAATGTGAAGCACATATACACTCATTCATCATGAAAGATCTATTATAAAACAAAATAAAATTCATGTTCGCTTCAGCACTGTTCATCCGCGTCCTTACATTCATTGTTGTACTTGGTCCGGCTTTTAGATAAAGTCCTTCCATGCGCCATCTGGCGGATATTCAGTGAAGCGCAACACATTTATTTAAAATTCCCGAATGTTGCCTCCGGCAAGACCCGGCACGCCGCGCGCTAAATTGCGGCATCCCGCGGGAAAACACGCAGGGTTTTAAGGGCGACATCTGTAAGTACCGTTGGTTAACGATGTAAAAATTAATAGGAAAGTGACGTAAACATAGAACAAGCTAATTTGGAGTGAGTGCTGTTTGTAGTGTACTGCTTTCTATACTTTATACACACTGTAATTAAGATTTGCTAACATAAGAACTTGAGCCAGTCCAATTTTTGTTTTTACCTTTTTTTTTTTTTTTTTTAAAGATCAGTAATGAGTTTCTGAGAATTATATCTGCTCCACTTCAAGCAAGATTACTGGTTTCCTTGGACAAGCAACACTACAAACTAATTGAGATCATCAGAAACTAGGGAGGAACCCGTCAGAGAGAAGACCAGAGATATAATCTTCATCTTCAAGTTCTTGATCTGGTATGTATGGTACGGTTCAGGACCAGGGAGGGAGCCGGAGACAGCAGAACAAAGAGATGATATTGCCAGCACCAGCACAGGGAGCACAGTTTTTAGTTTAGATCTCATGTTTACATTTTATTGTATGTTGATGGCTTGACTGTAAACAACAAACAATGCAATAAATGTATAAAAAAATATATATATTTATTGTCTCTTTCCAGGACCAGGCATATCGTTCAATTATTTTTTGGCCAAATAGGCAGTCGTAACAAGAGGTGAGGGCGCGCGCGTCATCACATGTGCTTAGTCGACTCTGCGTTCACCGTAAACTTCAATATACATAGACGTTTATATTTTTGTTTATTTGTATATGTATGTTATTAATTTTACTTTTTTAGAGATTGTATGTGCGTGCACGGAGAGTATGTGTTGATAAGTTTATGTGGATAAGTTGATAAGTGTATCAGAAAGCATTAAAATGTTCATTTGAATTAAAATGACACACACACGTCTGTATATACAGTATATCAATTACATATATATCAATTTCATTAGTTCGTTCATTCTATTTGAAGCTTCGGATGTTTTTTTTTTTTTTGGTTTGGTTAGATTAGTTCTGAACTCGCTTCCGTGAAACTATCGCTAAAACAATGTACTGAGCCCTCCTGAGGATATAAAGCTTTATTATTGTGTTTGAATAAATATTCAGATCTACCACAGCAGGTAATAAACTATGGTGTGTCATAACCGAAGCAAACACCACGATTATGCCTCGTTTCGTTCGACGGGAACGTGGTTCACTTGGCCGCGGTGTATTATAAACCTGTGGAATGTTTCACTGTTTATGCTCACATAAGAGGAACAAAAGCTCAATGAGGACTAAACCAATGATTTCGGTAACTCCACTGAGTGTAACATCTGCATAGTGACACTGAACATCTTCACTTTTCCGTTTACCTCTGAAAAAAAAGCTGTATTTTGTTTGTTTATATTTAGAGTTTTTATAACAGTAGAACAAGTACCCGCGCGCACGCACACACATAGACACACACACACAGACACACACAGACACACACACACACACAGAGACACACTCCCCTGAGCCCTCGGGAAACATCCAATCACCGTCGGTATACAAATGAGTCAAGACGTAGCCTAACGTGGTGTCGTGTCGGATTTCAGTGGTCACGGAGTGGGAAGACTTTGAAGAAGCTGCAGTGACAGTGAACAGCTGAACAACTTCACTTTTCCGTTTACCTCTGAGGAAAAAAAGCTGTATTTTGTTTGTTTATATCTAGAATTTTTATAGTAGTAAGAGAGAGTTATAGTTTGGTCTGTACTGTTGTTCGCACCCTTGTAGAGAATAAATAAATGAATAACACCTTCATATCCCCTCTCAAGAGTGTCATAGTCCATTGTTAGTTTTAATGATCTGGCTGAAACTAATTATCACTACATAAGTACCCTAACACCATTGATCATGGGTCTCAGCTGAACCTAATTCTATACTTGTAACAGAAAATGTAGATGCAGATTCCAAATGTGTATTTATATAATAGATAGATAGATAGATAGATAGATAGATAGATAGATAGATAGATAGATAGATAGATAGATGTGTATGTGTGTGTGTAGGCTCTACGCAGGGGCAAGAGAGGGCAGCGCACCCTTAAATGTCTGCACATGTTAATATATTCCTAAAATGTATATATTACAAGTTGATGAACTGATCTGCGGTAGCGATGACGTCACAGTCCGACAGCTTTAGAATGATGTTTGATCAGGTCTACTGTATATTCTGAACATAGAACTGCAAAATGTCTGATACAGTACTTTGGGGGAAACAAAGACTTAAACTGTTAAGTAATAACATTATTAATAACAAATATGTAATAGTTTTGATATTTGAAAATTTTTTATTTTAATGTAAAAGGACTATAGATAGAGACTTATAAGCAGCTGGTGTATCCGGGTTGTTTAATGAACTTTAAGCAAAAAGACAACATGTATTCATCTGTTTTATATAAATTACTGTTTTAACTTTGACTAGTTTTGGAAGAATAAATTGAATTGTTAAAGTCATGTTTTGCGTGTTTTAATTTTGGGGGATTGTTTGGGTATTTAAAAATTGTTTAGTTGAACCAACAACTTCAATGGGCAAAAAATGGGACACAACTTTGTTTTAAATAGTCAAAGAGTTGGGCTGAAAATAATAATAATAATTATTGATCATAGAAACAAATGAAACCAGTTAAACACTTGATTATATGTATTTGTGTTTGTGATTGTGACCCATAATAATTTTTTCTCAGTATAAATAAATGTTTTGGGTTTTAAGAACTCCAAAAGAGCAACGACAAACTTGGTATTCTCCATTGAGGTTTCTCACCTTCCACTCCTGGTGTTAATTGCTCTGTGTGTGCGTGTGTGTTTTTGGCGGGGGGATGGGTGTGTGTGTGTTTTCGGCTGTTCAGCAGTTCTAAACACAACCACAGTTTTTGTCCTTAACTAAAATACTTCAATACGTTAATAATTAATTTATTTTGTTGAATAAGGTAATAAGCGATATTTAAACCAAACCAGTAAGTTAAGTAAGTGTTCCATACATTAAAGTACTGTGTATAACCAAGTGCCCTAGCAAACACAGTTACAGTACAGTTTACAGTACAAACAGAGTGTGTGCGCTGGGGGGATTGGAAGGTGAGTGTGAATACTCATTTACAAGACAAAAGACGGTCAGAGGCAGCGCCGTTCTAGACCAGACAACACGGGGTGGGGGGAGGGGGGCATCATGTTCGAGCACTGTTTTTACCTGGCCTTACTGTATAGTAACAGTATTGTATTTGCTGAATTGTGTTGAGGCACGCAAACCCCCAGACCACAATAAGGTGGCAATCCCTCAGGGGGAAACTTAAATATATATATATAATAAAATATCCTTAATCTGTCATACACACTCAATCTGCGCCCGGCACTAGGACCCGGAAGTAAGGCCGGCGCCCAACCAGGAAGTATAAAAGAGGTAAACAAACGATGGCTTACCGCTCAGTCATTGAGTTCGGCCCATGTCAGCTCCAGTCGTCGTTTAAGCAAACCGTGAGTACTCACATGTTGGTTCCGTTTGTCTTTTGCTATTGTGTGTGTATCTACAGGACGCGGGTTAAATTTGTGTTTTTCCCTTACTCCGTTTTTGTGAGAGTCCTTAGACTAAATCGCGTGGCTATCCTGCCTACTCGCTTCTTTCCGCGTTTGGGTTTATCCTCCACGCTACATTGGGCTAACCGCTAAAGCTACGTCTTCTGGTCACCTCAGGTTAGTCCATCTTGACAGAATGACTGAGCCTTCCGCGGTAAACCCAGCGGATTATGCGAGTCTCTGCGACGTTGTAGATCAGCATGCCGCGCTCATCAATCAGCTAACCGGGGATCTCGCTTCTCTCCGCCGCGAGGTCGCTGAGCTCCGGCGGGAGAATGCGGATCTCCGCGCAGCTGTTGATGACGTCACTGCTCGATCGCACGCCGCGGAGGCCGCGGCGCCGCATCATCCCCCCTCTCCCCCCCCTTCTGATGTTTTTCTTTCTCTACCAGAGAAGTGGAACGGCACGGATGGGAAGTGCAGTGTATTTCTGACAGCTCTCGATCTGGTGTTTGAGTTTAATGCCACAAAGTACTCCACCGATCGCCTTCGCATTGCTCTTCTCGTCTCGTTGCTTAAAGGGCAGGCAGCTGAGTGGGCCACGGCAGTTCTACAAGCAGATACGGACACCGCCCACTCATACAATGAGTTCACCCACCAACTCAGACTCACCTTCGAACACCCAGCGGGCGAGGTGGAGACCGACACCAGACTCTATCACCTGAGGCAGGGAGGATTGCCCGTGAGTCGCTACACAGCGGAGTTTCGCACCCTCGCCGTTCAGACCACGTGGGGCGATGCAGCGCTCCGGACGTCCTACTACGAGGGCCTGGCTTCGCGAATAAAGGACGAACTAGCCGGGCGAGAGCTTCCTGCAACCCTGGAGGGTCTGATCCAACTCGCTCTCCGGATCGACCAGCGCCTTCTCTCTCGCCCGAGGCCAGCCCCTCGCACCCTGCCACCTGCACCCACCTTCTCACACCCCACTCCAAGACCACCGGTAACCTTCATCACCACCACTCCGGAATCTGTCGGTTCTCCACCTCCTGCCGTGGTTGACACCGGAGCCGGGGAACCCATGCAATTAGGGCGCGCCTCCTTGACCGTAGCCGAGCGCGCACGCCGGTTCAGAGAGGGCCTGTGCGCATATTGTGGGTCAGCAGAACATCACCGGGCGATCTGTCCACTGCGTCCGGGAAACGCACACCCCCGGTGAGCGGAGGGAGAGACTCACTGGGCCCACTTCTGATCTCCACCACTACCGACGCCACCATCTCTCGACTTACGGTCCAGGTATCCCTCCAGATTGGCCACAAACGAGTCCGAAGTACTGCGTTCATCGACTCCGGGGCAGCAGGTAACTTCATTGACTCTTCTTATGCCAAAAAATTGGGGGTAAAACTCGAGGCGTTATCCCAGCCCGTTCGAATCACATCTGTCGACGGTCGCCCCCTATCCACCAGCCCAATCACCACCCAAACAGAACCCATCACCGTCTCAATCGATCAACACCAAGAACAGCTTCACTTTTACGTCACCTCCATCTCGTCACCTCCCATCATCCTTGGATATCCCTGGCTGTTACAACATGACCCCCTCATCTCCTGGACCCAGAACCGGATTCTCCAATGGGGCGCGACCTGCACCGAACTATTCCTGCGGGCAGCGGCTGGGACGTGCTCTAGGGAGTCCGAGGCCCCCGACGTCGACACCAACTCCATCCCAGAACCGTATCGGGACCTGGCGGAGGTTTTCTGCAAACGGCGAGCCACCCATCTCCCTCCGCATCGTTCCTACGACCTCGCCATTGACCTCCAACCCGGTACCGTCCCACCCCGCGGCCACCTCTACTCGCTTACACCTACAGAGACGCAGGCTATGGAGGAGTATGTGACCAACGCCCTTCGCCAAGGTACCATCAGGCCCTCCTCCTCACCTGCCGCCGTGGGGTTCTTCTTCGTGAAGAAGCGGGGCGGTGAACTTCGTCCCTGTGTCGACTATCGGGGGCTAAACAACATAACTATCAAAAACCGGCACCCATTGCCTCTTACCAACTCAGCCCTGGACGCCCTCTCTGGCGCCACCATCTTTACTAAGTTGGACCTCCGGAGCGCCTACAACTTGGTGCGCATCAGAGAGGGCGATGAGTGGAAGACGGCCTTCATCACCCCTACTGGACATTATGAAAATCTCGTCATCCCATTTGGACTGTGTAATGCCCCCGCCGCATTTCAACATCTGATTAATGACATCCTTCGTGACATGCTCGGTCGGTGGGCATTCGCTTACCTGGACGACATACTCATCTATTCACGCACCATGGAAGAACATACCCAGCACGTCAGGGCGGTCCTAAAGAGATTACTCGCCCATCAACTGTACTGTAAGTTGGAAAAGTGCGCTTTTCACGAGCGCTCCACCACGTTCCTGGGTTTTGTCATCTCGCCCCAGGGTGTGGCCATGGACCCGCAGAAGCTAGAGGTTGTGCGTCATTGGCCCCTACCCAAGACCCTCAAGCAGCTTCAACGGTTTCTCGGGTTTGCGAATTTCTATCGTCGCTTTATCCGGGACTACAGTACAGTTGCCGCCCCCCTAACCGCCCTGACCCATCCCTCATCTCTCCCTTTTCACTTCAACTCTGCAGCTGTCTCCGCTTTCAAGACCCTTTGTCACCGCTTCACCACGGCACCGATCCTCCTTCACCCAGATGTCAGTAAATCATTCGTTGTGGAGGTGGATGCTTCAGATGTGGGCGCTGGAGCTATCCTCTCACAACGAGGTCCAGATCAGAAACTACACCCATGTAGTTTCTTCTCCAGAAAATTTGACTCCACTCAGCAGCGATACGGGGTAGGGGACCGCGAGCTGCTGGCCATAAAGTGGGCTCTGGAGGAGTGGCGTCACTGGCTCCAGGGCGCCAGAGAGCCATTCATAGTCTGGACGGACCACCAAAACCTCATTACAATAAAGAACCTAAAGCAGTTAAATCCACGACAGGCGCGGTGGGCATTGTTTTTTGAAAATTATGATTTCCACCTTTCATACCGCCCGGGTTCCAAAAATACAAAAGCGGACGCTCTCTCTCGACAGCTGGAGGTGGACATTCCCCAGGCGGACCCCGCGCCTGTCCTTCCCTCCTCCAGGATCATCGCCCCACTCCAATTAGACCTGGAGACGAGAGTTCGCCAGGCACAGGCTGCAGAGACCGAACCGGCAGGTGTGCCACCTGGACGACTCTTTGTGCCCGAGAAGATGAGATCAGAAGTTCTCCAGTGGGGTCACTCCTCACCCATTTCGGGACATCCGGGCACACGACGGACCCTCCAGTTTCTCCAGCGGGATTTCTGGTGGCCATCCATCACGAAGGACGTCCAAGAGTTCGTCCAGGCATGCCCAGTGTGCGCCAGGGCCAAGAACACCAATCAACCAACCCCAGGAGAACTACAGCCACTCCCAGTTCCTCGACGGCCCTGGACGCACATTGCCGTCGACTTCATCACGGGCCTGCCGGCCTCCGAAGGAAAGGACACCATCCTCACGATCGTCGACCGGTTCTCTAAAGCCGTGCATCTGGTGGCTCTCGCCGGACTCCCGTCAGCCAAAGAAACAGCAGAGCTGATTTTAGAGCACGTAGTCCGTCTGCATGGGTTCCCCAAGGACATCGTCTCGGACAGAGGGCCCCAGTTCACAGCCCGGTTCTGGAAGGCCTTCTGCCGTCTGATCGACTCCACCTGCAGTCTATCATCTGGATACCACCCACAGACTAACGGTCAGACGGAGCGGACCAACCAACAGCTGGAGCGCTATCTGAGATGTTTCATAGCAGACCGTTAGCGCTCCTGGGCGCGCTACCTCATTTGGGCCGAACTGTCACACAACCTCCACACCTCCTCTGCCACCAACCTAAGCCCATTTGAGGTATGCTACGGTTTCCAACCTTCGATGTTCAACCACCCAGAACCGGAGGTTGATGTACCGTCCGCCCAACAGTTGGTCCGCAGATGTCGGCGGCTATGGATTACAACCAACCGGGCTATCCAACGCGCCAATACCCGATATACCCACCAACACCGCCGTCGACATCCTCCGGGACGTTTGTACCACGTAGGTGACAAGGTATGGCTTTCCACTAAAAACCTCCACCTTCACACCGAATCAAGAAAACTTTCACCCAGATTCATCGGACCATACCGCATCACCCACAGAATTAACCCTGTCACCTACCGGCTCCAGCTGCCTGCGGCGCTCCGGATCCATCCAGTATTCCACCTGTCCCAATTCAAACCCTTCATCACATCACCCATGATTCCACCCACCCCCCCAGCTCCTCCTCCCCGGATCATCGACGGCGGTCTCACCTACACCGTACGCCGAATCCTCGACTCGCGCCCTCGGGGCAGAGGTACTCAGTACCTGGTTGACTGGGAGGGCTATGGCCCCGAGGAGCGATCTTGGATCCCGGCCCGGTTCATTCTCGACCCTGAACTGATTCGAGACTACCGTCACCGGGTATCCTCCACCTCAGGACCGTCAGGAGCCGGTCCTGGACAGGGGGGTACTGTCATACACACTCAATCTGCGCCCGGCACTAGGACCCGGAAGTAAGGCCGGCGCCAAACCAGGAAGTATAAAAGAGGTAAACAAACGATGGCTTACCGCTCAGTCATTGAGTTCGGCCCATGTCAGCTCCAGTCGTCGTTTCAGCAAACCGTGAGTACTCACATGTTGGTTCCGTTTGTCTTTTGCTATTGTGTGTGTATCTACAGGACGCGGGTTAAATTTGTGTTTTTCCCTTACTCCGTTTTTGTGAGAGTCCTTAGACTAAATCGCGTGGCTATCCTGCCTACTCGCTTCTTTCCGCGTTTGGGTTTATCCTCCACGCTACATTGGGCTAACCGCTAAAGCTACGTCTTCTGGTCACCTCAGGTTAGTCCATCTTGACATAATCCAGATTTTATCAATGACATAACATTTATCTAAGCTGGATGGTCAAATTCTCAAAAACGTTTAACCTAAAGTAAGACTTAACACACTATAACTAAAATATTTACAAAACTGAAAGGTTGTCTTATGAATAATAAAAAATACAAACTAAATTAAAACAGATGGGCTGTTGAACAGATCATAATATGTTTTATGTTTTCTGATTATAAATGATATATGGGTTGATTTTAGAAAGGCTAAATCGAATAGCTAGTTTTGGTAATGTCAGTCCAGTAACTATACTATGTAAAAGTAATTATAATATGAATTACTTAAGGGCAGGACCTAACCTAATGTTAATAATTTACACCATGTTAACATTAGTATTCATGTTTTTGTATTTTTGTATTAACATTTTAAATGTTCAAATGAACGTTTCAGAGTATATAATTTGTCGTGTCATCTGTGATTGAGACCCATGAGTTAAATTGAAATATTTTTTATAGGTAGTAAGCCAGGTTTTAGTAACCTGCTTTAGTAATGGGCTCTAAAAGACAATGGAACATTACAGAACGTGCGAGTTGACGCCCATGCACAGATTAAAATGTTCATTTGAATTAAAATGACACACGCATGTCTGTGTGTGTGTATATATATATATATATATATATATATATATATATATATATATATATATATATATATACCCTAAAAAATGCTGGGTTAATTTAACCCAGCAAGATGGTTAAATATTCAATCCAAATGCTAGGTCATATTTAACTATAATGCTGGGTTAATTCTACCACATAAATGGTTCAAATGTTCTACCCATATGTTTGGGGTTTGTTGGTTCATTTTAACTGGAATGTTGGGTTAATTCTACCTCACAAATAGGTTATTATTATTTTCATGTTTTACAGTTAATCTGTAAAAAAAACACCCATGTCTATTAAACAGTTAAATTATTTTGATATACTTGCCTATTACAAAAAAACATACATATATGCAATAAACACCATCCTATTACATGTTCTTAGAAAAAAATATTTATTTTTCAAAAGCACAAGAACAGATAATCAACAGCGACATCATTACTATACTATCATTGATAAGGGCGGGATGGAGTAATTGCACAAATTTAGAGTTTTTATAACACGCACACACATAGACACACACACACAGACACAAACACATAGACACACACACACACACACAGACACACACACTCCCCTGAGCCCTCAGGAAACATCCAATCACCGTCGGTATACAAATGAGTCAAGACGTAGCCTAACGTGGTGTCGTGTCGGATTTCAGTGGTCACGGAGTGGGAAGACTTTGAAGAAGCTGCAGTGACAGTGAACAGCTGAACAACTTCACTTTTCCGTTTACCTCTGAGGAAAAAAAGCTGTATTTTGTTTGTTTATATCTAGAATTTTTATAGTAGTAAGAGAGAGTTATAGTTTGGTCTGTACTGTTGTTCGCACCCTTGTAGAGAATAAATAAATGAATAACACCTTCATATCCCCTCTCAAGAGTGTCATAGTCCATTGTTAGTTTTAATGATCTGGCTGAAACTAATTATCACTACATAAGTACCCTAACACCATTGATCATGAGTCTCAGCTGAACCTAATTCTATACTTGTAACAGAAAATGTAGATGCAGATTCCAAATGTGTATTTATATAATAGATAGATAGATAGATAGATAGATAGATGTGTGTGTGTGTGTGTGTGTGTGTGTGTGTAGGCTCTACGCAGGGGCAAGAGAGGGCAGCGCACCCTTAAATGTCTGCACATGTTAATATATTCCTAAAATGTATATATTACAAGTTGATAAACTGATCTGCGGTAGCGGAAAAATCCGCTGAAATAGGACAGGCACACTAACCCGCACACACACACATACACACGCGCGCGCGCACACACACACACACACACACACAGACACACCTCCCTTGAGCCCTGCGTCTGTCGGATTTCAGCGGTCACGGAAAGACTTTGAAGCAGTTTATACATGAATCTAAGCTTGAACTTATCAGCATTGTAAATATATAATACTTTTCAAATAAAATCGCTATTACTTTGACCCTGAAGTTTAGTTTAGCACACACAAAAAAACAGAAAAGTCATTTCTGGTAAATCAACGGAATGTGTAGTTTATTTACAGTAATTCATTAAAAAATGAATATACATTGTACAGTACACGGTAAACACGGGAAAGATTACAAAATGAAAAAACAAACAGTGTCTACTTTATAAACAGCTTAGTATGTGCGTCGAGATGCTGAAATCCCTTGCATGTTTTTGCTTCCAAGTGGAGAGATATTTGACCGATAGCCTAGAACAAAAGATCTATAGGTGTGATCACAACCCCCTCCGACCGACCGTGCCATCAATCACTGACCACCTCAGAAGTTCCCTCCAATGTATGGCTGCAATACTTGTTTTGCAAGTATTTTTAACACCATTCAAAGGCTTCAAAGGGGCAGTTATCGGCTATGACACGTTGAAGGAGAACTTAATAGTTCTCAAAAATAGTGTAAATGTCTGCAACAATCACTAACCATTAAAATGTTTTTTTTTTGTAATTAAACACGAAAATATTAATTATATTTCCATATATATACATACACACACACACACACACACACACACACACAAGGGCGTAGGTTTGCTACCTATGACTCCAACTAATACCCCATCCCCCAATCCCCTTTTTTCCCCAATATCTTATTTTGTATTCAACAAAATAAAGAAAATCATTAAAGTTTGGAACCACTTAAGGAGTAAATAGTGAGTAAAGTTTTTTTGGGGGTGAACAATGGCTTTGACCCTAACTCTTCCCCTCTGACTGCACTAGGACCGGACAGCATTGCCACCTGATGAAATAGCGTGACAAAAAAGTGAAATGTCAGTTCAAAACTTTTGCCAAAAACACTAATGAATCACTTACATTCTCAGCCTATCACTCCTCATAATGCTAAATATTAGTATAATCAACATGTATAATACACGCACACATATTATATGTTATATACTGTATAATCAACATTCAGATTGACCTCCTGTGACCTCGCCTCTTCACCTGAACTACAACATGGCTGATCTGCTTCTGTCCCCTAATTGAAAAACATTGAGGGATTCCTTATGAGCATGGACAGAGAATGCCTCAGCCTATTATTGGTAACAATGTTAAATCTCAGGACAACTACAGTGGCTTGCAAAAGTATTCGCCCCCCGTGAATCTCTCTTATTGGAATGTGTGATAAACATCGGCGCATGTCCTCTGACGTAACATGGACACACAGGAATGTAAATGAACACTGCATTTATGACCCAAAAAATAAACGCTTTGAGATGATTTATTTGCCGTATGGTGTGTTTATTTGAATATGTTCAGTAAATTTATGAATTACACTCAAAGTGTCAGCGAAACCAGTTTGCAAATAATTTGTGTGTGTTAGGTGATGTGAGAGTGGGTTTTTCAAACTTGCAGTAAAACATTTTTGGGGGCAGTTTTTGATTCCCCCTTATCTAAGTACTGTAAAAACTTACAGTGGTGTGAAAAACTATTTGCCCCCCTCCTGATTTCTTATTCTTTTGCATGTTTGTCACACAAAATGTTTCTGATCATCAAACACATTTAACTATTAGTCAAAGATAACACAAGTAAACACAAAATGCAGTTTTTAAATGAGGGGGTTTATTATTTAGGGAGAAAAAAAACCCAAACCTACATGGCCCTGTGTGAAAAAGTAATTGCCCCTGAACCTAATAACTGGTTTGGCCACCCTTAGCAGCAATAACTGCAATCAAGCGTTTGCAATAACTTGCAACGAGTCTTTTACAGCGCTCTGGAGGAATTTTGGCCCACTCATCTTTGCATAATTGTTGTAGTTCAGCTTTATTTGAGGGTTTTCTAGCATGAACCGCCTTTTTAAGGTCATGCCACAACATCTCAATAGGATTCAGGTCAGGACTTTGACTAGGCCACTCCAAAGTCTTCATTTTGTTTTTCTTCAGCCATTCAGAGGTGGATTTGCTGGTGTGTTTTGGGTCATTGTACTGCTGCAGCACCCAAGATCGCTTCAGCTTGAGTTGACGAACAGATGGCCGGACATTCTCCTTCAGGATTTTTTGGTAGACAGTAGAATTCATGGTTCCATCTATCACAGCAAGCCTTCCAGGTCCTGAAGCAGCAAAACAACCCCAGACCATCACACTACCACCACCATATTTTACTGTTGGTATGATGTTCTTTTTCTGAAATGCTGTGTTACTTTTACGCCAGATGTAACGGGACACGCACCTTCCAAAAAGTTAAACTTTTGTCTCGTCGGTCCACAAGGTATTTTCCCAAAAGTCTTGGCAATCATTGAGATGTTTTTTAGCAAAATTGAGACGAGCCTTAATGTTCTTTTTGCTTAAAAGTGGTTTGCGCCTTGGAAATCTGCCATGCAGGCCGTTTTTGCCCAGTCTCTTTCTTATGGTGGAGTCGTGAACACTGACCTTAATTGAGGCAAGTGAGGCCTGCAGTTCTTTAGATGTTGTCCTGGGGACTTTTGTGGCCTCTCGGATGAGTCGTCTCTGTGCTCTTGGGGTAATTTTGGTCGGCCGGCCACTCCTGGGAAGGTTCACCACTGATCCATGTTTTTGCCATTTGTGGATAATGGCTCTCACTGTGGTTCGCTGGAGTCCCAAAGCTTTAGAAATGGCTTTATAACCTTTACCAGACTGATAGATCTCAATTACTTTTGTTCCTGAATTTCTTTGGATCTTGGCATGATGTCTAGCTTTTGAGGTGCTTTTGGTCTACTTCTCTGTGTCAGGTAGCTCCTATTTAAGTGATTTCTTGATTGAAACAGGTGTGGCAGTAATCAGGCCTGGGGGTGACTACAGAAATTGAACTCAGGTGTGATAAACCACAGTTAAGTTATTTTTTAACAAGGGGGGCAATCACTTTTTCACACAGGGCCATGTAGATTTGGAGTTTTTTTAATCCCTTAATAACGTAAACCTTCATTTAAAAACTGCATTTTGTGTTCAATTATGTTATCTTTGACTAATAGTTGACGGTTTTTGATGAGCAGAAACATTTAAGTGTGACAAACATGCAAAAGAATAAGAAATCAGGAAGGAGGCAAATAGTTTTTCACACCACTGTATATAGTCTTGGGTTAAAAAGTCTGCATTTCAACATGCATCCCCCACCTCCAAAGACTAAGCTCCTGTTGGTATAGCTCTTAAGGTCACTGTGGCATGCAAACCCCCTGACCACAATAAGGTGGCAATCCCTCAGGGGGGGGAGGTGAAAAATACAAATTAAATAAAATAAATTATCCTTAATCCAGATTTTATCAATCAACGACATAATATTTATCTTAGCTGGATGGTCTAATTCTCAAAACCGTTTAACCTAAAGAAAAACATAACACACTATAACTAGAATATTTACAAAACTGAAAGGTTTTCTTATGAATAATTAAAAAAAACATAACTCAAAAAGATCATATGTTTATATATATATTTTATAGTAACTGAACAGCTCTCTTCTCTCCAATCCACTCATACACCACAGTCTCCTATTTCTCTGTGCGCGCGCTGCAGCCTGTGAATGAATACACGCAGCGGAGGTTTTACATATTTAAAACGTAAAAAGGTGTCTCCATCATAAATAGCCCTGAATTAACTATATATATATATATATATATATATATATATATATATATATATATATATATATATACATGTTTTGTGAGATTTTCCCTTACTTGGTTTTATCAATTTATATTACTCCCTATAATAATGTAAACATTGCTAATTTATGTTTTGGAAAGAAACTTAAGTAATTATTTCATCTATATCTTTCATAAATCACACAACTAAAATATAATTAAACAGTTTATTCACCAACATTACCAAATATTTGTGACATTCACAGTCTAGATCCAAGTTGTCTTTTTAATAAAAGTGCATTCAGCTAAATTTTGCATCCATAGAAAAAAACTGCACGGCACCAGGGCCTGAAATACTTGTTTTAAACAAAATTGTGTAAAATAATAAATAAATAAAATACAGCATTCATTTAGAAATAAAATGCAGCAGAAAATACTTTAAACAAACTGTAGAATAAACGTTAAAACGTAATAGCCCTCTGAAGCAGTGAAGTTGCAACTTTCAAATCAGCACTCTGGACTAGTGCACTTAAAAGTATGCCATTGAAACCTTAATGCATGAAAACATTTTAAGCTGAACATGTAAACACAACATGTAAACACTTGTAGTCAAGCCAAATCAAATGTTTTAAGATGATAACTTCATCTTTAAAGCTTGCACTTTTGGTGATAGCTTAATCCCATCAAGTTCTAGAAGAACTTTCTGAAAATAGCCTCTCCTTCAAGGATTATGGATACACCAACCGTTTCTTCCCCTTCAACAGCACGGACGACAAGGATTTTAAGAAGGTGTCACTTCGTCTGTCCCCCTGCATAAAATTTACAAGAAAATAAATCATTTATTTTGAGAAGCAAAAAAAATCTGAATTGCTTCAACCTGTGCTGACTTCATTGAGAAAAAAATAATAATAAAAATAAATGATAATAAAAAAATGACCATCACTTCATATACTTCATATTGTTAAACTTGGGTTAAATTGCTTTATCTTGCATCAGTAAAACATGGCATGAGATGGCTTTACAGTGTCAGGAAATCCTATGATGAATGCTGAGTTTGTATTTAAAAGGGTTAGTCCAAACATGAAAATTCGTTCAATAATTACTCATATTTATATATTCATTTGCATTTATATGCTTCTGTCCAATACAACAAGCACTATATTCAAGGTATTAATAAATTGTATAATTAATAAGAAAACAATGCTTTACCAGGCAATCATCAAAGAGATCCTCTTCAGATTCACGTCTCATCTTTACGCTTTGTTTCTGTGAAAATATTTACATTGTATCATTACATAATCTTTTATTCGTACAACTACATTTAGGCCTTTATCCAAAGCAAATTACAAAAGAGGAAGGCATCAAGCATGTCAAGCAGTGCTACTAACACAAAGTTTCTGACACCGTTAGAAAATACAAGATAGAACAGTGAGGGATTAAGGAAAAAGTGAGAAGCAAGAATCATGTGTGCAAAGATTAAGCATGCAGGGTCACAGGATGACTCGACTTATTTTTATTGTCTGCAATGCGATTTAGACAAATTAGAACTGCGGTCAAGCCAGCCGCGGTTCAGAAAAATACGGTCAAGCCAGCCGCGATTGATTTTAGTGTGCGCACATATTACAGTGATTACGGTAGTTTCAGGACCGACACAGAGACAACGCGCTTTCAGAGCGCTTTTCATTTAGACGCCCAGGACTGAGAGATAATACAACATGCTCGTCAATTTTTACTTGCTTATTTATTTGCATTTCTGCTTTAATATCCGTGTTATTTATTGGTGACTTTGACGGTTGTCTGTTACAATATTTTTCTTAAATATTCACCATTCAAATAATTGTTTTATGTAGATAAGTTACAGCAGAATTCGTAGAAAACAGACAAAATAATGTATTTAGTCTTTCTAAATACCAGAATTGATTTTTATTTTGTTTTACTGTTCAAAAGTAGCAGTTATTCTTCAATGAATGTTTTCTATTGTCATGAATCTCCTTATGGTGTCTGTGTCGGGTGTGTGGCATGAACGCAGAGGCGAGCTGACGGTTCAGTAAGGGCTTTTATTTTAAATAACCAATGTAACACAAACACCAATCTAAACCAAAATAACAACAACAAATGCTAGACGCCTGACTGAAGTTCAGTCAGGCTATTTATACAACTAAACATTCAAATAATTAACTTCCCTCGGTTCAGGTGAGCTTCTACGTCACCTGACCGAGGTGCAAACTGGGAAATGAAGTACCAACAAAACTACAACTCAAAAACAAACCAAAAACAAACGGGCGTTCTGGCGCCATCTAGGGGTTAACCCTTACATAACCCCCCCTTTAAAAATGCTCCTCTGGAGCATTCAGGGTGGCCCTGGACACCCACCCCAATGTCCCACCTTCTCCTTCCTGTCCTTGAGGCTGGGTGATGTAGCTGGCCTTGGACCCGTGATTGCCCTCCACTGAGGAGCGGGCGCGACGATCTCGGCGCCTGGCTGAGGAGCGGGCGCGACGATCTCGGCGCCTGGCTGAGGAGCGGGCGCGACGATCTCGGCGCCTGGCTGAGGAGCGGGCGCGACGATCTCGGCGCCTGGCTGAGGAGCGGGCGCGACGATCTCGGCGCCTGGCTGAGGAGCTGGCACTGGGCTCGACGACTGCAGTGCTGGAGAGGTGCTCGACGATTGCGGACGAACTGGCGCGCTGTCCTCAAAGCCTGGAGGAGGAGGAAGGATGACGCTCTCCAGGTCGCAAGGCGGCTGCATAACGGGAGCGACATCCTCGTCGCCGTGCAGCAGCGGCGCGTAGTCCTCCTCACTGAGCAGAGGTGGCAGGGGTGGAGGAAATGCGTCCGCCACGCTGCCCAGCCACTGCTGGTAATCCTCCGCGATGAGCACCGGCGCGGGAGGTGGCGGAAAGGCGTCCGCGTCGCCGTGCTGCAGCGGCGCATAATCCTCCCCGCTACGCACCGGCGGCGGGGGGAGCGCGTCGTCCACACTGTACAGCCCATGCGGTTCATCCTCCGCGCCGAGTTCAGGCAGTGGCAGGAGGGGGCGCGCGTCGTCCAGATCCGAGAGAGGGAGATCTTCCGGGACTACAGCTTGGTTCTCCCGAACCTGGACGAGCAACTGCTGGAGCTGAAGCACCTGCTCCCGCAGGTCACGAATGCGCTCCTCGTTTTGCTCTGCCCACTGCCTGTAGATTCCTCCCGCTTCGCCCTCACCCCGGTCACGCCAGACCTCCCCGGTCCGCTTCTCCTCGGGGCTTGGGGATGTGTCTCCCCGAGCTGCCACACCTACAAATGGCGTGCGCCGGATGGCGAGCCTGCAGCCTTCCCAGCTTCGCCTCGCCACTCTCTCTCGGTGCTCCTCGTTGTCCTCCTGCAAGTTCGTCGGCTCGGTGAGACTGCAACCTTCCCAGCTCTGCCAAACCTCCATCTCGCCGTGCTCCTCGCTGTCCTCCAGCAGTTCCGCCAGCTCGTTGGATACAATGATCTCGCCCCCCCAAAAATTATCTAGGAGGGGGTCCTCTGCCATGCCACTTAACAGGTCTAGCATTCTGTCATGAATCTCCTTATGGTGTCTGTGTCGGGTGTGTGGCATGAACGCAGAGGCGAGCTGACGGTTCAGTAAGGGCTTTTATTTTAAATAACCAATGTAACACAAACACCAATCTAAACCAAAATAACAACAACAAATGCTAGACGCCTGACTGAAGTTCAGTCAGGCTATTTATACAACTAAACATTCAAATAATTAACTTCCCTCGGTTCAGGTGAGCTTCTACGTCACCTGACCTAGGTGCAAACTGGGAAATGAAGTACCAACAAAACTACAACTCAAAAACAAACCAAAAACAAACGGGCGTTCTGGCGCCATCTAGGGGTTAACCCTTACATCTATAATGAGGATTAACGTCTGCTTTGGAAGAGAGGTCAAATAAACAAATGTTCACAATGGGGAAAAAAAGTTAAATAAAATGCCTTTATTTCACTTCAGAGACCTATGAAAAAATTAATTCTAGTAAGTATAAAACGCCATGGTCAGTTTTTATCCCATATAATGTACACACATTATATGATAAAAAAAAAAAAAGTAGAAAAAAACAATGATCAGTTCTTATTCAGGACTTCCCATACTATATACACACCAAATATGAAACAATTTTACTGCAGCATTTTTGAGATATTGGACATTATTACACTTTAAAGGGGTATAAAGACCCCATTTCTAATAAGTAGAAAAAAACAATGATCAGTTCTTATTCAGGACGTCCCATACTATATACACACCACATATGAAACTATTTTACTGCAGCATTTTTCAGATATGGGGCGTTCTCTCTGTGTTGTTCATGAAACTACCGTAATCACTGTAATATGCACGCGCACTAAAATCAATCGCGGCTGGCTTGACCGTGTTTTTCTGAACCGCGGCTGGCTTTACCGCAGTAAATTAGAGCTGCTGTCAATACTGTATGAACATATGTACAGGTTCTTTACTCGTAACTCATTAATAAAGTTCGGCTTCAGAAAAAAAACGTTTATTGCTAGTGCTCTTTTACCATTTAATGCTTTAACACACACGACTCAGTTTGTTCAGAAATGGCATCTAACTGGCGAGCCTTTGTCTGAATACGCCGTTTTCACTTGGGGTGGGGGTAAGAAACACACATCTCGGTGTATTAATCCGCGCGCTCGGTTCGTTATTATTTTATTTATTTATTTATTTACCACAGGACCCATGGGGGCTCTGTAGGTTCAGGTTTTTACACGAAAACGGTGTTTTGTGAATCTCCACACTATTAAAAACTGAAATTGCTAATTGTACGTCCTGAGATTAAGATGAACATTAATTGGGAGTCATGAAAGCGAGAATCACATCCAAAAAAGAAAGCTAAACTTACCTCGAACACGACAAACTCCAGCTGCAGCCACACCGTGTTGTAACCTCCGTGATGATTCCCAACCGACTGATACACAGCGACTCCAAACACGCATGCGCAGTTTAATTTGCACACATTTTCGGCTTCAGTAGACACACAATACTTCAGACTGAAACACGACTGCCCCCTACAGGTAATGAAGGGCATGTTCACAGCTTCCCGCACGCAGCCGCGCAAAGCCGCGGCAAGTCACGGGATCCCTTTTCTCGAAACGCAGGTTTTTAATGGCGACATCTGTATATCCTGGCCTGCTGTACTGAATGTGAGTCCACTGCATTTGGCGCTGCTTGTGTCTGAACGCAGCCAATAGTCTATCACATGATGGCAGGGAAAGGCACAGCCAATCAAAATGTTCATATGTGTTTTGGGGGCGGGAGGACTCAAGGAGAGAACGTGATTTATCCCTTTTTGCGTGTCTAGGTTAATGTTGACAGAACGATTAAAAAAAAAGTGGATTAAATTATTGGTGGGGACATTTCAATGGTCGGAGGATATTGGTGGGGACACATCCCCTCCGTCCACCCTAAATCTACGCCCCTGTATATATATAATTTAAAACTATTTATTCATTTGTCTTTTATTTACTTACTTACTAGCGAATGCTTTTTTAGGGCTCTAAAAACTACGGCAGTATGAATGACAATGGAATAGGACGTGTGAGTTGCACCGGTCACACACACACACACACACACACACACACACACACAATAAATAAATAAATATATATATATATATATATATATATATATATATATATATATATATATATATATATAATTAAATTCTTAAAACATCGTGTTCACCCATGCACTGAAAAAAAGAACTTGTAAGATTTACTTGATAAAATCCTCATAACAATTTGGACACAGATTTTAAGTAAATTTTATTGCTCCAATATTAAGGCTGAATCCCAACCCTTCCCCCTACTCTTCCATTTGGCGCGTTCACGTGCAGGGGTAGTGGTGTCTCATTTCTCTTTTGGTTGGAGGTGTAGGGGGAGGGGGAAGGGCCAGATAGCCCTCCAAACGAAGATTTTTCAGGACCTCACTTCAAACGAAGGGCTAAGCGAAGTTTTCAACATGGCTGCTCACTCGAGCAAACAGACCCATAAATGTTAAGTCATTTTTGCCATTAATAAAGATTTTTATGACAAGTTTTCATTGTATGTATATTACCTTTAGTCTTGTGTCTGTGTTTATGGTGATGTTCTGTAAAGAAACGTTTGCAAAAAAAATCCCTAAAGTTTGCTAGCGGATAGCACATATTGCACAATATTACAAATATATATTTTTATGTCACATACACTTTACTGCATGCTACAAACAAATATGAAAGTTCAGTAGCACGGCATTTTGGTGAAGTGGGAGGTGAAAAATACAAATTAAATAAAATAAATTATCCTTAATCCAGATTTTATCAATCAACGACATAATATTTATCTTAGCTGGATGGTCTAATTCTCAAAACCGTTTAACCTAAAGAAAAACATAACACACTATAACTAGAATATTTACAAAACTGAAAGGTTTTCTTATGAATAATTAAAAAAAACATTATAACTCAAAAAGATCATATAATGTTTATATATATATATATATATATATATATATATATATATATATATATATATATTTTATAGTAACTGAACAGCTCTCTTCTCTCCAATCCACTCATACACCACAGTCTCCTATTTCTCTGTGCGCGCACTGCAGCCTGTGAATGAATCCACGCAGCGGAGGTTTTACATATTTAAAACGTAAAAAGGTGTCTCCATCATAAATAGCCCTGAATTAACTATATATATATATATATATATATATATATATATATATATATATATATATATATATAGAGAGAGAGAGAGAGAGAGAGGAGAAAGGTGTTTTGCTGGCGAAAAACATTTTAGGCAGAGACGCCTGCTCGTTTGTTTTAAAACCCCCCAAATTCTACCCCATTCCCGGAAACCGGTTTGATAACTTCACACCTTATGTGAATGAAAGGTGAGATGGGGGAATTACAGTGGGGGTTCTGTGGGTCTCCAAACTCAGAAGGCTACGTGTCAGCCGATAACTGCTCCTTTGATCTGCTGGTTACAGCGGGGCGCCGACTGCTGATGAGCGTATAGTAGCCTGTACAAGCTAGGCCATTTTTAGATTACATTTGAAATTTTAAGGGGTTGAATAGAGAACCTACTGTCTTATTTATGTAGCGAAAACACGAAATTAAACTAGATAACATGATCAGAGTTTTAATATTTATATTTAACTAGATGGAAGGCTTTTCAAGTCACATGGAAAAAAAATTCTGTTCAGTTCTACAGTTTATCCCACAGTTTATTCCATTGTCCAGCCTCAGGACAATGTAATCAATGTAATATGCTGTTTGCTGGTAAAATTTTTCTGATTGGACCCGTACATAGAAAGTTTATACTGTAAACATACTTTATATTATATAAAAAATAAAAGAATCGCTCAAGTTTGCTAGCGGATAGCAGAGATTGCACGATATTACAAATATATATTTTTGTGTCACATACACTTTACTGCATGCTACAAACAAACTCACCCGTAATTGTCAGGTAAAATCTACTTAATTAAATTAACAATAAAATAAATCAAGTAAAAGTTACATAATTATATTTAATGCACAAATTAGATTTATTTAAAATAATCAAGTAAAGTTAATTCATTATTGTATCAGCAGGAACCTTAATTTTATGAAATTACTATCATTTTGTTTTGTGAGATTTTCCCTTAACTTGGTTTTATCAATTTATATTACTCCCTATAATAATGTAAACATTGCTAATTTATGTTTTGGAAAGAAACTTAAGTAATTATTTCATCTATATCTTTCATAAATTACACAACTAAAATATAATTAAACAGTTTATTCACCAACATTACCAAATATTTGTGACATTCACAGTCTAGATCCAAGTTGTCTTTTTAATAAAAGTGCATTCAGCTAAATTTTGCATCCATAGAAAAAAACTGCACGTCACCAGGGCCTGAAATACTTGTTTTAAACAAAATTGTGTAAAATAATAAATAAATAAAATACAGCATTCATTTAGAAATAAAATGCAGCAGAAAATACTTTAAACAAACTGTAGAATAAACGTTAAAACGTAATAGCCCTCTGAAGCAGTGAAGTTGCAACTTTCAAATCAGCACTCTGGACTAGTGCACTTAAAAGTATGCCATTGAAACCTTAATGCATGAAAACATTTTAAGCTGAACATGTAAACACAACATGTAAACACTTGTAGTCAAGCCAAATCAAATGTTTTAAGATGATAACTTCATCTTTAAAGCTTGCACTTTTGGTGATAGCTTAATCCCATCAAGTCCTAGAAGAACTTTCTGAAAATAGCCTCTCCTTCAAGGATTATGGATACACCAACCGGTTCTTCCCCTTCAACAGCACGGACGACAAGGATTTTAAGAAGGTGTCACTTCGTCTGTCCCCCTGCATAAAATTTACAAGAAAATAAATCATTTATTTTGAGAAACAAAAAAAATCTGAATTTCTTCAACCTGTGCTGACTTCATTGAGAAAAAAATAATAATAAAAATAAATGATAATAAAAAAATGACCATCACTTCATATACTTCATATTGTTAAACTTGGGTTAAATTGCTTTATCTTGCATCAGTAAAACATGGCATGAGATGGCTTTACAGTGTCAGGAAATCCTATGATGAATGCTGAGTTTGTATTTAAAGGGTTAGTCCAAACATGAAAATTCGTTCAATAATTACTCATATTTATATATTCATTTGCATTTATATGCTTCTGTCCAATACAACAAACACTATATTCAAGGTATTAATAAATTGTGTAATTAATAAGAAAACAATGCTTTACCAGGCAATCATCAAAGAGATCCTCTTCAGATTCACGTCTCATCTTTACACTTTGTTTCTGTGAAAATATTTACATTGTATCATTACATAATCTTTTATTCGTACAACTACATTTAGGCATTTTCTTCATCTTTTGTAAGTTTGCTTTTATCCAAAGCAAATTACAAAAGAGGAAGGCATCAAGCATGTCAAGCAGTGCTACTAACACAAAGTTTCTGACACCGTTAGAAAATACAAGATAGAACAGTGAGGGATTAAGGAAAAAGTGAGAAGCAAGAATCATGTGTGCAAAGATTAAGCATGCAGGGTCACAGGATGACTCGACTTATTTTTATTGTCTGCAATGCGATTTAGACAAATTAGAACTGCGGTAAAGCCAGCCGCGGTTCAGAAAAACACGGTCAAGCCACCCGCGATTGATTTTAGTGTGCGCACATATTACAGTGATTACGGTAGTTTCAGGACCGACACAGAGACAACGTGCTTTCAGAGCGCTTTTCATTTAGACGCCCAGGACTGAGAGATAATACAACATGCTCGTCAATTTTTACTTGCTTATTTATTTGCATTTCTGCTTTAATATCCGTGTTATTTATTGGTGACTTTGACGGTTGTCTGTTACAATATTTTTCTTAAATATTCACCATTCAAATAATTGTTTTATGTAGATATGTTACAGCAGAATTCGTAGAAAACAGACAAAATAATGTATTTAGTCTTTCTAAATACCAGAATTGATTTTTATTTTGTTTTACTGTTCAAAAGTAGCAGTTATTCTTCAATGAATGTTTTCTATAATGAGGATTAACGTCTGCTTTGGAAGAGAGGTCAAATAAACAAATGTTCACAATGGGGAAAAAAAGTTAAATAAAATGCCTTTATTTCACTTCAGAGACCTATGAAAAAATAAATTCTAGTAAGTATAAAACGCCATGGTCAGTTTTTATCCCATATAATGTACACACATTATATGATAAAAAAAAAAAAAGTAGAAAAAAACAATGATCAGTTCTTATTCAGGACTTCCCATACTATATACACACCAAATATGAAACAATTTTACTGCAGCATTTTTGAGATATTGGACATTATTACACTTTAAAGGGGTATAAAGACCCCATTTCTAATAAGTAGAAAAAAACAATGATCAGTTCTTATTCAGGACGTCCCATACTATATACACACCACATATGAAACTATTTTACTGCAGCATTTTTCAGATATGGGGCGTTCTCTCTGTGTTGTTCATGAAACTACCGTAATCACTGTAATATGCACGCGCACTAAAATCAATCGCGGCTGGCTTGACCGTGTTTTTCTGAACCGCGGCTGGCTTTACCGCAGTAAATTAGAGCTGCTGTCAATACTGTATGAACATATGTACAGGTTCTTTACTCGTAACTCATTAATAAAGTTCGGCTTCAGAAAAAAAACGTTTATTGCTAGTGCTCTTTTACCATTTAATGCTTTAACACAGACGACTCAGTTTGTTCAGAAATGGCATCTAACTGGCGAGCCTTTGTCTGAACACGCCGTTTTCACTTGGGGTGGGGGTAAGAAACACACATCTCGGTGTATTAATCCGCGCGCTCGGTTCGTTATTATTTTATTTATTTATTTATTTACCACAGGACCCATGGGGGTTCCGTAGGTTCAGGTTTTTACACGAAAACGGTGTTTTGTGAATCTCCACACTATTAAAAACTGAAATTGCTAATTGTACGTCCTGAGATTAAGATGAACATTAATTGGGAGTCATGAAAGCGAGAATCACATCCAAAAAAGAAAGCTAAACTTACCTCGAACACGACAAACTCCAGCTGCAGCTACGCCGTGTTGTAACCTCCGTGATGATTCCAAACCGACTGATACACAGCGCGGGCACAGCGACTCCAAACACGCATGCGCAGTTTAATTAGCACACATTTTCGGCTTCAGTAGACACACAATACTTCACACTGAAACACGACTGCCCCCTACAGGTAATGAAGGGCATGTTCACAGCTTCCCGCACGCAGCCGCGCAAAGCCGCGGCAAGTCACGGGATCCCTTTTCTCGAAACGCAGGTTTTTAATGGCGACATCTGTAGTGCTGTTGCTTTATTGAAGGTCTTCAATCGTATAAATTTTGCAAAAATCTGTAAAATAATGGTGTTTCACTGCTAAACTTCTACTGCTGATTGTTTAATGAAGGTGTTTAATCGTATAAATTTAGGAAAAATCTGTAAAATAACGGTGTTTCACTGCTAAACTTCTACTGCTGATCGTTTAACGACGGTGTTTAATCGTATAAATGTAGGAAAAATCTGTAAAATAACAGTGTTTCTCTGTAAAATATAAAATAACAATTTCTGTAAATTTTATGTTTTTGAGCATAATATGAACTAGAGTATTTTACCTTAATTTTACGGTTTTTGTTTGGCAGCCATTGCTGCCAGTCATTTGACCGTTCTTTTTACGCTTTTTTTTTTTTTTTACAGTGTATGCAGAAAGACAAACAAAGAGGTTAAAGGTGTGTTTTTGTGTGTGGAAATGAATAGAAAAAAATATCAACAAAAGTTGTGGACATCTACAAAACAAATAACCAGGATTTCAAGCCCAAATAATTTTTTTTGTAATAGTTGTAATGCTGTAGGTGTAGGTTGTTTCATTTTGATCAATACACACTTCTGTCGTTACCGTAAATGGGCAAGTCAACCATCTGGTTGATGTATGTTACTCATAATGTAAATGGTGAATTAAGAAAGAAAGAAAGAAAGAAAGAAAGAAAGGACATTTCATCCTAGTAATATCCAAGAATCCATACAAAAAATCACAAAGATTTTTATTGTGTGTCTTTTAAAGGGTTAATGAAATATGCTTTATGCATCAAATGCCACAACAACAACAACAGAACATTGTATTCCACATTTTGCTGTCTGGTAATGGAAACACTTTTAAAAATCAAATCAACACACTTATCTCAATGCCGTTTTAAGCGAATATATTGTATTTAGAGGACTAAATATGATGCTTGACTTTCAGTCCTACACTTTAGTTATGACATGCTAAACTCAACCAAACATAAAATAATTGTTGACTTTAGGAGTAAGAGGGGGGGGGATTTTTGTTTAATTGATTAAAGGATTGATTTTTTTTTTTATTCTGAGGTGTACTCTGATCCAGACTTCACATCTTGTTACACAAGTTATTAGAACAGCATTTAAATTGGCCAAGAATGCTCACAGATTCACCACATAAAGGTTTAGTGATGCACCCCATGGGAAGGTCCATTTCAATGAAAACTTGAACTGTGGAAAGACAGATACAGTGTTTTGGTTAATTTAGTTCGCATAAGTGAATGAATCTGTAGTCAGTGCATTAGAGTAAAATGATTGTGTGCCTGCACCAGTGCATTAGGATAAAATTATTTGCTTTGAACAAACAGAGGAAACTAACCTTTGAGTGTCAAACATTGATCCTGATTTCCTACACATGGCACGGTAGAGTTGCACAATCTGTCTGAGAAGCTATTGCAGGTTAGACATTCCAGACCATTTGGCTTAGTGTCTGGTTCTATGGAAAAAAAATCCTCTTCAGTCAAAAATTTGGACTGCACTGAATGAGAAAATATTCCAGCTGGTCGATAACATAAAGAGACTTAAATAACCGTCTTTACAGCAATCATGAGCAGAAAAACATCAGAATGTACAGCTTGTAAAACCATGAAGTGGATGACATACTGTACAACAGCCAAAAACACCATTAGGTTTCTCTACTGTCAGTTAAAGTTATTCATTTGTTTATGCTAAAGAATATGGTAAAAATGGCCAACACTAAGTCTTGCATTTAATTTATAGAAAATGTTCACTAATTATTTAATAGACAAGAAAGGAAAGAATGATCATTCAAAATTCTCATGAGTGATCTAGTCTACACTTTTGCTAGTAGGTAAAATCATCAAAGTGGTCATCAGAAATTTCAATATTCAATAGGAAATATTAATAGAAACTCTTCCTACCAGGGAATGTTATGGTAATGTTGTTGCAGTTATCAGACTCACAACAGGACCAGAATGATGAGCCATTTGCCAGTCCACCATTTATTGTGGTAAATACATCTTTGCCAACTGCGTCAAATTGATCGCATAACTTTCGTTCAACACAGTCCTGCATTACTTCATTTGTTCCATTCATATTCAGTTCTATAAAAATAAAAATGTGCATGTTTCCATGAAAGAGTATAGAATCAATTATTATATTGCATGTCATATAGCCTACTTTAACAAAAATAAATATAGATTGACATTAAAATCAGATTTACCTGGAAAATTCATATTGGATGCTAAATAACCACATAATTCATCTGGGCCGCATTGTTTTGTAAGTGTGTCGATACACTGACCTGATTTACTTTTGCATTTCAAACATTCCAACATGGTCACTAGAGTAAACAAGTAAATCAAACAGAACCAGGGTATTACTCCAAAATAACAATTACATTAGAATGAATAGTGCTAATATAATAATAATAATAATAATAATAATAACACAATTTATCTGCAGTTTTTATGTACATTACATAATGCTTATGTTATTATTATTGTTGTGGTTGTTGTTATTATTATGTTCATCTTAGTTTCAGTTATTAGTATTATTATTATAGATAGATAGATAGATAGATAGATAGATAGATAGATAGATAGATAGATAGATAGATAGATAGTTTAAAAAAATAATTTTAAACATATTATTTAAAATTTACCTGAGTACAAAAAGAAAGACAAAAGGTATAAGGCCAGGAGCAGCTTCATCTTAAGTCTGGAGACTAAGAACTTAATTATCTGATTAGTAGAAAATCTGTGAAAAGATAATTGGTAATGAAGCCTTTTTTATTTAATTTACTGTAGTATATCACAGAAATAATTAGTTATTTACTTTTTAGAAATAGGTTACATATAGATGCAAATTAGTTCTGCAAATACATTTTTATTATAAGAAATGTAGTCATTTGATTGCAATAAACTTCGGTGATATAAATTATAAACAATGTCATTAATATCACAATACCAGAAAAATTTAAAATATTAAATCATACTACCACAAAGGAAACTCCTAAGACTAATGAGAACAATTGTACTTCTGGGGAGTCACAGAATAGACAAATAACCAAAAAAAAAAAGACGAAAAAACAGATCAATTGATAGATGAGACACATTTTATTTACTGTAAAGTTATACAGTCATAGTCATAAGACAAAAAGAAAAATAAATAAATATGTATGACGTATTGTGTGTGCAAACTCAATGCATAAAAAGGTTTGACGTAGTTTGGTGGGGATTTCTATGGGCTGTGTTGCAGTAGAGTAACTAGATGCTGTGCCAGTGTCATGTTGTTTGGAAATATACCCTGAATGATCTTGTCAGCCAAATCGAGTACTGTACTTATTGTTGTCTGGTCTAGCAGAAGCAAAGAGAAACCAGACTGTGATAGAGTATTGAGTAGAGTATTGGTAGTGAGTATACTGTTTATGATTGAGTGATTTGGATTTAATTTTTTTCAGGACCAGTTGATATATGTTGAGCTTCATGAGCTGGCATAGAATGAATATTGTTTGTTGTGCTTTCTTGAAGATGCTGGATTTGGAGGTAAGGTTTTGATTGTTGGCAGGTAGAGGGATGTTTGATTATGTTATTAACACTCAGATGCCTACTCAAAAATTGATTTTAAAATCAGAAAAAGTTTCCTTAAAGGATATAATATTTATTTAATTGCACATTAGACCTCTCCACATGAAGGGCTCTCATTACACTCATCCCCAAGCTGGGAAATCATATGAAATTGTTAGATAACTGGTGGTCAGTAACACTGCTAACTATTTATAAACTATTAACTACTAACTATTCATAAACTATGAATCAGTGAAATAACAGTAAACAATTTTATCTCCAAACAGTAACTTTTTCTTGGTACTGTAGCTGATTGCTAAATTATAATTAAAGTTTCACACGTGAGGAGTGAAGATGTATTTCGTTTCTTGATTTTTCTTAACCTTTAGATAAAATCAAACACAATTTTAGACACTGAAACTATATAGTTGTGGGATTGTGGGAAGCAATTTTTAGGGAACGTGATACAGTATATTTACCCTTTTTAATTATAAGTCCTAGTTTGCTATTATCAGTTCAATATACCACATTTAAGTTTCACCTAACTCACTGCATGTTTTTTTTTTTTTTTGTTATATTTGTTTGTTATATGTTCATAAACATTACAAATGCGCAAAAGTTAATGAATAGTGAATATATGACTATATCCTAATACTATGTACTTTTTTACTGGACTCTTGCAAGTTATTTCCAATCCACAGGTTTAAGTTTGTAGATTGTAATTCTAATTACTTTATATTGTAATTGACTAGCAGAAGTATCTCTGTCTTTCAAGCAGAAGGCCAGAATGCAACTTCCAGCCAAATCAATTGCACAAGTACTGGTCACAACACTGAATAAAATGGGAGGGTTGTGTCAGGAAGGGTATCTCGTGTAGAAACATGTGCCAAATAAAATATGTAGCTTATATAATGCACCAAGTTCAACTTGTGTGGCTATATCAGACAATGTATATTTTTATTTCATAAAAGTACACAAAAATGCTTAATAATGTTATTTTCTAAATATATTGCTAATATGCTATAAGTTCAATTACAGTGTACAATTTGTACATTTTGCTAAATTATATTTTCAGAGTAGTGTATAATTTTTTGTTTTTGTTATGTTTACCATGAAAAATACAGTAAACTACTTAAGTGGATTTGTTTTAACAAGTGGATTTTGCCTAGTAAATTGTATTACTAAAAATTAAGTATGAATTTTTTTACAGTAGAAAAGATTCATTATTTATTGAATGAATAAAAATTACATGCACATGTGATGAAACTAAACTTATATTAATATAAGTAGCAAGGTCAGAAATGTAGAACAGATCAGGGTCTATAATTTGCCCACAACATTGAATAGGACATAAATGATTACTTTATTCTTGCATTATTCTTACAGGAATACACTTTCCCTTGTTTTCTAGACCAAGCTGAAACTTTTAACATGTCTGGTTTTCTTCTGCAAATGATTTCAAATGAACCACCAGGGGTGCGTTTCCCGTACAACTGTGTAGCTCTTTGCTTAACCACCATAGTACGATGCAACGTTGAAGAAAATAACTAACTAGTCACAAGT
This sequence comes from Channallabes apus, assembly GCA_030522415.1. Lineage (NCBI taxonomy): Eukaryota > Metazoa > Chordata > Actinopteri > Siluriformes > Clariidae > Channallabes > Channallabes apus. Next base: position 44,703,966 of record CM060112.1, read on the forward strand.
GTTTCCCAAAACCATAGTACCTGTGTCGCACTTCCATGGTTAGAACTTTGTTGGTTTGAACCATCGTTCTTCTTCGATACAATGGCGGAGTAGTGCAATAGGCACATATCGCCCCCTACTGTATAGTGTGTTTATTTTTTCTCTCTCTCTCTTCGGCTCGCATTCAATGCGCTTTCGCAGTGACGTAACGTAGAAGTGGTGTAATAATGTCACAAACGCAACATTTTTCATTTTTCAATATTTCATTTGAACTCATTTTTTATTTGGTATTGATACATCAGTACAATTAAAATAAAAAGAAATGATGGGTTTTGAAAACGCTGGGATTGTGTTGTGAACACCTGTTACCCATTTTGCTCAATATTATTTCCTATATAGGTCCCTTTACATACAGCCATGTTTTAATGAGAGTTGACGTGAAAAAAATTACACGAAAACCACAATTTACTAAAAAAAAGAGCTTGCAGTTACAAATTCGGACAAAAAATTGGAATGAAATCGCACAAAAAATGTATGCTTCTGGGAATGGGTATGAGAGAAGCCCAGAGAAAGTCAGAAACAAGTGGAGGGACTTTGCAGGTGTGACCAACTTGTGGCTCAGCGGTAGCTGTTCTGCTTACCGTGTGGACGGCCCGGGTTCGATTCCCAGCCAGTGCCCAAACCCCAGTTTGTTGATTTATTTGGGTACATTCATTGAATATATATTGAGTAATATTTTAAATAGGCTTACACTATGGTAGTGCATAAATTTTACAATTTCTTAGTGCTTAACACTTTGTGCACAGTATAACATTCAGATAACATTCATTATAAGTGAAAACCTCTAACATAATACTACAAATATTATGAGACATTTCTCTTTGGGTATGTTTAAAGATACTCAGTTAAAAACTCACCTTTTCTTCGCACAAACGAAACCAAGGCTGTGTTCCAACCGGCATAAATAATGCTTCCGTAGGGCACTTCGAAGGGAGAATAATTGCGATGGTACCGCTGTTCTATCGTTTAAAGTGAATTTGTAATAAAAATAACCGAAAAATTAATAACCTAATATCTGAGCACCAAAACATTAAGTTTTCCAAATCGCTCAAAGTGGTTGGGAATTTTTTTAGAAACTAATAGGGCGTAGGGTCGTTAACTGTGAATAGAACACACCCAGCCGGGGCAAGGAACTATGCTTCTAACCACAGGTCGAAGGCTGTAGTTCCAACCACGTAAGTTTGCAACGCTGTTTGCGAATGTTCGTTTGAACTATGGTTTCGGGAAACACCTAGTTGTTGAACTATGTTGGTAACGATGGAACTTGCGACCATAGTTGGCTAACGATGCTTTTGGGAAACGCACCCCTGATTGACACAGACCATACATGGTTTTCAAAATTGATATTACTTGTTTAAGAATGTATGTTGAAATGAAGAGAAAAATTACATGTTATGCAGGTTGAGCCTAATTAGCATACTAAAAGTACAGGCTGCACAAAACAATTTTCAAAAATGAATTTTTCATAGATAATGTAGATGTGTAAGGCGAAGACAATAACGGTATCACTCATCATTTTTATGAATATTCTTCTTATTCTTGTCTGAACATTGTTTTGTTAGCGCTGCACTCAAAAAACATCTCGTTTGACAGAAAAAGAGCTGATGAAAGGCATATTTCTTTTTTGGATTTTTAGGTCTAAACGCTGAAAAGAGAAAATAGCTAAAGTCAATGCATTAAAGTCTACTAGTTGCATCCAGTGCATTAGGATAAAATGAATTGCCTCTTAACAAACAGTGAAATTAACCTTTCCCTGTCCAATACTGATCTTGATTTGTCACAAAAGACATGGTAGAGATGCAGACTTTGTCTGAGAGACTGTCACAGGTCAGACATATCAAACAATTTGAATTGATCTCTGGCTCTATAAAAATATTTTCTATATTTTCTCCTAAGTTATTTCATTTGTTTGTTTGTTTCCTATGAATACATCTGGTACTGTAAAAATTTGCTAACACTCAAAAATTTTTGTTAAAGATTATATTTGCATAAAATATTCACAAAGCATTTAATAGAAATGAGCTTGAACACATTACTTGTCACTCAATATTGTCTGTACTTTTTACACCAAGCAAGAATCAGCATTAAACTTCATTAACCAGGATTCTGTGTGGCATATTAACATAGCTGCCAAGACTTTCATCTACTAGCTTCACTTTAGTTGCTCACTTGTTTACACTCACTCACTCATCATCTATACCACTTTATCCTGTATTCAGGGTCGCAGGAACCTGGACCTTATCCCAGGAGACTTAGGGCACAAGGCGGGGTACAGCCTGGACAGGGTGCTCATCCATCGCAGGGCACACACACACTCACACACTATGGGCAGTTTGGGAATACCACTTAGCCTAATCTGCATATCTTCGGACTGTGGGAGGAAACTGGAGTACCTGGAGGAAACCCACCAAGCACAGGGAGAACATGTACACAAAGATGGGAATCAAACCTGCACTGTAAAAAAAAGTCCTAAATTTACGGAAAAATAACTTTAAAATTTTATAGTAGTTTTCCTTTTTTTTAAAACTACATACAAATCTCTGTAAAATTTCAGACATTATCTGTAAATTACGAAGTCGACTGTTTTTTAAAGTATTATTTCAATATTGAAAAATTAACTTTTTTTCACATTTTTTAACAGTAAAAATACCATATTATTTTTACAGTGTTTTTTCTGTTTTTGTAAATTACGTGTAACTTTATGTAAAATTACAATAATAAATTGTAATTAAATACAAAACTCATTAGATAAAGGTTAATGTCCATACAAAAATTTTATTGTTTTTCTTTGTAATTTTGAGGTAAATCATATTAGTTTTACAACACTTTGATATTTAAGTTCTAGATGCAAGTTTAGCATTTTTTATGACTTTTTAAAAGATTATTCTTACATTATCACTTACATGTAGGCTATAGAATCTGCTTCATGCCTTCAAAGAATGTGAAGAGACTTTAGGAGACTGATACTTATCAAAAATATATATTTTTTTATATTTTAACAACTGTATTACAGTTGATCTGAAATATCACCATGGCAATCTAGCCATCAGCTTTCTTAATGCATTCCTGCATATTCTGACACAAGGATAATGTATTTACTGTGTAGCTGTTTTAAAGCATCGCTTTAAGTTACATTTTGATATTTAGCTTGTATTAGGGCAGTGGTTCTCAAAGTGTGGGGCGCGCCCCACTAGTGGGGAATACAGACATGACAGGTGGGGCGCAATGAACGGGAGGAAATTAGTGGAAAATAATAGGAAAGTACCTATTCTAATTCATGCTTTTCTTTATTGATAATGAAGAGCGTACGCTCAAAACTAAACCATCACACACAAATAAATGGATCATTAATACAAGTAAATTGAATTGAAACCGGTGCAACCCACTGACACTGACAGAAATAAACCGCGCCGACCATCAAAATACATTTTACCCCGCTGGGATGCGCACGTACAAACCAGCCATGGCAAGGCGGAAACAATATTAAACAGTCCTGACATTTTAAATAAATTGTTTTTAAATAAAAACACAGTGGGTCGCGCAGGTTTGTGACTCGAGCGGCGCTGCGCGATCCACCGGGCTGCGCAAATAAACCAGATCATCACTGCGCTATCCAGATAGTCACGCTGCGCTGTATTTGCGCAGATATTTGGTTCAATCGGGTGCCGCGGTTTCGTTCCACTTTTGACGTGTTTGGCTTGGAGACAACACACTCCAGTCACGTTAATAAGCCACTTGACTTCTTTCAAAGAAAGCTGGCAGAATACAGACAGCAGGATAATCACATGGTAAAATCTGAATCAATGGACAGCAAAGCACAAATGGCTTCATTCAAAGTTGCATACGGAATTGGCCAGTGCAAAAAAACTACAAACGATTGCTGAGCAGCTAATAAACATGGGGTCAATTATGCAAAGATAAGTGACAACATAAGCCTTTTATAACAATTGCACGTGTATTTTATCTGTTTTTAACTTGGTGTTGTTTGATCTTATGAGTTTAGAAATTGATATTTCAATAAACAGTAAACTTGGCCGATTTCGTTATTATTTTGTTGACTAGTGGGGCTTGAAAATTCGCTCACCCCCTTAAGTGGGGAATGACAGAAAAAGTTTGAGAACCACTGTATTAGGGGAACTATGGTGTTATTTTTGTACCAAAAACGTTAGAGAAAACTCCATGAACTCTCCGTGTTAAATGCCACAGCCAATCAGAAGCCGGAGGCGGGAACCTTCTAATCTTGTTTCTGATTGGCTGATCAGCAGCCGGAGGCGGAGATATTCTAATTACCGCTTCATTACTGGCGCATTTAAATAAGCGCGCGAGTGAGGGCGGGACCGGGGGTCTCATTTATCAAGCGTGCGTAAAAAAAGTTCTAAACTAGTGCGTATACCAACAGCCGTAAGCACAAGAAAGTTGGGAGTTATCAAACGTGAGTACGCACAGCTGTACGAAATGACTGATGATGAATCGCACTCCTTCTAAATTGTGTGCGTGTGCATAGTAATTTAAATTTGCATACAGAAACGCCCTCAAATGACCTTATTTGGCAAACAACCTTCCTTATAAAGACCCAATGCCGCCAGGGCACTATAGAACCGTTATCATGGATCCCGTGAAGAGAGGAAAGAAAAAAAGAACTTCAAAGACAAAGAAATGGAAGTGATTTTAAATGAGGTACAATGTTATAAGACAGTTTTGTTTGCTGCTTTTTCAGGCGGAATGTCAAAGATAAAAAAAGACTTGGCGTGGGGACAGGTTTGCGGTAAATGCCATCTCACCTTTATGTAGAACTACTGCAGAGGTCAAGAAAAAGTGGTTTGATTTGAAAGTGTCCTCTAAAAAAAGAATTGCAGCCCACAGAAGAGACATCGGTGCCACGGGAGGAGGCCAGAGTCTTATTTCAGTGTCACCCCGATGGTGACACTGAAAGTGCAATCCCATCAACTGCAGGAGAGGCCGAGCCATCCGAAAATCGTTAGTAGGTTTTCAAATGTTTGTGTTGCGATATATTATTCATAGATAAATAACACACACATTGCAAATGATTTGGATTGTTCATTTAACATTTATTTTATAGATCTGCCAGTTTTGCCAGGTCCTGCTCCGCCTGCCACTTCAGCGCGTCCGATGCGTTTCGAGGCACGAGTCCTGACTGATGCGGTTCTGAAAACACAGGAGGAATTAGTGAGCGGCATTGCAAGCATAAAAGAGGAACTGCACCAAATCAATGTGGACTTGAGGAACATTAGTGATTCACTAAATGCATCATGCAAGTTCAATAAAAGCTCCAAGTGATCTCACCATTTTCTCACAATTACTCCTTATTGTGAAACAGATTTAGAACCATTCGATTATCCCTGCTCTTAGCTGCACGGCCACAGCATTTGGCATCGGGTCGAAACCTTCTGCCATGTGGCGATCTTCTTGTATCGGCATCTCATCCAGTGGTATACCGTTTTTAATGGCAATATTATGCAGCACACTGCATGCTTTAACTATATAGCACACCTAAAGCTAATTTATATTGTATAATGAATCAAATAATTATGTATACAGTATATTATAAATATTGTAGTTATAAAATATAATTAAAACTTAATTTAAATATTTAAACATTTAAAACCTTGTTGGGTTTGTATTGCAATGTGCCTCCTCTGCCTGACAGACACAGCCATTTCAAGAATCAAGATTCAAGATTCTTTATTTGTCACATGCATAGTTATACAAGTACAACACGCAGTGAAATGTATCCTGAACCGCTCCTACTTTGTGCAAATAACAAGAAACAAAAGAAATAATCTATAAATAGAAATAGAAATTTAAAAAAAAAATGTGCAAATGTAAACATAATAATAATAAAGTGTGTATCTGAGCAGGATAAAAGATGTTAGTGCAAGTGATGCTTACAGTCCAGACTAAAGTGTAGTGTGCAGTGTGGAATGTCAGCACAGCAGTGTGTGGGTGAACTGTTACCAGTCCTATGAATGGGAGAGTGGCCCATCATGGTTGAGGAGTCTAATCGCCTGTGGATAAAAACTCCTCCTGAGTCTCTCCGTTTTGGCCATAATGACCCGGAACCTTCTGCCTGAATGCAGAAGTTTGAACAGTCCGTTATTGGGGTGCGACAAGTCCTTAATGATACGAGCTGCCCTGGTTTTACATCTCCTGGTGTAGATGTCCTGCATGGAGGGGAGAGTTAACCTGCAGCAGCGTTCAGCTGCCTGGATCACTCTCTGGAGGGCTTTCCTGTCCTGTACACAGCTATTCCCAAACCAGGATGAAATGTTCTGTGTTAGGATGCTCTCAACAGCACCCGAGTAGAAAGCCTTAAGGACAGCAGGGGAAACCCCAAACTTCCTCAACTGCCTCAGGTGGTACAGACGCTGCTTTGCCCTTTTCGTCTGAGCACAGATATGCTCAGTCCAAGTCAGATCCTCGGAGATGTGGACGCCCAAGTACTTGAAGCTGCTCACTCTCTCCACTGGAGCTCCATTGATGATGGGTTTGTGGTCCAGTTGTCCCCTTCTGAAGTCCACCACCAGCTCCTTCGTCTTACTGACGTTCAGTCGGAGGCAGTTTTCTTCACACCATAGTGCCAGGTTCTCCACTTCATCTATGTAGGCCGACTCATCGTTGTTGGAGATGAAGCCCAGCACCACCGTATCGTCAGCAAACTTAACGATGGTGTTGGAGTCGAACATGGCCACACAGTCTGAAGTGTAAAGAGAGTATAGCAGTGGAGAGAGAACACATCCCTGTGGAGCACCTGTGTTGATGGTGATGCTGCTGGAGAAGCACTTGCCCACTCTCACCGCTTGAGATCTGTCCGAGAGGAAGTCCAACACCCAGGCACACAAGCGTTTGTTAAGTCCTAGATCTCTCAGCTTTGTGAACAGTCTGTTAGGCACTATTGTGTTGAAAGCAGAGCTGTAATCTATAAACAGCAATCTCACATAGTTACCTTGCATCTTGTCCACGTGGCTGAGAGTGGTGTGCAGAACATGGGAGATGGCATCCTCTGTGGATCTGTTGGGGCGGTAGGCGAACTGAAGTGGATCTATGGAGCTGGGGATGGAGGAGGAGATGATGTTTTTTAGCAGACCCTCAAATACCTTCATGACCATCGATGTCAGTGCAACAGGCCGGTAGTCATTCAGGCATGAGGGTTTGTTGGTCTTGGGCACGGGGACAATGGTGGATCTCTTGAAACACGCCGGGACCACAGACTTCGCCAGGGACTCATTAAAGATACAGGTGAACACACCTGACAGCTGGTCAGCGCAGCAGCGCAGCAGGCGCCCAGAGATGCCATCTGGACCCGCCGCTTTCCTGGTGTTCACCCTCCTCAGCGCCGTGCGAACGTCGTGCTCTGCGATGCTGATGACGCAATCCTCGCTGATGACGTCATCACTCTCAGTCAGCAGGCTGCTAGCATTAGCCGCCTGGCTAACCTCGAACCGGGCGAAGAATGCGTTCAGCTCGTTGGCGAATGCAGAGTCGGCGACGATCGTCGTGGTGTCTTTGGCAACCTTGTAGTCCGTGATTGTGCGTAATCCGTGCCACATGCGGCGTGTGTCACCCTGATGGAAGTGTGATTCATTTCGCTGTCAGAACCGCCCCTTAGCTTCCCTCACCGCTCGCCTGACGCTATAAGAAGCCGCTTTGTATGCGCTCATATCGCCGCTAATGAGTGCTGCATTATAAGCAGCGGTCCGGGCATTCACAGCATCGCGGATCGATCGGTCTACCCAAGGCTTCTGGTTCGGAAACGATTCGAACCTCACTGTCGGGACAACTTCATTTACGAGCGTGCTAACGAAGCTAACTGCTACCTCCGCAAACTCGTTGATGTCTACTGCGCAGGCTCGGAACATGTCCCAATCTACGTCATCGAGCGCGTCCTGTAGCGTAGCTTCTGATTGGGCAGACCAGCGTTGCACCTCCCTCATGACCGGAGCTTCACGACGAAAGCTTTGTTGATATTCCGGTATGAGGAAAATGGCGTTATGGTCTGATTTCCCGAATGCTGGATGTGAAACAGCTTTGTAGCCCCGCTTGTATGGTGTGTAACAGTGGTCCAGAATGTTGAGTCCCCTCGTCGGACATGTAACATGTTGATGAAAGTTTGGCATAACCTGTCTGAGGTTCGCTTTATTAAAGTCACCTGCTACAATGTGCGCTGCGTCCGGGTGTTTGTTTTGGAACTCACTCAGCACATCATGTAGTTCAGACAGAGCAGTGCCTGTATCCGCGTGGGGTGGGATGTAGACCGCCGTGGCAATGACCGAGGTGAACTCGCGAGGCAGGTAGAAAGGACGACATTTAACACTCAGATATTCCAAATGAGGCGAGCAGCTACTGGAGAGAATGGAAACACTCCTGGCATCGCACCACTTCTTGTTGACCATGAAGCACACACCTCCACCTTTAGCTTTGTTAGACTCTGCCGTCCTGTCCATGCGGAACACAGAGAATGAGTCCGATGGGGTTACGACTCGGTCTGGCACAATGGGGGTCAGCCATGTTTCTGTAAAGCACAGAAGATTACAATCCCTGATATCTCGCTGGAAAGTAACTCTGGCTCTGAGGTCATCAAGCTTATTCTCCATTGATACATTTCACTGCGTGTTGTACTTGTATAACTATGCATGTGACAAATAAAGAATCTTGAATCTTGAATCTTGACTGTACATTAGCCAGCAGGATACTCGGCAGAGGGGTGCGATGAGCTTGTTCTCTCATTCTGTTACGGACGCCGGCGCGTTTCCCTCGACGCTTCTTTGTTCTTCGCCGCGGGTTAGCGTCCCGTCCATTGTTGTTGTCGTCTGAGCAGCGTAGTATCTCAGAGGGCCACGACGGGTCAGGCTTAAAGGTAGTATAAGTAAGCGCCGAAATCTGAATTCCTATATCCAGTAGTGTTCTACTGTCATAGGTCACTAAACCTGAAGTACTCTTAGCGAATGAAAGTAAAACAAATAAAGAAAGAAGGAAAAAAACGCACAGTTTGTACGGAGCGATCAGGAAGGCGTCTGGACGTGGCCGCGCCATCATGGAGTCTCCATCGAGCCTTCAGTAAGCCTATTGCACGTTCTACTGTGCTTCTTGTGCGCTCATGTGCTCGGTTGTAATTCAGCTCCTTTTGGGATAGAAGGTTTACCACTGGGGTCATCAGCCAGGATTTAAGGGCATATCCTCGATCCCCTGCAATGATGTAGATTAAAATACAGTACATTATATGGTGTTGAGAAGTCATCTAATTTTACAATTATTTTTAAATCCTGATTAATCGTTACACACTTACCAATAAGCCAGCCTTCTCCAGCAGCGCTTTGCTGAAGACGAAGTCCCAATGAAGGAATCATGTGTACCTCCCGGGCTGTTCGCAACGACATTTAGCAGGTTCAAGTGTGCATCACAGATTACCTGCACGATAGCCTTTTCTATTTACTGTACAAATGCATATTCATCAGCAGTAGGAGCTTTCAGGGCAACATGTGTGCAGTCAGCTGCCCCTATTACACTTGGAAATCCTGTGATGTTATAGAAGTCGGTCATAATTTTTGTCCTTTGCGCTGCGGTGTTTGGAAACGTAATGTACTGTGATGTAAGTGATATAATTGCATGTAAAATGTGTGGCATAATTCGGCTCATGGTGGGTTGAGAAATACCAGACCTGTCACCAATTTCCCTTTGAAATGTGCCTGTGGCTAAAAAGCCAATAGTAGAAAGAACATGAGTGTGCACGGGGACTGCACATCACTCTCAGCGAGTAAGTCTGTGCGGTCCCTGAAAACGTGATCTCTGCGCAAAAGTGCTTGTTGCAAATCTTCAAGAAGCGCAAGGTCTGCCATTGTAAGCAATGTATTTCCAAAATTTTATGGATTAAAATGGATTTTGTATTATTCACAGTTCCAGATAACTAAGAATCACCTGTTGTATTCAATTATTCAATGTATCAATTTATTAACACTGACATTTTAATGGTGAAGTTTAAGGGCACTGGGTTTATGTGATTACAGTTCTCTACCACTAGGGGATTCTGCTTACGCACAGTCAGGAGTTCTTCTAAATGTGCGCACATTTTCACGCACACGTACAAATTAATGAATCGCATTCTATTAGTAGAATTGTGCGTACGCATGATGTACACATAAAACCGTGCGTACGCACGCTTGATAAATGAGACCCCTGATGCGGAAAACGCCTATGCTTATTGCTCAGGTACAGACGTAACGTGATATGAACCAGCCAATGGGAAACAGGCGTCCTTCAAATGTTTAGCGCGCGCAGGGATGGTGTGGGGTAGCTCAGTGGTTAAGGCATTGGACTACGGTGCGGAAGATCCCAGGTTCAAATCCCACGACCACCAAGTTGACCCTGTTGGGCCCTTGAGCAAGGCCCTTAACCCTCAATTGCTCAGATGTATAATGAGATAAAAATTTAAGTCGCTCTGGATAAGAGCGTCTGCCAAATTACTAAATGTAAATGTGTGACTCAGCAGCCAGTAAACGGTTGTTTGTAAATTCAGAGGAGTGAAGACACGCTGCTGAGCTACAGGTGAGGAGGAAAGCAGTCTCTGAGGGACAGAGGAGACTCTGAAATGTAAAATACCTGCAAGCTCAAGAGACAATGACGGTAATGTAAGGGTTACCCCCTAGAGGGCGCCAGAACGCCCATTTGTTTAGTTTAGTTTTGTAGTTGTTTTGGTTAGTTAAACTTCAGTTCCCAGTGTGCACCTCGGTCAGGTGACGTAGAAGCTCACCTGAACCGAGGGAAGATAATCTGGCTTAATTATGTTGGGGATAAATAGCCTGGCTGAACTCCAGTCAGGCGTCTTTCATTAGTTACAGTTATAGGTTTGTGTTGGGTTAGTTTATGTTTTGTCTGAAGCAAAATAAAGACTATTACTTTGAACCGCCAGCTCGCTTCCTCTGCGTTCATGCCACGCACACACCGCCGACACAAATGTGACAGGTAAGATATTTTTTATTCTTATTTTAATTCTTATTGTTGTTGCTGTAAACAAAGCTCATTTATTAATACTGCCATGTTTTTCTTTTAAATCTAAGATCTTAATGTGTTCTTTTCTTCTCTCTTCCAATCCACCCTAATGCACCAAGTTGTTTACTGCCTGTTTGGAAGAAGATCTTTCTTGGATACACTGGACCGTCCATTTTGCCATTTTGGTATGTTTTAGATTTGAATTAATTGCACTAAGACATTAGGATTCTGAACTAAAAGTTTAAGTTATTTGTACACATACATTATATAAGAACAATAGAGTTAAAAAGGGACCACATTGTACTATATTTGTAATAAAGTTTCCAATCCAACTTTAATTGGAACATTGAGAATATTGTTTAAAATTTATTTCTTCATAGGTTTTTAGTCAAGGATATTTCACAGCAATGTTTAAGTTTGTGAGAGAGAACGTTTCACTGTTATAGCACAATAGTCTAAATATTTCATTGTTTTTCATTTTAGGATTTTACTGTAATGCTATAAAACTGAACTTCTTTTTACTGTATTTTGCATCAGACCTGTACTATACTATGTCAGTTATACAGACTATTTTTATTTTATTTTTTTACAAATATTGTAATCTTGAGTTTGTGTTAACACTTTATTGAACATGTGTATTCATAGGAATTTATGAAAAGAAAAAGTTAAATATCAGGGGTTTTGTGTTATTGCTTTGTTTGAAGGTGTTTGATCTTCAATTTATGAAAAATCTGTAAATAACAGTGTTTCCTGCTAAATGCCTAATGCTTTTGCTTTATTGAAGGTGTTTGATTGTAATAATTTTGGAAAAAACTGTAAAATGAAAACATTTTGCTGCTATACGTCTAGTGCTGTTTTAATGAATGTGTTAAATCGTATACATTTTGGGGAAAATCTGTAAAATAATGGTGTTTCACTGCTAAACATATAGTGCTGTTGCTTTATTGAAGGTCTTCAATCGTATAAATTTAGCAAAAATCTGTAAAATAATGGTGTTTAACTGCTAAACTTCTACTGCTGGTCGTTTAATGAAGGTGTTTAATCATATAAATTTAGGAAAAATCTGTAAAATAACGGTGTTTCATGCTAAACTTCTACTGCTGGTCGTTTAATGAAGGTGTTTAATCATATAAATTTAGGAAAAATCTGTAAAATAACGGTGTTTCATGCTAAACTTCTACTGCTGTTCGTTTAATGAAGGTGTTCAATTGTATAAATGTAGGAAAAATCTGTAAAATAACGGTGTTTCTCTGTAAAAGATAAAATAACAATTTCTGTAAATTGAATGTTTTTGAGCATAATATGAACTAGAGTATTTTACCTTAATTTTACGGTTTTTGTTTGGCAGCCATTGCTGCCAGTCATTTGACTGTTTTTTTTACGCTTTTTTTTTTTACAGTGTGGCCGGGACACTACACCACCGTGCCACCACTATTTAACACACTTATATATTTTTCTTCACATGTTTTTAAGTTGCACTCGTGCTGTACCCTGTAATGTTATCTCAATGTTATTAACCTGTGTTTCAGATTCCAGATTCAGCCAAGTCCCAGGAAATGTTTATTGATTTCCCCAGTGGCTGTTTGAGAAGCACATAGTATAACATGTTTTATTTGCTCATTTGTTTTTCTTTGGTTGGTTATTAAAACCTTGGTTTCCAGCTGCACTTGTGTCTGGCCCTAACAACTGGCCAGCTTGACAATCATGAAACAGTTCGAAGAGCTAATCAAAAATTATGTTTCAATAAGAAAAAAAATTTAAAAGTAAACTTTAATTCAACTTTGGTGATACAGTATCAAGTATAAATCATGTAATTAATATCACACACTCTAAAAACTGCTGGGTTAAAAGACAACCCAACCATAACCCAGCCGCTGGGTCACTATTGGACAGAACACGCGCTGGCTTGTTTTTACCCAGGTGCTAGATTGAACCATTTAACACAGAATTCTGGGTTGTTCATCTGACCCAACATGTAGGTAAAATTGACAAACTCAAAAACTCAATTTTGACAATAATGTTAGACAAAATCATATAATCCCAAGGTGACCATTTGTTAAATATAAAATAAATGTAACATTAACACTCTGTAAAACAATGAAAACAAGAGGCCCTGCATATCCGATTTAAATAGCATTTTATTTGCATTTAATACACTGTTTAAACACTTTTCACGTAGAAATTTTCAATATAAATCTTATAACACCCATATGACATTAAACATTCCCCATCTAATATTTTGACTATTAGTTATTTAGCTATTACTATTTAATTGCCTTCAAAATGACATTAAAAACAAAAATGATAAAGCTTCAAATAATATTATTAATTAAATGTGGGATGAAAAAACGGTTATCCTCAATTTAACAGATGAGTACTCGTGTCCATCAATCTGATCTACAGTATGCTACAGAAACTCCCAGGTGAGAAGACATTGCTTTGTGTAGTTAACGTCAAAGATAAAAAAAAATTATTAATTTAAAACAAACATCAATGGCCTCCACCAAAGAGTCTGTATCAATAGCATTGCCTCCAACAATGGAAAAGGTCTGTCAGGTTCTCTTGTCTCATCCCCAAGGCACAAAACATGGAACCTCCAGTCATCTCCATATTTTGCAGACATCATTCCCGTCATGCTGGTCCCCACCTGTGAATTACACACCATCACTTAGTGTTGCAATATAACTAACATTTACATCAAGCATTTTTGTTAAGGATGTACAGCTATGTATGTACAGTATTTAATGCAAAATGTTTTTTCTCTTGTCAATAAACAAAAAAAACAATGTGAACATGAATTTAGTGTACATTTCTGACTAATTCACCTTACTATTGAACGTGTTAACGTTTGGCGCCTCAATCTGGATTTAATATGAAACATTTACCCCTTTACAAATTCTCAATAAACCATAGATGAATACGATATTTAAGTGATGAATTTACAACGAACAATAAATATTTCATAAGGATGAAGAAAAAGCTCGTTATCTTCTTCTTTGTTATATATATATATATATATATATATATATATATATATATATTAACCAAACACTGCCATATCAAATCATTTAATTTGAACAATAAAATATGCTTGCTCCTACCACAACTTATACAGTATAGCCGGCTAATTGGTACAGAATATAAAAACACGAACTCCCCACAGCCCCATATCAAACAGCAACTTAAAAGGTGGAAAAGTGATTAAACATGGAAATTAGCTTGCTCCTACCACAACTACAGCATTTAAAATTTAGGTAAAAATTCATTCTAGCTTACCATAAAATACTGTCCTCTTTAAGTGGAGTGCCCCTCGCTTCAGAAGTGAAGAATCCAGAAAGTTCGTCAGGTCGTGTCTCAATTCCAAGAACAGCCTTGACTTGGAAGTGCACACTTGAGGGTATGAGGACAACGGGTATATTGCAAATGGAACGCAGTGTACAGGATGCGTCACACAGCCGCAATATATTATATTATACCAAAGATTGCCTTTTGGAAATACACAAAGTGAAATAAATCCGCTGTTTTAACCACTGCAGAGACATCACAGTCAGCTGTAGTTTTCAGAAGTTCTTTCCGAGGTGAGGCAGCGTTAATGTCATGCACACGCAATCTGCGCCCGGCACTAGGACCCGGAAGTAAGACGGGCGCAAAACCAGGAAGTATAAAAGAGGTAAACAAACGATGGCTTACCGCTCAGTCATTGAGTTCGGCCCATGTCAGCTCCAGTTGTCGTTTCAGCAAACCGTGAGTACTCACATGTTGGTTCCGTTGTCTTTTGCTATTGTGTGTGTATTTCTAGGACGCGGGTTAAATTTGTGTTTTTCCCTTGCTCCGTTTTTGTGAGAGTCCTTAAACTAAATCGCGTGGTTATCCTGCCTGCTCGCTTCTTTCCGCGTTTGGGTTTATCCTCCACGCTACATTGGGCTAACCGCTAAAGCTACGTCTTCTGGTCACCTCAGGTTAGTCCATCTTGACAGAATGACTGAGCCCTCCGCGGTAAACCCAGCGGATTACGCGAGTCTCTGCGACGTTGTAGATCAGCATGCGGCGTTAATCAATCAGCTAACCGGGGATCTCGCTTCCCTCCGCCGCGAGATCGCTGAGCTCCGGCGGGAGAATACGAATCTCCGCGCGGCTGTTGATGACGTCACTGCTCGATCGCACGCCGCGGAGGCCGCGGCGCCGCATCCCCCCCCCCCCCCTCCTTCTGATGTTTTTCTTTCTCTACCAGAGAAGTGGAACGGCACGGACGGGAAGTGCAGCGTATTTTTGACAGCTCTCGATCTGGTGTTTGAGTTTAATGCCACCAAATACTCCACCGATCGCCTTCGCATTGCTCTTCTCGTTTCGTTGCTAAAAGGGCAGGCAGCAGAGTGGGCCACGGCAGTTCTCCAGGCGGACACAGACACCGCCCACTCATACAATGAGTTCACCCACCAACTTAAACTAACTTTTGAACATCCAGCGGGCGAGGTGGAGACCGACACCAGACTTTACCATCTGAGGCAGGGAGGGCTGTCCGTGAGCCGCTATACGGCCGAGTTTCGCACCCTCGCCGTTCAAACCACATGGGGCGATGCAGCGCTCCGGACATCCTACTACGAGGGACTGGCTTCTCGAATCAAGGACGAACTAGCCGGGCGAGAGCTTCCTGCGACCCTGGAGGGTCTGATCCAGCTCGCTCTCCGGATCGACCAGCGCCTCCTCTCTCGCCCGAGGCCAGCCCCTCGCACCCTGCCACCTGCACCCCACTTCGCCGTCACCACTTCACGGCCCGCACCCGCCTTCACCGTCACCAGTCCACGTCCCGCAGACTCCGCCTCCTACGCCACCCCAGGACATGTCGGTTCTCCACCTCCTGCCGTGGTTGACACCGGAGCCGGGGAACCCATGCAACTAGGACGCGCCTCCTTGACCGCTGCAGAACGGGAGAGACGTTTCCGTGAAGGGCTCTGCGCCTATTGCGGGTCAGCCGCACATCACAGGGCGACCTGCCCTTTCAGGCCGGGAAACGCCCAGGCCCGGTGAGAGAAGAGAGATACTCGCCGGGTCACCTTCGTCTCTCCACCATCACCACCAATTCCTCCCGTCTCACGGTTCAGGTACACCTCCAGGTTGGCCACAAACGAGTCCGAAGTGCTGCATTCATCGACTCCGGGGCAGCAGGTAACTTCATTGACTCCGCATATGCCAAAACCCTGGGGGTTAAACTCGAGGCGTTATCCCAGCCCGTTCACATCACCTCGGTCGACGGTCGCCCCCTCTCCACCAGCCCAATAAACGCCCGAACCGAACCCATCACCATCTCCATCAACCAGCACCATGAAAAGCTAAACTTTTTCGTCACCTCCATCTCCTCACCTCCCATCATCCTTGGACATCCCTGGCTGCTCCAGCATGACCCTCTCATCTCCTGGACCCAGAATCGGATCCTCCAATGGGGCGCGACCTGCACCGAACTGTGCCTACGGGCAACGGCTGGGACGTGCTCTAGGGAGTCCGAGGCCCCCGACGTCGACACCAACGCCATCCCAGAGCCGTATCGGGACCTGGCGGAGGTCTTCTGCAAGAGACGAGCTACTCATCTTCCTCCGCATCGGCCCTACGACCTCACCATTGACCTCCAACCCGGTGCAGTCCCACCCCGCGGCCACCTCTACTCCCTCACACCTACAGAGACGCAGGTCATGGAGGAGTATGTGACCAACGCCCTTCGCCAAGGCACCATCAGACCCTCCTCCTCACCTGCCGCCGCGGGGTTCTTCTTCGTGAAGAAGCGGGGCGGTGAACTTCGTCCATGTGTCGACTATCGGGGGCTAAACAATATAACTATCAAAAACCGACACCCATTGCCTCTTACCAACTCAGCCCTGGACGCCCTCTCTGGCGCCACCATCTTCACTAAGTTGGACCTCCGGAGCGCCTACAACTTGGTGCGCATCAGAGAGGGCGATGAGTGGAAGACGGCCTTCATCACCCCTACTGGGCACTATGAGAATCTCGTCATCCCCTTTGGACTGTGCAATGCCCCCGCCGCCTTCCAACACCTCATTAATGACATCCTTCGCGACATGCTCGGGCGGTGGGCGTTCGCCTACCTGGACGACATCCTAATCTACTCACGCACCATGGAAGAACATACCCAGCACGTCAGGGCGGTTCTAAAGAGATTACTCGCCCATCAACTGTACTGTAAGTTGGAAAAGTGCGCTTTTCACGAGCGCTCCACCACGTTCCTGGGTTTTGTCATCTCGCCCCAGGGTGTGGCCATGGACCCGCAGAAGCTAGAGGTTGTGCGTCATTGGCCCCTACCCAAGACCCTCAAGCAACTTCAACGGTTTCTCGGGTTTGCGAATTTCTATCGTCGCTTTATCCGGGACTACAGTACAGTTGCCGCCCCCCTAACCGCTCTGACCCGCCCTTCACCTCTCCCTTTTCACCTCAACCCTGCAGCTGTCTCCGCTTTCAAGTCACTTTGTCACCGCTTCACCACAGCACCGATTCTCCTCCATCCAGATGTCAGAAAATCATTCGTTGTGGAGGTGGATGCTTCAGATGTGGGCGCTGGAGCTATCCTCTCACAACGAGGTCCAGATCAGAAACTACACCCATGTAGTTTCTTCTCCAGAAAATTTGACTCCACTCAGCAGCGATACGGGGTAGGGGACCGCGAACTGCTGGCCATAAAGTGGGCTCTGGAGGAGTGGCGTCACTGGCTCCAGGGCGCCAGTGAGCCATTCATAGTCTGGACGGACCACCAAAACCTCATAACCATCAAGAACCTGAAACAGTTAAACCCACGACAGGCGCGGTGGGCCTTATTTTTCGAAAATTATGATTTCCACCTCTCGTACCGCCCGGGCTCCAAGAACACAAAAGCGGACGCTCTCTCCCGACAGCTGGAAGTGGACATTCCCCGGGCGGACCCCGCGCCTGTCCTTCCATCATCCAGGATCATCGCCCCACTCCAACTAGACCTGGAAACGAGAGTTCGCCAGGCGCAGGCTACAGAGACCGAACCGGCAGGTGTGCCACCTGGACGACTCTTTGTGCCCGAGAGGATGCGATCAGAGGTCCTCCAGTGGGGTCATTCCTCTCCCATCTCAGGACACCCGGGCACTCGACGGACGCTCCAATTTCTCCAACGAGACTTCTGGTGGCCCTCCCTCAAGAAAGACGTCCAAGAGTTCGTTCAGGCATGCCCAGTGTGCGCCAGGGCCAAAACCACCAATCAACCAACCCCCGGTGAACTGCAGCCACTCCCAATTCCTCGACGGCCCTGGACGCACATTGCCGTCGACTTCATCACGGGCCTGCCGGCCTCCGAAGGAAAGGACACCATTCTCACCATCGTCGACCGGTTCTCTAAAGCCGTGCACCTGGTGGCTCTCGCCGGACTCCCGTCAGCCAAAGGAACAGCAGAGCTGATTTTAGAGCACGTAGTCCGTCTGCATGGGTTCCCCAAGGACATCGTCTCGGACAGAGGGCCCCAGTTCACAGCCCGGTTCTGGAAAGCCTTCTGCCGTCTGATCGACTCCACCTGCAGTCTCTCATCTGGATATCACCCACAGACTAACGGTCAGACGGAGCGGACCAACCAACAGCTGGAGCGCTACCTGAGATGTTTCGTAGCTGATCGACAGCGCTCCTGGGCGCACTATCTCATCTGGGCTGAACTGTCACACAACCTCCACACCTCCTCTGCCACCAACCTAAGCCCATTTGAGGTATGTTACGGTTTCCAACCTTCGATGTTCAACCACCCAGAACCGGAGGTTGATGTACCGTCCGCCCAACAGTTGGTCCGCAGATGTCGGCGGCTATGGATTACAACCAACCGGGCCATCCAACGTGCCAACGCCCGCTACACCCACCAACACCGCCGTCGACATCCTCCGGGACGATTGTACCATGTAGGTGACAAGGTATGGCTTTCTACAAAGAACCTCCACCTTCACATCGAATCAAAAAAACTCTCACCCAGATTTATCGGACCATACCGCATCACCCACAGGATTAACCCTGTCACCTACCGGCTCCAGCTGCCTGCGGCGCTCCGGATCCATCCAGTCTTCCACCTGTCTCAGTTCAAGCCCTTCATCACCTCACCCATGATTCCACCCACCCCCCCAGCTCCTCCTCCCCGGATCATCGACGGCGGTCCCGCCTACACCGTGCGCCGAATCCTCGACTCGCGCCCTCGGGGTAAAGGTACGCAATACCTGGTGGACTGGGAGGGCTATGGCCCCGAGGAGCGATCTTGGATCCCGGCCCGGTTCATTCTCGACCCGGAGCTAATTCGGGACTACCGTCACAGGGTATCCTCCGCCCCAGGACCGTCAGGAGCCAGTCCTGGACAGGGGGGTACTGTCATGCACACGCAATCTGCGCCCGGCACTAGGACCCGGAAGTAAGACGGGCGCAAAACCAGGAAGTATAAAAGAGGTAAACAAACGATGGCTTACCGCTCAGTCATTGAGTTCGGCCCATGTCAGCTCCAGTTGTCGTTTCAGCAAACCGTGAGTACTCACATGTTGGTTCCGTTGTCTTTTGCTATTGTGTGTGTATTTCTAGGACGCGGGTTAAATTTGTGTTTTTCCCTTGCTCCGTTTTTGTGAGAGTCCTTAAACTAAATCGCGTGGTTATCCTGCCTGCTCGCTTCTTTCCGCGTTTGGGTTTATCCTCCACGCTACATTGGGCTAACCGCTAAAGCTACGTCTTCTGGTCACCTCAGGTTAGTCCATCTTGACAGTTAAGTGGCTACATGTGCGCAGGGCACCAGTATTACCTGCTTGGAGCTCAAATCTCCGAAATCGTTGAGGCAATTTTTTAAATACACGCCATCTTTAATAACCGGTTGATGTTTTGACCTGAACACACATACATTCTCGCTTAAACAACTCGTAAAACTACACTTTGTGACACAGTGACAGTAATATTTCGGACATTTGGCAGGCTGCCGTTTGGAGAAACCAAAGAATAAACCAGTTGTTGCGTCAAAATAACCCAACCAGGTGTTCATTTGTAAATTACCCACTACAGTTCATTTCACCCAACATAGAGCAACCCAACAATGTGTTTAAAGTACCTGAAATAACCCAGAATTTTGACCCAGCATAAACAACCCACCAAATGTGTTTACTAAAACAACCCAGCATTTTTTGTGCAGTGTTTGGAAAGTTGAAAAGATTAAGTCATCCTACCTCCTGAGACTAAAGAGAACAGTTGAGGGAAACAGATTTTCTCTTTACATACTATATGGTTGTGGGTGGAGCTAAAAAGTGGTATTGAAGTCAACCAGTAGAAAGGTTTATGGACAAAGAACAGACAGACAGACAGAGATAGATAGATAGATAGATAGATAGATAGATAGATAGATAGATAGATAGATAGATAGATAGATAGATAGCATGTCTTAATATTAGGCAAATACTTTATCAGTCTCTCACATCATTGGATTCATTTTGGCCCATTCTATTTACAGCATTGCTTCAGATTATGCACAGCTCTCTTAAAGTCCAATCACAGCATTTCAACTGGGTTGAGGTCTGGACTTTGACTACGCCATTCCAAAACCTTAATTATTTTATATTCCAGCCATTCTGATGTTGATTTACTGTTGGGTGTCAGGTCATTGTCGTCCCGCATGATCCACGCATTTTGACTAAGCTTTAGCTGTCAGACAGACGGCCTCACATTTGTCTCTAGAATATTTCAGTATGCAGAGTTCATGGATACAGTAGATACCGTAAGATGTGATATTGTGTGGTAATGTTCACATAAATTAATAAAAAGAGACTCTAGAGAGAATCAGCTTGTGACACTCACACCCGGGCAGGTATACACACATTTCCTAGATGTATTAAGGAAAAAGGAAAGCGAGACCATCATATTCATGCACATTTTATGTGAGTTATCAGTAAAAATACAAAGCACCCAGAGTTCCATTTCAGTCTGTTCTCTTACAGTAAGTTAAGAGACGCCTATGTGATACCATATTGCTGAGCAGGAACAGTAACGTGTATTAAAATGTCTTAAATAGCATTATTAATGATTTATTAAGACTATCAGGTAGCATTTTACAGTGTGCAGGAAAACATTGCACTATGCAGTACTGTAAACTTTTCTTTATTTGAGTGTTTTTGTTATTTATTCCTGAGACTGGGTAGCATTACCTCTAAATTATAAAGCAGTTCTCTTTCTCAGAAAAAAATTACATCCGTCTAGAAAATGAAAAGTTTAGTGAACCTGTATAATTTATATTAAAAGCCTCCAGAGTATGGCATAAAATGTATATGCAGAAAGACAAACAAAGAGAGCAAGAGAATGGGGCCGAGGATAAAGGTGTGTTTTTGTGTGTGGAAATGAATAGAAAGAAATATCAACAAAAGCCCAGAAAATTTTTGTAATAGTTGTAAATGCTGTAGGTGATCAATACACACTTTTATTGTTACCATACAATGGCAAGTCAACCATCTGGTAGATGTATATTACTCATAATCTAAATGGTGAATTAAGAAAGAAAGAAAGAAAGAAAGAAAGAAAGAAAGAACATTTCATCCTAGTAATATCCAAGAATTCATACAAAAAATCACAAAGATTTTTATTGTGTGTCTTTTACAGGGTTAATGAAATGTGCTTTATGCATCAAATGCCACAACAACAACAACAGGACATTTATTTCAATATTTAGCTGTCTGGTAATGGAAACACTTTTAAGCATCAAATCAACACACTTATTTCAATGCCGTTTTAAGCGAATATATTGTATTTAGAGGACTAAATATGATGTTTGATTTTATGGTTTATGGATTTTATGGTCCTATGGTTTAGTTATGACATGCTAAACTCAACCAAACATAAAATAATTGTTAAATTTGGGAGGGGGGGGGAATGTTTGTTTAATTGATTAATGTATTGATTTTCTTTTAATTCTGAGGTGTACTCTGATCCCGACTTCACATCTTGTTACACAAGTTCCTAGAACAGCATTTAAATTGACCAAGAATGCTCTCAGATTCACCACATAGACTTTTAGTGATACACCCCATGGGAAGCTCCATTCCCAGGGCAAATGGAACTGTGAAAAGACAGATACAGTATTTTGGTTAATTTAGTTCGCAAAAGAGAATGAATCTGTAGTCAGTGCATTAGAGTAAAATGATTGTGTGCCTGCACCAGTGCATTAGGATAAAATTATTTGCTTTAAACAAACAGAGGAAACTAACCTTTGAGTGTCAAACATTGATCCTGATTTCCCACACATGGCACGGTAGAGTTGCACAATCTGTCTGTAAAGCTATTGCAGGTTAGACATTTCAGACCATTTGGCTTAGTGTCTGGTTCTATGGGGAAAAAAATCCTCTTCTCAAAAATTTTTACTGCACTGAATGAGAAAATATTCCAGCTGGTCGATAACATAAAGAGACTTAAATAACTGTCTTTACAGCAATCGTGAGCAGAAAAACATTTCAGAATGCACAGCTTGTAAAACCATGAAGTGGATGACATACTAGTAGTATCAGCTCAAATATGCACATTCTTGCAGGATAACAACATCCTTGAAGAATTTCAGTCAGGTTTCAGGCCCCATCATAGCACAGAAACTGCACTAGTTAAGATTACAAATGACTTGTTTTTAGCTTCAGACCAAGGCTGCATCTCATTGCTAGTCCTGCTCGATCTTAGTGCTGCATTCGACACTGTAGATCATAATATTCTCATAGATCGCTTACAAAATTATATAGGTATTCAGGGACAGGCATTAAAATGGTTTAGATCATACCTATCTGATCGCTACCATTTTGTAGATTTAAATGGAGAACTGTCTGGTGCAATGCCAGTGAAATATGGGGTCCCACAAGGGTCAGTTTTAGGACCTCTGTTGTTCTCAATATACATGCGTCCCTTGGGTAACATCATTAGAAGACATGGGATTAGTTTCCATTGTTATGCTGATGATACCCAATTATATATCTCAACTAAACCAGACGAAATACCTAAGTTGTCTAGATTAACTGAGTGTGTCCAGGACATAAAAGATTGGATGACCAATAACTTTCTTTTATTAAATTCAGACAAGACAGAGATATTACTTATTGGCCCAAAAACCAGCACACAACAGCTTTCACAATTCAGCCTGCGCTTAGAAGGATGTACTGTTACTACCAGCTCGACAGTAAAAGACCTGGGCGTAATATTAGACAGTAACTTGTCCTTTGAAAATCACATTTCAAATATCACAAAAACAGCCTTTTTCCATCTTCGAAATATTGCTAAACTTAGGAACATCTTATCCGTATCTGATGCAGAAAAGCTAGTTCATGCATTCATGACCTCCAGACTGGACTATTGTAATGCATTACTAGGTGGTTGTCCTGCATCCTCAATAAACAAGCTTCAGTTAGTCCAAAATGCAGCCGTCAGGGTTCTCACTAGATCCAGAAAATATGATCATATAACCCCAATATTATCATCCCTGCACTGGCTACCTGTTCAGTTTAGAATAAATTACAAAATAGTATTACTTACATACAAGGCCTTAAATGGTTTAGCTCCTACATACCTAACCAGTCTTCTGATACGCTACAATCCACCACGTGCCTTAAGATCACAAAGCTCCGGACTTCTGGAGTTCCCAGAATTTCAAAATCTACAAAAGGGGGTAGGGCATTTTCATATTTAGCTCCAAAGCTTTGGAATAGCCTTCCAGACAGTGTTCGGGGAGCAGACACGGTTTCTCAGTTCAAAAGTAGACTCAAGACGCATCTTTTTAATCTGGCATACACATAACTCATCCCATAATCTCATACTCCAGTACACCTATCCCGAATGGCAACTACGCTAATTCTCCCCATCTGTTCTACTACGCTAATTGGCCCCATCTGGGCCAGGGGTAGCTCAGTGGTTAAGGCATTGGGCTACGGTTCGGAAGATCCCAGGTTCAAACCCCACAACCACCAACTTGCCACTGTTGGGCCCTTGAGCAAGGCCCTTAACCCTCAACTGCTCAGTTGTGTAATGAGATACAAATGTAAGTCGCTCTGGATAAGAGCGTCTGCCAAATGCCTAAATGTAAATGTTCTGTATTTCTCTACCCATCCCGAGGCATCGGGAGATTGTGCCAGCTTCAGTAGACAAAGGCCAACCCTGCGAGGTTCCTGAAGCGTCCAGAGAAAGACCAGCTCCAGCTGGATTCAGCTTTATGATGGTTGGAGCTACACATGCTGCTCCTGTGCTTCCAGTGATCCAGACCTCATCTGCCCTCTGCACCTACTGACTCGTCCCTATGCTGAACTGGTCTTCATGTCAATTTAAATAATTTCTGTCATATTGAATTTTCACCTGCACAACACACATAATGTTGTATCATTTCTATCTGTTATCACCCAAATGAGGATGGGTTCCCTGTTGAGTCTGGTTCCTCTCAAGGTTTCTTCCTAATGCCATCTCAGGGAGTTTTTCCTTGCCACCATCGCCGTCACCCTTGGCTTGCTCATCAGAGAGATTTCATTCATTCGTCTCATTATTATTATCTACACATTTTTCTCACACACACACACTTCCAATTATTTTCTTTTCTAAAATAATAATTATTATTTTTATTATTATAATTTTTTATTATTATTATTTATTTATTTTTTTTGGTAAATTTTCTTTCATTTTTGTGAAGCTACTTTGAGACAATGACCATTGTCATAAATAAAATTGAATTGAATACTGTACAACAGCCGAAAACACCATTAAGCTTCTCTACTGTCAGTTAAAGTTATTCATTTGTTCATGTTAAAGAATATGGTAAAAATGTCCAACACTAAGTCTTGCATTTAACTTATAGAAAATGCTCACTAATCATTTAATAGACATGAAAGGAAAGAATGATCATTCAAAATGCTCATCTGCACTTTTGCTAGTAGGTAAAACCATCAAAGTGGTCATCAGAAATTTCAATATTCAATTTTAAATATTAATAGAAAATCTTCCTACCAGGGAATGTTATGGTAATGTTGTTGCAGTTATCAGACTCACAACAGGACCAGAAAAATGAGGCATTTGCCAGTCCACCATTTATTGTGGTAAACACATCTTTGCCAACTGCGTCAAAATGATCGCATATCTTTCGTTCAACACATTCCCACATTACTTCAGTTTTATTCTCATTCAGTCCTATAAAAGTACAAATTTGCATGTTTCCATGAAAATAGAATCAATTATTATATTGCATGTCATATAGCCTACTTTAACTAAAATAAATATAGATTGACACTAAAATCAGGCTTACCTGGAAAATTCATACTGGTGCAAAAGAACCACATAATTCATCTGGGCCACATTGTTGTGTAAGTGTGTTGATACACTGATCAAATTTACTTTTGCATTTCAAACATTGCAACATGGACACTACAGTAAACAAGTAAATCAAACAAAACCAGTGGATTAATGCAGAAAAAGCTTATTATCATTTACCCAGATAACAATTACATTAGAATGAACAGTGCTAACATAATAATAATAATAATAATAATAATAATAACACAAGTTATCTGCAGTTTTTTATGTACATTACATGCTTATGTTATTGTTGTTGTGTTTTTTTTTTATTATGTTCAGCTTAAGTTCAGGGGTCCGTTCTTCGTACGTTGCTAACTTAGTTAGCTGGATTTGATTGTTGTGGATTTGTCCTGATCTTGGATTGTTTCGTTCTTCGATCTCACATTTGCTGTCATAGCAACATGGCCATAAGCTTGAACCTGCTCAGAAGCAGGTTTATTTCATGTAAACAGGATTTAGGCTGCGCTCCTGGGGGGTTATGATTGGTTGAAATGGCAAGGTCACATCTGATTAGTTAAAGACCACGACTGACTCACGTGGGAAGAGACAATATATATATATATATATATATACTGTATATATACAGTGGTGTGAAAAACTATTTGCCCCTTCCTGATTTCTTATTCTTTTGCATGTTTGTCACACTTAAATGTTTCTGCTCATCAAAAACCGTTAACTATTAGTCAAAGATAACATAATTGAACACAAAATGCAGTTTTTAAATGAAGGTTTACGTTATTAATGGAGAAAAAAAACTCCAAATCTACATGGCCCTGTGTGAAAAAGTGATTGCCCCCCTTGTTAAAAAATAACTTAACTGTGGTTTATCACACCTGAGTTCAATTTCTGTAGTCACCCCCAGGCCTGATTACTGCCACACCTGTTTCAATCAAGAAATCACTTAAATAGGAGCTACCTGACACAGAGAAGTAGACCAAAAGCACCTCAAAAGCTAGACATCATGCCAAGATCCAAAGAAATTCAGGAACAAATGAGAACAAAAGTAATTGAGATCCATCAGTCTGGTAAAGGTTATAAAGCCATTTCTAAAGCTTTGGGACTCCAGCGAACCACAGTGAGAGCCATTATCCACAAATGGCAAAAACATGGAACAGTGGTGAACCTTCCCAGGAGTGACCGGCCGACCAAAATTACCCCAAGAGCGCAGAGACAACTCATCCGAGAGGCCACAAAAGACCCCAGGACAACATCTAAAGAACTGCAGGCCTCACTTGCCTCAATTAAGGTCAGTGTTCACGACTCCACCATAAGAAAGAGACTGGGCAAAAATGGCCTGCATGGCAGATTTCCAAGGCGCAAACCACTTTTAAGCAAAAAGAACATTAAGGCTCGTCTCAATTTTGCTAAAAAACATCTAAATTATTTCCAAGACTTTTGGGAAAATACCTTGTGGACCGACGAGACAAAAGTTGAACTTTTTGGAAGGTGCGTGTCCCGTTACATCTGGCGTAAAAGTAACACAGCATTTC
This sequence comes from Channallabes apus, assembly GCA_030522415.1. Taxonomy (NCBI): domain Eukaryota; kingdom Metazoa; phylum Chordata; class Actinopteri; order Siluriformes; family Clariidae; genus Channallabes; species Channallabes apus. The sequence continues at coordinate 44,730,830 of CM060112.1, forward strand.
AGAAAAAGAACATCATACCAACAGTAAAATATGGTGGTGGTAGTGTGATGGTCTGGGGTTGTTTTGCTGCTTCAGGACCTGGAAGGCTTGCTGTGATAGATGGAACCATGAATTCTACTGTCTACCAAAAAATCCTGAAGGAGAATGTCCGGCCATCTGTTCGTCAACTCAAGCTGAAGCGATCTTGGGTGCTGCAGCAGGACAATGACCCAAAACACACCAGCAAATCCACCTCTGAATGGCTGAAGAAAAACAAAATGAAGACTTTGGAGTGGCCTAGTCAAAGTCCTGACCTGAATCCTATTGAGATGTTGTGGCATGACCTTAAAAAGGCGGTTCATGCTAGAAAACCCTCAAATAAAGCTGAATTACAACAATTCTGCAAAGATGAGTGGGCCAAAATTCCTCCAGAGCGCTGTCAAAGACTTATCGCAAACGCTTGATTGCAGTTATTGCTGCTAAGGGTGGCCCAACCAGTTATTAGGTTCAGGGGGCAATTACTTTTTCACACAGGGCCATGTAGGTTTGAATTTTTTTTCTCCCTAAATAATAAAACCCCTCATTTAAAAACTACATTTTGTCTTTACTTGTGTTATCTTTGACTAATAGTTAAATGTGTTTGATGATCAGAAACATTTTGTGTGACAAACATGCAAAAGAATAAGAAATCAGGAGGGGGGCAAATAGTTTTTCACACCACTGTATATATTATTGCGTTTTTCGACGCTAGCAGGGATCTTGGAGTACGAGTGAGCTTGGCGGCTACCCAATGTAATGACTGGGAGTAGTTTATTGAATCAGAACCAACACACACACACACACACACACACACACACACGGGTAAGCACACATACACATGCTTAAACTTGGCTGAAGCCGCTAACCTAAAACAAACGTCCCACCCAGGGTGAACACAAACAGAATGCTGGCCCAAAACCGGCGGTCGCCAGCCTCGCCCACGCCACACTGCCCCCACCCGAGCTGTGACTGTCCCCGGTCACCCCTAATACTTCAGTCTCTGAGGCGTGCAGGCGGTCGGCGCTGGCTCTGTGACCACCGGAGTCCTGCTGTAGAAGAAACGTGAACATTATCCTGAGTTGGTCCGGCCTCCGCAGCAGTTGATGTCTCGCCGGCATGCGGCTGGTAGGGAGCGAGACCGTCTCGGTGAAGCACAATCACCCGTGCTCGCTGGTAGACGACATCCGAAAGCTGAGCGATCACCATACAGGGTCCCACCCAGTGGGACATAAGTTTGGGTCATAGCCCTCTCTTCCTTCTAGGGGAATAAACCCATACCTGCTCTCCCGGCGCAAAGTCTCGCCCCCAGCTGTGAGTGTCATAAACCCGGCGCTGCTTAACACCGGCGTCCACCAAGCATTAACTCATGAACACGAAACAGTTTTTCTTTCAAAGCACAAAAATAATCCAACCAAATAATAAATCCGGTTGTGGAGGTGGCCCGAAAACAAGGTCGACTGGAGTGCGCAGCTCGCAGCCAAACATTAGAACAGCTGGCGTTAGCTGCGATGACTCCTGCACTGCTATATGTGCGATATGCCCAAAGCATGAGAGGCAGATGTTCGTCCCAATCGCGTTGCCGATCGCCGGTAAGTAGGGCGAGTTGTGTGGTGAGTGTCCGATTAAAGCGCTCCACGAGGCCATCACTTTGTGGATGAAGGGGCGTGGTGCGGGTCTTTTTCACCCCGAGGCGCTCACACAAGTTGCGCCCCTGATCGCTGTGTAACTAGGGTTGGGTACCGAAACCCGGTGCCAATACAATAGAACCGGTATGTACCGGACCGAAACAGAACGTGAATTTCGGTGCCTCATTTCGGTGCCACTTAAATGCCTGAACTGTCGATTGAAATATTTGTTCTCTAGATTCATATATTTTTGTAGATTAATAGTTTATTAGATTAAATAAAAAAATTTAAAGCACAAATCATCCGGAAATGAGAGACCATCCGACATGCGCGTGAATGCAGTAACTAACGTTACACTCGCTCTGACGGCAGCAGGCGGTCTACCGATAGCTTAGCATGCTAAATTAAACAACTCTCGTTAAAATGCCTAAAACTAAACGGTCGAAAGTGTGGCTGTATTTCACAAGAAAGGATTCCGGCACCGCGACGTGCAGCGAGTGTTTCACAGCAGTTGCGTGTAAAGGCGGAAACACGTCAAATGAAATGAAACATTTGAGGGCAGACGGAATAAAGTTAAAAGCAGACGGAGGCACCGTGTTTAACAGCTTGTGGACAACAGCTGGCGCTATCGGTGTGGACGACCCTCAGTCCCAGTCACACCAACCGTAGCAAAAAGGAGTCACTGATTATGATGACGTCAGCAGACTTTCCGCAGGTTAGTAGTAGGATAATGTACTGTAACGTTAATAGCAAAATGCAAATCTTGCATTCATGCTAACAAATAGTCAAACGATTTGTAAAAAACTAATGTAACATGGATTCTGTTTATAATTATGGCTTTCCAGCTAGTACTAGTAGCACTACAACAGTGACCCCATTTACCATTGTAAAGAAGGCTATGCATGTACACATGTCGCCATTAAAAACCCGCGTTTCGAGAAAAGGGATCCCGTGACTTGCCGCGGCTGCGTGTGGGAAGCTGTGAACATGCCCTTCATTACCTGTAGGGGGCAGTCGTGTTTCAGTCTGAAGTATTGTGTGTCTACTGAAGCCGAAAATGTGTGCAAATAAAACTGCGCATGCATGTTTGGAGACGCTGTGCCCGCGCTGTGGATCAGTCGGTTGTGGATCATCACGGAGGTACAGTACAACACGGCGTGGCTGGAGCTGGAGTTTGTCGTGTTCGAGGTAAGTTTAGCTTTCTTTTTTGGATGTGATTCTCACTTTCATGACTCCCAATTAATGTTCATCTTAATCTCAGGACGTACAATTAGCAATTTCAGTTTTTAATAGTGTGGAGATTCACAAAACACCGTTTTCGTGTAAAAACCTGAACCTACGGAGCCCCCATGGGTCCTGTGGTAAATAAATAAATAAATAAAATAAAAACGAACCGAGCGCGCGGATTAATACACCGAGATGTGTGTTTTTTACCCCCACCCCGAGTGAAAACGCCGTGTTCAGACAAAGGCTCGCCAGTTAGATGCCATTTCTGAACAAACTGAGTCGTGTGTGTTAAAGCATTAAATGGTAAAAGAGCACTAGCAATAAACGTTTTTTTTTCTGAAGCCGAACTTTCTTAATGAGTTACGAGTAAAGAACCTGTACATATGTTCATACAGTATTGACAGCAGCTCTAATTTACTGCGGTAAAGCCAGCCGCGGTTCAGAAAAACACGGTCAAGCCAGCCGCGATTGATTTTAGTGCGCGCGCATATTACAGTGATTACGGTAGTTTCATGAACAACACAGAGAGAATGCCCCATATCTGAAAAATCCTGCAGTAAAATAGTTTCATATGTGGTGTGTATATAGTATGGGACGTCCTGAATAAGAACTGATCATTGTTTTTTTCTACTTATTAGAAATGGGGTCTTTATACCCCTTTAAAGTGTAATAATGTCCAATATCTCAAAAATGCTGCAGTAAAATTGTTTCATATTTGGTGTGTATATAGTATGGGAAGTCCTGAATAAGAACTGATCATTGTTTTTTTCTACTTTTTTTTTTTTTATCATATAATGTGTGTACATTATATGGGATAAAATCTGACCATGGCGTTTTATACTTACTAGAATTTATTTTTTCATAGGTCTCTGAAGTGAAATAAAGGCATTTTTTTCCCCATTGTGAACATTTGTTTATTTGCCCTCTCTTCCAAAGCAGACGTTAATCCTCATTATAGAAAACATTAATTGAAGAACAACTGCTACTTTTGAACAGTAAAACAAAATAGGGTTAGGGTTAGGGTTAGGGTAGGGGAAATGGCCGCGACGCCAGGGTTAGGGTTAGGGTTAGGGTAAAGTAAAATAATCCACTGCCCCGGGAAGGACCCGGAACCAGCGTTGTGCACGGGCCAGCCACTCAGGCCTCATTTTCAGCCTTCTCCACTATGACGGTCGACCAGTGTCGCCTGTTTAGAGTTTAAGAGCTAAAGACTCCGCTTTTAGCTAAGCTGTTGTAAAGACCCTCCATGAGCCGAGATACCCGCTTAAGGGTTAAAATTAAAATCAGGGCCTGGGGGTTGAGGTTCGGGGTCATTTCTAGTTAAAGTCACGCCATTATACACAAAGGCTGAAGTGTTTTGAGCTAAGTAAAGTTACAGTAAATGCCTGTGGCTTTAAGGTCAAACATAGGCACCGAGTAAGGTGAGGGTTTTGGAAAAGGGGTAAGGTTGAAGACATTAAGGGTAACGGTCCCGGGACAGGGTCCAAGGCAAGGAACTTTGGGGATAGGATGGGTATGGGGATAGGTTGGGAAGACTCGGTTCCCTGCAGACCTGGAACCTAAAGTTAAAAGTCCGAGGTCAACTAGGTTTACGGTTAATGTTTAGACTTTAAACATTGTATTTGAAACTAATAGGGTTCTAAGAGTTAGGGTTAAAACTGACGGTTATGTTCTGAGTTTAAGGTTTAGGCGTAGGGTTCAAAACTGATGGTTATGTTTTAGGTTTGAAGTTTAGGATTAGGATTCTAAATAAGCGGCTGAAGACACTGACGGTTATATTTTGGGTTCAGGTATGAGAGACGCACTAAATCCTTTTTAAGGTTAAAGGTGTGAGCTAAGATTAAGGTACCCTTTAACCCAACGACATCCTAAATTGTGAGACACGTCATCAGTAGTAAACCATAGAGTCACAGGGTGTTTCGGCCTTTTATTACTAGACACCCTCTTCTATGGCGGCCGGCCGTAGGTCGATCAGTCCTAGGCCCGTGTCTCATAACCAATTGAATAAGTAATTTATGTTTATTAATTTATTGATTTAAAATTTAAATTTTAATAAATGAACCTTTTTAAAGTCCTATTTATAATACTGGTGTAATTAAAGAATATAGAACTAAGGTTTAATTTTATTGAAATTATCCTAATACAACCTGAACCATCATGCAATTACTTCTAAAGTATTATTTGTTTTAAATATTAATGTAAACATTAAAGATTTAAAGATTAAAATTTACTGAAATTATCCTAATACAGCCTAAACCATCTTACAATTAACCTCTTAAACATATTACACACAGTGAAGACTGGTAGATAACCATGACTCACCCTCTCTGCCAGTGGCCCTTTTGTTAACACCGCTAGGTTTCCGGAACCACTTGGGCAGAGTGTTGCACCGGGAAGTGTGTGGAGAGACCGTCTTATCTCAGTGGATGACCCCGAAATCAGATCAACAACCTTCTGCTGGAATAGCCTCCTGAGGAAAATTCTGTCAGAATGACAGTAAAAATCCCCAGCCATGTTAAACCTTAATGGAAGGCCAATCCAGGTCCTTGATCTGTATATTTTTCACACTGATGGTAGATTTTAAATTTTTATTGTGTTATTCATTTATTTGTTATTTCCATTCAGTGTGTCACAAACATCATGTTGCAAAAAACGGCACGACTATCTTTCTCCGTTTAGGAGTTATTTATTAAAATATACTCCAGAATTAAGTTACCCATGAGGCTCTGGGGCACAGACAATTGTGCATTGCCAATAGGGTAGAAAATTCGAATAAACGGCACGCCCCTAAGGTGAAAATTGGAGATTTTATAGTTTAAAATATCTAATAAACATCTCTAATTAAATGTTTAGGCCACAGTTGCAGCCCAAATATTTTATATCAAGGAAGATCACAGTTGCAATCACCCTCATTTACCAAATTAACAACCTTTTATCTGTTTAATAAATGAATAAATGAGATTTTATTTTGATAAAGATATTTTATGTCAAGGAAGATCACAGTTGCAATCACCCTCATTTATCAAACTTATCAACCTTTTATCTGTGTAATAAATAAATAAATAAGATTTAGTTTTTATTTTTATTTTGCTAGGGTTAGGGTTAGGGTTAGGGTTTGCATTGAGATGTTGGTTCAAAGTCAATGGGGTTTTTAGTTAGGTGTCCCTAAATGAGCGCATTTGCTATGTTGGGCCCGGCACCCATTCATTTTCAATGGGGCCCAACATCGTTGAGACCAGCTTGTCCATCATCGGACCAACTTTGCGACCCAGGTTCTGCATCGAAATTGCCGGCCTTGCAGTAACGCTTTCCCCCACGGGGTGGCAGTACCTGCGGGCTTCTCCCCATGCTACTGGGCTGCGACTTTGGCCCCCGGGCTCGAGGTGCTACAGCAGGCATCCCATGGCCACTCTAGCCCCGGGGCTTAGGTCCAGGGAGCCCCTGGGGCCCCGGAATAAAAAGTACCCCCGATTTCGACTCCGACCCGGGGGATGGGACCGCAGGGGACCCCCGCTTACCCTCCGGGACTCTCGGGGCCCCCGGGGCCCCTCGACCCAAAGTTGCTCCTAGCGGGAAAGCGATACCATTTCCCGGGCCTAGGGCTCACGCCGAGTCGGGCTATGGTGGTCCCGGGGCCCTCGTGGGCCCCTGGACGGAACTAGCCCGGGGAAGGTGCTAGAGCCACGGGCTTCGGGATCCCGGGTCCCCCGGGCCCTGGGAGTTTGCCTGCCGAGTTTGGAGCCGCTAGGAGCAACTTTGCGTTAAAGGGCCCGATATGGAGATGTTGGGTAAAATTGCCTTGCACTAATGCAATTCAATTCAATTCAATTCAGTTTTATTTGTATAGCGCTTTTAACAATTGACATTGTCTCAAAACAGCTTTACACAATCAAAAGAATTATTTAAGTTTGTATGGAATGTGAATGTGTATGAATCAAAATGTTCAGATATTCCCTGGCGAGCAAGCCCGAGGGCGACAGTGGCAAGGAAAAACTCCCTGAGACGGTAATAGGAAGAAACCTTGAGAGGAACCAGACTCGACAGGGAACCCATCCTCATCTGGGTGAAACAGATAGCAGGAAATGATCTGCATTTATACAGTGTTAAGTGTTAGGTTCAGCTATAATAGTTGATGTTAATTGATGTTATAATACTTGATGTAAAATGGAGTCCAGTAGTTATTCGAGACTCAGATAGACTTGTAGAAAGTTCCAGTCCTGAACTATCGAATTGTCAAGTCCTCAGAGAAACAGCTGACAACACCAGTCGAGGCCAGAACCATCTTCTAAGTATAGAGAATCATCCCCAGACACCAGACGCATCCTAAAGAGACACACGGGGCATCCATGCGATGAGACCTCCAACCAGAAACCTGGCACCAGGATGGATCAGACAGGTCCGGAGGGCAGAGGGAGTCTGGATCACTGGCAGCTCAGGAACCACATGTGTAGCTCGACAGAGAGAGAGAGAGAAAGAGTGAAAGGGGGAGACAGGGGGAGAGAGGAAAGAGAAAGAGGGGGAGGAAGAGAAGAGGAGGAGAGATTGCAATTAGGTATGGTCACAGTCACAATGTCTAATGTGAATGTATATTTACTGTAGAGTGCAAGCAGGGACTCCGGCAGGACTAACTATGACAGCATAACTAAAAGGGAGAGCCAGAAGGAAACACAAACATGAGGGCTCCCTGAGATGTAAAGCAAACAATCACCTCACCGTCAACAAACCTGAGTGATCAAATGAGACTGAGGAAGACAGCATCTAAAACATACCAGTTCACCATAATACTCTACGTCCATGAGTCCCCCAGATCTGCTCCTTTACCTTATGGCAAATCTATTTATAAAAATGCTTGGCTAAATAAATAGGTTTTTAGCCTAGACTTAAACACTGAGACTGTGTCTGAGTCCCGAACACTATTTGGAAGACTATTCCATAATTTTGGGGCTTTGTAAGAAAAAGCTCTGCCCCCAGCTGTAGTTTTCATAATACGCGGTACTGATAAGCAGCCTGCATCCTTTGACCGAAGTAGGCGTGGCGGATCGTAAGACACTAGCAGTTCGCTCAGATACTGCGGCGCGAGACCATTTAATGCCTTATATGTCAAGAGTAGTATTTTAAAATCAATGCGAAATTTCACAGGGAGCCAATGCAGTGAAGATAGGATAGGGGTGATGTGCTCATATCTTCTGGTTCTAGTGAGGACTCTCGCTGCTGCATTTTGGACTAGCTGAAGCTTGTTTATGCACCTAACTGAACAACCAGACAGTAAGGCATTACAATAGTCCAACCTAGAAGTGATAAAAGCATGAACTAGTTTTTCTGCATCATTTAGCGACAATATATTTCTTATTTTGGCGATATTTCTAAGGTGAAAGAATGCTATCCTGGTGATATTATCTACATGAGCTTCAAATGAAAGGCTGGAATCTATAATCACGCCGAGGTCTTTTACTGTTGCACTTGACGGAACAGAAAGGCCATCTAAAGTTACGGTGTGATCTAAGACTTTACTTCTAGCTGTATGCGGTCCTATGACTAGAACTTCTGTCTTATCCGGATTAAGCAGAAGGAAGTTAATTAGCATCCAATTTCTTATGTCCTGAACACATTGCTCAACTTTAGTAAGATGGTTTTTCTCATCAGGTTTTGTTGAGACATATAACTGTGTGTCGTCAGCATAACAATGAAAACTAATACCATGCTTACGGATTATGTTGCCCAGAGGAAGCATGTAAAGGGAAAAAAGCAGTGGGCCTAAAACTGAACCCTGCGGAACGCCAAACTCCACTAGAGAACATGCAGAATAATCACCATTTAAGTCTACATACTGATAACGATCGGTCAAATAGGATCTGAGCCAGGAGAGGGTTGTACCCTTAATTCCTACTAAATTTTCTAATCTGTGAAGAAGAATAGCATGATCAATAGTGTCAAAAGCTGCACTGAGGTCGAGTAATACAAGCATAGTTACACAACCCTGATCAGAGGCCAATAGGAGGTCATTTACTACTTTAACGAGTGCTGTTTCTGTGCTGTGATGAGGCCTAAATCCTGACTGATACAGTTCATGTATGCCATTTCTATGTAGATATGAGCATAGCTGCTCCGCTACTATCTTTTCCAGAATCTTAGAGATAAAGGGGAGGTTTGATATTGGCCTGTAATTGGACAGCTGACAGGGGTCGAGGTCAGGTTTCTTAATTATTGGTTTAATAACTGCTACTTTAAAAGATTTTGGAACATAACCAATGCTGAGTGAGGAATTAATTATTCTCAACATCGGTTCTGTTATTACTGGTGCTATCTGTTTAAGAAAATGTGTCGGTATAGGATCTAATATACAGGTTGATGAATTTGCAGAAGAGATGAGTGAAATTAGTTCATTCTCTTCAAGAGGAGTAAAGTATTCTAGGTTTGAATCTGACATGGCTAGGTTAACATCAGTATCAATTACATTGTTTGGTTTCAAAGCCTCAATTTTATGCCTGATATTTACAATTTTATTATTAAAAAAGTTCATGAAGTCCTCACTATTGCATGATGTTGTTGTGGAGATTTCTGTAGTGGTCTTATTTCTGGTTAATTTGGCTACGGTATTAAATAAAAATCTAGGATTATTTTTATTTTCGTCTATAAGAGTGGAGAGATACGTTGATCTAGCTACACTAAGAGCTTTCCTATAGTTCAGGATGCTCTCTTTCCATGCTATTTGAAATACCAACAATTTAGTTTGACGCCATTTACGCTCTAATTTCCGAGCAGTCTGTTTTAAAGTGCGCGTGTGATCGTTATACCAGGGAGCGAGTTTCTTATCTCTAATAATTTTTCTTTTAGCTGGAGCTACATTATCTAAGGTACAACGAAGTGTCGACTCTAAATATTCAGTCGCCTGATCAAGTTCTGTGGGGTCAGACGGTGACCTAATCGAAGTTGGTAACTCTGGGAGATTACTGATAAAACTCTGTGTGGTAGTTGATGTGAATGTACGTTTAATACGGTAGCGCGGTACTGTGCGTACATTATCACTGTGAGACACTTGAATGGAGACAAGATAGTGATCTGAGATAATTTCAGACAGTGGAATTGTGAACACATTTCTTATAGTTAATCCGAAGAATATTACTAAATCTAAAGTGTGACCTGCTTTATGAGTGGGTCCTACTACACACTGATTTACGCCTACGGAGTCCAGTATGGACATAAATGCTGTTCTCAGAGGGTCTTCTGGATTCTCAAAATGAATGTTAAAATCTCCAGCAATTAACACTTTGTCTACAGAAATGACCAGGTCTGAGATGAAATCTGCAAATTCACTAAGAAATTCAGAATACAGCCCTGGAGGTCTGTAAATTATAATTAGTGGAATCGACTGAGCTGATTTAATATACTTAAATACACTTATGTTATTATAGAGAATTTCAAATGAGTTAAATTTGTGTCTGTGTTTTTGTACGATAGACAGATTATCATTATGAATAACTGCGACGCCTCCTCCTCTACCAGTTAACCGAGGCTGGTGTATGTAGCTGTATCCAGGAGGACTAGCTTCATTTAGAGCTACATACTCGTCCTGTTTAACCCATGTTTCAGTTAAACAGAGTATATCAAACGCCTGATCTGTGATAATTTCATTAACAATAACTGCTTTTGATGTGAGAGATCTAATATTTAACAATCCTAGCTTCAGATCAGAGGTGCCGGCTGCGCATTCAGTATGATCGGAGTTTGTGGACTTTATGTTAATTAGATTATTGAAACAGACTTTCTGGGTCTTTCTACATTTTTGCTTAGATCGGGGAACAGACACAGTCTCAATAAGGTGAACCCTGAGTGAGTAATGCAAAGTTGGGTCAGGATACCCTAACCAGGGGGTACCTGCTACCGGGAAAGTGACACCATTTCCCGGGTGTGGGGCTCACGCAGAGTCGGCCTCTGGCGGTCCCGGGCCCCTAGGGGGCCCCTGGACGGAACTAGCCCGGGGAAGGTGCTACGGACACGGGCTTCGGTATCCTGGGTCCCCCGGGCCCTGGGAGTTTGCCTGCCGAGTTTGGAGCCGCTACTCCCAACTTTGGGGAAGTTGTGATTTTTTTACCTGTTAGGGACCAACATTGACATGTTGGGTCTTTACCAATGCTATATCGAGAACCTGTTCCCGATCGAGCGCCGAGGCCCCTGGGGGCCCATGACAAAAATGCTCCTGCGGGGGTTATGATATGTTTTCCCGGGTGTGGGGCTCACGGCGAGTCGGGCTGCGGTGGTCCCGGGCTCGGGAGTGCCCCGGGAAGGGAACTGGCCTGGGAGAGGCCTGAAGTCGCGGCCCCTGTGTGCCACAGCCCCCGGGGGCCCCCTGCTCGAGTTTGGGGAAGATCCGAGGTGTCCAAATACTTTTGACCCGGGCGGGGTCGGGGGGCCGAGTGTGCCCGGGAAGGGTGCCCCTGGCTGGGTAAAAGTCCCATTCCTCCATGAGGATTTGGCCTATGTGATAAGAAAATCATAATAATGAAAAAAATCCCAAGGACTTTGGTCATGGAGGAATGCAGATTGTGCCCGGCGAGAGTGCCCCTGGCCGGGTAAAAGTCCCATTCCTCCATGAGGATTCGGCCTGTGATAAGAAAATCATAATAATGAAAAAAATCCCAAGGACTTTGGTCATGGAGGAATGCAGATTGTGCCCGACGAGAGTGCCCCTGGCCGGGTAAAAGTCCCATTCCTCCATGAGGATTCGGCCTGTGTGTGCATAGTGTTATATATATTGAAAGTCCCACGATTTACGCAGGGGTGGCTGATCCAGAAAGCCCACGAGGCTCCTTCCCGGGCATGATTCCTGCCTTCCCCCCTGTGTGGAGGTATCGCTGTGCCATAGGGTGTCCAGAAGGGTGTGGTCAGAATGTTGAGAAAAGGGGAGCTGAGAGGCTAAGCTCCAGCTGGGTGAGCTGGAGTATCTCCCCGGCTTTTGGTGTCCTAAAGCTGGGGAAGGACTCCTCGGAGTGGGGGTTAGGGGAGCCCCATGGCTAATCTCCCCAGGCTTCAGTGTCCTAAAGCTGGGGAAGGACTCCTCGGAGTCGGGGTTAGGGGAGCCCCATGGCTAATTTCCCCAGGCTTCAGTGTCCTAAAGCTGGGGAAGGGCTCCACGGAGGCCTCGGTGAAAAGACCCGAGGTTTTTACCCTTAAGGGAATTTAACTGACATGCTGGGTCCATTCCCATTGAAATATCGAGAACCTGGGTCCCATAATAATAATGAAAAAAAATCCCAAGGACTTTGGTCATGGAGGAATGCAGAGTGTGGCCAGGAAGGGTGCACCTGGCTGGGTAAAAGTCCCATTCCTCCAGAAGGATTCGGCCTGTGTTAAAAACCCAAGGACTTTGGTCATGGAGGAATGCAGAGTTTGGCCGGGAAGGGTGCACCTGGCTGGGTAAAAGTCCCATTCCTCCAGAAGGATTCGGCCTGTGTTAAAAACCCAAGGACTTTGGTCATGGAGGAATGCAGAGTTTGGCCGGGAAGGGTGACCCTGGCTGGGTAAAAGTCCCATTCCTCCAGAAGGATTCGGCCTGTGTTAAAAACCCAAGGACTTTGGTCATGGAGGAATGCAGAGTTTGGCCGGGAAGGGTGACCCTGGCTGGGTAAAAGTCCCATTCCTCCAGAAGGATTCGGCCTGTGTTAAAAACCCAAGGACTTTGGTCATGGAGGAATGCAGAGTTTGGCCAGGAAGGGTGACCCTGGCTGGGTAAAAGTCCCATTCCTCCAGGAGGATTTGGCCTGTCAGAAAAACACAAGGACTTTGGTCATGGAGGAATACAGAGTGTGGCCAGGAAAGGTGCACCTGGCTGGGTAAAAGTCCCATTCCTCCAGAAGGATTCGGCCTGTGTTAAAAACCCAAGGACTTTGGTCATGGAGGAATGCAGAGTTTGGCCGGGAAGGGTGACCCTGGCTGGGTAAAAGTCCCATTCCTCCAGAAGGATTCGGCCTGTGTTAAAAACCCAAGGACTTTGGTCATGGAGGAATGCAGAGTTTGGCCGGGAAGGGTGACCCTGGCTGGGTAAAAGTCCCATTCCTCCAGAAGGATTCGGCCTGTGTTAAAAACCCAAGGACTTTGGTCATGGAGGAATGCAGAGTTTGGCCAGGAAGGGTGACCCTGGCTGGGTAAAAGTCCCATTCCTCCAGGAGGATTTGGCCTGTCAGAAAAACACAAGGACTTTGGTCATGGAGGAATACAGAGTGTGGCCAGGAAAGGTGCACCTGGCTGGGTAAAAGTCCCATTCCTCCAGAAGGATTCGGCCTGTGTTAAAAACCCAAGGACTTTGGTCATGGAGGAATGCAGAGTTTGGCCGGGAAGGGTGACCCTGGCTGGGTAAAAGTCCCATTCCTCCAGAAGGATTCGGCCTGTGTTAAAAACCCAAGGACTTTGGTCATGGAGGAATGCAGAGTTTGGCCAGGAAGGGTGACCCTGGCTGGGTAAAAGTCCCATTCCTCCAGAAGGATTCGGCCTGTGTTAAAAACCCAAGGACTTTGGTCATGGAGGAATGCAGAGTTTGGCCAGGAAGGGTGACCCTGGCTGGGTAAAAGTCCCATTCCTCCAGGAGGATTTGCCCTGTCAGAAAAACACAAGGACTTTGGTCATGGAGGAATACAGAGTGTGGCCAGGAAAGGTGCACCTGGCTGGGTAAAAGTCCCATTCCTCCAGGAGGATTCGGCCTGTGTTAAAAACCCAAGGACTTTGGTCATGGAGGAATGCAGAGTGTGGCCGGGAAGGGTGACCCTGGCCGGGTAAAAGTCCCATTCCTCCAGAAGGATTTGGCCTGTCAGAAAAACACAAGGACTTTGGTCATGGAGGAATACAGAGTGTGGCCAGGAAAGGTGCACCTGGCTGGGTAAAAGTCCCATTCCTCCAGGAGGATTCGGCCTGTGTTAAAAACCCAAGGACTTTGGTCATGGAGGAATGCAGAGTGTGGCCGGGAAGGGTGACCCTGGCTGGGTAAAAGTCCCATTCCTCCAGGAGGATTTGGCCTGTCAGAAAAACACAAGGACTTTGGTCATGGAGGAATACAGAGTGTGGCCAGGAAAGGTGCACCTGGCTGGGTAAAAGTCCCATTCCTCCAGAAGGATTCGGCCTGTGTTAAAAACCCAAGGACTTTGGTCATGGAGGAATGCAGAGTTTGGCCGGGAAGGGTGACCCTGGCTGGGTAAAAGTCCCATTCCTCCAGAAGGATTCGGCCTGTGTTAAAAACCCAAGGACTTTGGTCATGGAGGAATGCAGAGTTTGGCCGGGAAGGGTGACCCTGGCTGGGTAAAAGTCCCATTCCTCCAGAAGGATTCGGCCTGTGTTAAAAACCCAAGGACTTTGGTCATGGAGGAATGCAGAGTTTGGCCAGGAAGGGTGACCCTGGCTGGGTAAAAGTCCCATTCCTCCAGGAGGATTTGGCCTGTCAGAAAAACACAAGGACTTTGGTCATGGAGGAATACAGAGTGTGGCCAGGAAAGGTGCACCTGGCTGGGTAAAAGTCCCATTCCTCCAGAAGGATTCGGCCTGTGTTAAAAACCCAAGGACTTTGGTCATGGAGGAATGCAGAGTTTGGCCGGGAAGGGTGACCCTGGCTGGGTAAAAGTCCCATTCCTCCAGAAGGATTCGGCCTGTGTTAAAAACCCAAGGACTTTGGTCATGGAGGAATGCAGAGTTTGGCCAGGAAGGGTGACCCTGGCTGGATAAAAGTCCCATTCCTCCAGAAGGATTCGGCCTGTGTTAAAAACCCAAGGACTTTGGTCATGGAGGAATGCAGAGTTTGGCCAGGAAGGGTGACCCTGGCTGGGTAAAAGTCCCATTCCTCCAGGAGGATTTGCCCTGTCAGAAAAACACAAGGACTTTGGTCATGGAGGAATACAGAGTGTGGCCAGGAAAGGTGCACCTGGCTGGGTAAAAGTCCCATTCCTCCAGGAGGATTCGGCCTGTGTTAAAAACCCAAGGACTTTGGTCATGGAGGAATGCAGAGTGTGGCCGGGAAGGGTGACCCTGGCCGGGTAAAAGTCCCATTCCTCCAGAAGGATTTGGCCTGTCAGAAAAACACAAGGACTTTGGTCATGGAAGAATGCAGAGCGTGCCCGATGAGAGTGCCCCTGGCCGGGTAAAAGTCCCATTCCTCCAGAAGGATTCGGCCTGTGTTAAAAACCCAAGGACTTTGGTCATGGAGGAATGCAGAGTTTGGCCAGGAAGGGTGACCCTGGCTGGGTAAAAGTCCCATTCCTCCAGGAGGATTTGCCCTGTCAGAAAAACACAAGGACTTTGGTCATGGAGGAATACAGAGTGTGGCCAGGAAAGGTGCACCTGGCTGGGTAAAAGTCCCATTCCTCCAGGAGGATTCGGCCTGGGTTAAAAACCCAAGGACTTTGGTCATGGAGGAATGCAGAGTGTGGCCGGGAAGGGTGACCCTGGCCGGGTAAAAGTCCCATTCCTCCAGAAGGATTTGGCCTGTCAGAAAAACACAAGGACTTTGGTCATGGAAGAATGCAGAGCGTGCCCGATGAGAGTGCCCCTGCCCGGGTAAAAGTCCCATTCCTCCAGAAGGATTCGGCCTGTGTTAAAAACCCAAGGACTTTGGTCATGGAGGAATGCAGAGTTTGGCCAGGAAGGGTGACCCTGGCTGGGTAAAAGTCCCATTCCTCCAGGAGGATTTGGCCTGTCAGAAAAACACAAGGACTTTGGTCATGGAGGAATACAGAGTGTGGCCAGGAAAGGTGCACCTGGCTGGGTAAAAGTCCCATTCCTCCAGAAGGATTCGGCCTGTGTTAAAAACCCAAGGACTTTGGTCATGGAGGAATGCAGAGTTTGGCCGGGAAGGGTGACCCTGGCTGGGTAAAAGTCCCATTCCTCCAGAAGGATTCGGCCTGTGTTAAAAACCCAAGGACTTTGGTCATGGAGGAATGCAGAGTTTGGCCAGGAAGGGTGACCCTGGCTGGGTAAAAGTCCCATTCCTCCAGAAGGATTCGGCCTGTGTTAAAAACCCAAGGACTTTGGTCATGGAGGAATACAGAGTGTGGCCGGGAAGGGTGACCCTGGCTGGGTAAAAGTCCCATTCCTCCAGGAGGATTTGGCCTGTCAGAAAAACACAAGGACTTTGGTCATGGAAGAATGCAGAGCGTGCCCGATGAGAGTGCCCCTGGCTGGGTAAAAGTCCCATTCCTCCAGGAGGCTTCAGCCTGAAGCTGAGCTCCAGGCAGGACCCGGCGCCCCATCCCTCCCCGGGCACCGCCACTTAAGCCCGGGGACATTGATGAAGCACAACCGGTCTGGTCCTGGAGAACCAGACCCCTGGGATAACTGGGGACTTAGTCGTTTTTTCAAAAGTTTTTCAGAAATTCTTCTAAGTCCCCAGTTATACCAGGGGTCCCCATAGGAATTGGTTATATGAAAGGTTTGTGAAAAATTTTCTAAGTCCCTGGGTTTCCCAGGGGTCTGAGTGAAAAATATTCTAAGTCCCTGGGTTTCCCAGGGGTCTGAGTGAAAAATTTTCTAAGTCCCCGGGTTTCCCAGGGGTCTGAGTGAAAAATTTTCTAAGTCCCTGGGTTTCCCAGGGGTCTGAGTGAAAAATTTTCTAAGTCCCTGGGTTTCCCAGGGGTCGGCGAAATTTCGGAGTTATCCCAGGGGTCCAGCTACTCAGCGGGTCGGGATTAAGGGCTGAGTCCGTGTAGGGGGGCTTAAGTGGCGGTGCCCCGGTTCGGATGGGGCGCTGGGTACCTGGGGCTTCGATCCCCGGAGTTTGGTGGTTCTGGGGCCCAGGGAGGGAGCACTGCAGGCCGGGCAGTGGGTGGCGCTGTTCCCCCCCGGGGCTCCCGGGTGAATATCTCCCCGGCCTTTGGGGCTAGGAAGCTGGGGGAGGGCTCGTTGGATTCGGGCAGTCGAGCCCGAGAGGGCTGTGGTGGTTTCCCGGGGCTGGGTCGCTCGGGGGCGGGGTTAGAGCCGCATGAAGTCCCGGGGCATTTTGGTGAATATCTCCCCGGCCCTTGGGGCTAGGAAGCTGGGGGAGGGCTCGTTGGATAGGTCCCGGGCTCACCGGGAAGGCTGTGTAGGGTTGGCGGGGCTGGGTCGCTAGGGGGCCCCGGTAGGCGCCGGGGAATGTCCCCCGGGCATTTCTGGGTGTATCTCCCCAGCCCTTGGGGCTAGGAAGCTGGGGGAGGGCTCGTTGGATAGGTCCCGGGGCCCCGGGGAAGGCTGAGTCGGTTTCCCGGGGCTGGGTCGCGAGGGGGCCCCGGTAGGCGCCGGGGAATGTCCCCCGGGCATTTCTGTGTGTATCTCCCCGGCCCTTGGGGCTAAGAAGCTGGGGGAGGGCTCGTTGGATAGGGCGCGGGGCCCCGGGGAAGGCTAAGTCGGTTTCCCGGGGCTGGGTCACTCGGAGGCGGGGTGAGAGCCGGAGAAATGTCCGGGCATTTCGGTGAATATCTCCCCGGCCCTTGGGGCTAGGAAGCTGGGGGAGGGCTCGTTGGATAGGTCCCGGGGCCCCGGGGAAGGGTGTGTAGGGTTGGCGGGGCTGGGGCCGGAGAGGGTCCCCTAGCCCCAGCCTAACCATAACCCTGTGAGCCCTAAGACTGTGTGACCCTAAGATGTCAAAGTCCCATGAGCCTGGAGCCCCAGCGGGTATTGGTGGGTAGTGTGGCCGACTTAGGGGTGCCTGGGGCCGGGCAGAGTCCCAGAGCGCAGCCCGGGAGCCCTAAGCCTGTATAACCCTAAGACGGGTAGCCCTAAGACAGTATGACCCTAAAATGTTCAAAGTCCCATGAGCAGGTGTTGGTGGGTAGTGTGGCCGACTTAGGGGTGCCTGGGGCCGGGCAGAGTCCCAGAGCGCAGCCCGGGAGCCCTAAGCCTGTATAACCCTAAGACGGGTAGCCCTAAGCCAGTATGACCCTAAAATGTTCAAAGTCCCATGAGCGGGTGTTGGTGGATTGTGTGGCCGACTTAGGGGTGCCTGGGGCCGGGCAGAGTCCCAGAGCGCCAGCCGGTGTCTGCCCGGGAGCCCTAAGACTGTATAACCCTAAAATGGTCAAAGTCCCATGAGCCCGGAGCCCCAGCGGGTGTTGGTGGGTAGTGTGGCCGACCTGGGGGTGCCTTGGGCCGGGGAGAGTCGAATTCCTCCAGGTGGGTTCAGCCAGCATGTATACAAGTCAAGTGGTAAATTTCCAAAGTCCACACAGGCTAAGACCCCGGGTCCAGCCACCATATCTCCCCGGCCCTTGGGGCTAGGAAGCTGGGGGAGGGCTCGTTGGATTCGTGTGGGCGAGCCCTACGAGGCTATCCTAGGGTTCCCGGGTGTGGGGGGCTTCGGCCGGCCGGTAGGGGGCGTGAAAGGACCCGGTGTCGGGGCTCCCGGGCCTTATCGGGCGTATCTCCCCGGGGGTTAGGGTTAGGGGGCTGGGGGAGGGCTCGTCGGATCGGGCCGGACGAGGCCTACGACCCTGGCTTGGTCCCCCGGGTGTGGGTCGCTCGGGGGCCGGGTGAGAGCCGGCCAAAGTTTCGGGGCTGATCGGGCATATCTCCGCGGGCGTTAGGGCTAGAGGGTGGGGGCAGGGCCCATCGGAAGCGTCGGGCGGAGGAGGGTTAGTGGGTCTGGGTGCCCCGGAGGTGGGTCGTTCCGGGCGGGCGTAAGCGGCCCGAATGTCCGCGGGGCTGCTCCTGGGCAACTCCCCAGCCCCGGGGGCTAGAGGGTCGGGGAGGGTCGGCTTTGACTCTGGTCGTGAGCCTGGGACAGGCTGTCTAGGTGGCCTGGGCGTGGGGTGCCCGGCGGGTCGTGGGCGCGCACCGGGCCCGAGCTCGCCAAAGTCCCTAGGGTTTGCGGGTGTCCCAGGCCCGGGCCGATGGGTCCCCGGGTTCGGGGCCTGGCCCAGGGCGTGGGGCCCGACTCCCCCTCGGTGTACTGTGACCCCCAGGCCGGAGGGTTAAGGTTAGGGTACGGGGGGGCAGTTAGAGTAAAGTGTACCGAAGACGGGGAGGGTTCGAGTGCCATATCTCCCCGGGGGTTAGGGCTAGGGGGCTGGGCGAGGGCTCGTCGGATCGGGCCAGACGAGCCCTACGATCCAGGCTTGGTCCCCCGGGTGTGGGTCGCTCGGGGCCCGGGTGAGAGCCGGCCAAAGCCCCGGGCCTAATCGGCTATATCTCCGCGGCCGTTAGGGCTAGGGAGCTGGGGGAGGGCTCGTTGGATTCGTCCCGGGCCCGCCTAAGAGGCTGGCTAGCGGGGCAGAGTCCCATACCCCCGGGCGGCTCGGGACTGTGCATGCCCGGGGAGCCCCGAGACAGTATGACCCTAAAATGTTCAAAGTCCCATGAGGCCGGAGCCCCAGCGGGTGTGGGTGACTAGTGTGGCCGCCCTAGGGGTGCCTGGGGCCGGGCAGAGTCCCAGAGCCCAGCCCGGGAGCCCTAAGCCTGTGAGCCCTAAGCCTGTGAGCCCTAAGCCTGTACAACCCTAAAATGTTCAAAGTCCCATGAGGCCGGAGCCCCAGCGGGTGTGGGTGACTAGTGTGGCCGCCCTAGGGGTGCCTGGGGCCGGGCAGAGTCCCAGAGCCCAGCCCGGGAGCCCTAAGCCTGTGAGCCCTAAGCCTGTGAGCCCTAAGCCTGTATAACCCTAAGACTGTGAGCCCTAAGCCTGTGTAACCCTAAAATGTTCAAAGTCCAGAGAGGCTAAACTCCAGGGGGGTGAGCTGGGTTAGCTCCCCGGGCTTCAGTGTCCTAAAGCTGGGGGAGGGCTCCACGGAGGCCTCGGTGAAAAGACCCGAGGTTTTTACCATTAAGGGATTTTAACTGACATGCTGGGTCCATTCCCATTGAAATATCGAGAACCTGGGTCCCATAGACTTAGCTCCAGGCAGGAGGGAGAGTGCCTCTGGCCGGGTAAAAGTGCCATTCCTCCCAGAGGATTCGGCCTGCGCCCATAGTGCAGGGAGCCCCAGGGGCCTAGGGGGCCTCGGAATAAAAAGTCCCCCCGATTTCGACTCCGATCTGCGGGATGGGACTGCAGGGGACCCCCGCTTACCCTCCGGGACTCTGGGCCCCCGGGGCCCCTCGACCCAAAGTTGCTCCTAGCGGGAAAGCGATACCATTTCCCGGGCCTAGGGCTCACGCCGAGTCGGGCTATGGTGGTCCCGGGGCCCTGGGGGGCCCCTGGACAGAACTAGCCCGGGGAAGGTGCTAGAGCCACGGGCTTCGGGATCCTGGGTCCCCCGGGCCCTGGGAGTTTGCCTGCCGAGTTTGGAGTCGCTAGGAGCAACTTTGCGTTTAAAGGGCCCGATATGGCCATGTTGGGTGACGTTGAATTGCACTTATGCGAAGGTGGGTCAGGACCCTATTTCCCGCGGGTACGTGCTACCGGGAAAGCGACACCATTTCCCGGGTCTGGGGCTCACGCAGAGTCGGTCCCTGGTGGTCCCGGGTCCCTAGGGGGCCCCTGGACGGAACTAGCCCGGGGAAGGTGCTACGGACACGGGCTTCGGTATCCTGGGTCCCCCGGGCCCTGGGAGTTTGCCTGCCGAGTTTGGAGCCGCTACTCCCAACTTTGGGGAAGTTGTGATTTTTTTACCCGTTAGGGACCAACATTGACATGTTGGGTCTTTACTAATGCTATATCGAGAACCTGTTCCCGATCGAGCGCCGAGGCCCCTGGGGGCCCATGACAAAAATGCTCCTGCGGGGGTTATGATATGTTTTCCCGGGTGTGGGGCTCATGGCGAGTCGGGCTGCGGTGGTCCCGGGCTCGGGAGTGCCCCGGGAAGGGAACTGGCCTGGGAGAGGCCTGAGGTCGCGGCCCCTGTCTGCCACGGCCCCCGGGCACCCCCTGCTCGAGTTTGGGGAAGATCCGAGGTGTCCAAATACTTTTGACCCGGGCGGGGTCGGGGGACCGAGGGTGCCCGGGAAGGGTGCCCCTGGCTGGGTAAAAGTCCCATTCCTCCAGGAGGATTTGGCCTGTGAGAAAAAAATGATAATAATGAAAAAAAATCCCAAGGACTTTGGTCATGGAGGAATGCAGAGAGTGCCCGACGAGAGTGCCCCTGGCCGGGTAAAAGTCCCATTCCTCCATGAGGATTCGGCCTGTGCCCATAGTGAAAATATTTCAAAGTCCAGAGAGGCTAAGTTCCAGCGGGGTGAGCTGGCTTACCTCCCCGGGCTACAGTGACCTAAAGCTGGGGAAGGGATGATGAACACACTGGGCCTGGGGAAAAAGTTTTGATGGTTAGTGAATTTTATTGACATACTGTCATTTAGACGTTGGGTCCTCAAATCTAGGTCTAGGGCCCCCTTTAATTTGGAGGAGTACTGCAATTTTAGCTACTTTTGCTAGGAAGGTCGTAGAAAGCTGATTTTTTTTGCTAAAATCATGAAAAAATTCAGGGAACTCGAATCTGGGGCCCATAGATTTTTAGGGGACTGGGAAAGGGGAGAACCGGGACCCATCTCCGGCCAGGAGGGGTCAAAAATTCCCCGGACCCCAGCTCCGAGCTCAGGGGAATTTTAGAAGGCTTCTGACACCCTAAGCCCAACATCTCAATATTTAGTCCCTAACGTCCCTAATTAGGGTTAGGGTTAGGGTTAGGGTTAGGGTTAGGGTTAGGGTTAGGGTTAGGGTTAGGGTTAGGGTTAGGGTTAGGGTTAGGGTTAGGGTTAGGGTTAGGGTTAGGGTTAGGGTTAGGGTTAGGGTTAGGGTTAGGGTTAGGGTTAGGGTTAGGGTTAGGGTTAGGGTTAGGGTTAGGGTTAGGGTTAGGGTTAGGGTTAGGGTTAGGGTTAGGGTTAGGGTTAGGGTTAGGGTTAGGGTTAGGGTTAGGGTTAGGGTTAGGGTTAGGGTTAGGGTTAGGGTTAGGGTTAGGGTTAGGGTTAGGGTTAGGGTTAGGGTTAGGGTTAGGGTTAGGGTTAGGGTTAGGGTTAGGGTTAGGGTTAGGGTTAGGGTTAGGGTTAGGGTTAGGGTTAGGGTTAGGGTTAGGGTTAGGGTTAGGGTTAGGGTTAGGGTTAGGGTTAGGGTTAGGGTTAGGGTTAGGGTTAGGGTTAGGGTTAGGGTTAGGGTTAGGGTTAGGGTTAGGGTTAGGGTTAGGGTTAGGGTTAGGGTTAGGGTTAGGGTTAGGGTTAGGGTTAGGGTTAGGGTTAGGGTTAGGGTTAGGGTTAGGGTTAGGGTTAGGGTTAGGGTTAGGGTTAGGGTTAGGGTTAGGGTTAGGGTTAGGGTTAGGGTTAGGGTTAGGGTTAGGGTTAGGGTTAGGGTTAGGGTTAGGGTTAGGGTTAGGGTTAGGGTTAGGGTTAGGGTTAGGGTTAGGGTTAGGGTTAGGGTTAGGGTTAGGGTTAGGGTTAGGGTTAGGGTTAGGGTTAGGGTTAGGGTTAGGGTTAGGGTTAGGGTTAGGGTTAGGGTTAGGGTTAGGGTTAGGGTTAGGGTTAGGGTTAGGGTTAGGGTTAGGGTTAG
Organism: Channallabes apus; assembly: GCA_030522415.1. Taxonomy (NCBI): domain Eukaryota; kingdom Metazoa; phylum Chordata; class Actinopteri; order Siluriformes; family Clariidae; genus Channallabes; species Channallabes apus. Next base: position 44,753,117 of record CM060112.1, read on the forward strand.
GGTTAGGGTTAGGGTTAGGGTTAGGGTTAGGGTTAGGGTTAGGGTTAGGGTTAGGGTTAGGGTTAGGGTTAGGGTTAGGGTTAGGGTTAGGGTTAGGGTTAGGGTTAGGGTTAGGGTTAGGGTTAGGGTTAGGGTTAGGGTTAGGGTTAGGGTTAGGGTTAGGGTTAGGGTTAGGGTTAGGGTTAGGGTTAGGGTTAGGGTTAGGGTTAGGGTTAGGGTTAGGGTTAGGGTTAGGGTTAGGGTTAGGGTTAGGGTTAGGGTTAGGGTTAGGGTTAGGGTTAGGGTTAGGGTTAGGGTTAGGGTTAGGGTTAGGGTTAGGGTTAGGGTTAGGGTTAGGGTTAGGGTTAGGGTTAGGGTTAGGGTTAGGGTTAGGGTTAGGGTTAGGGTTAGGGTTAGGGTTAGGGTTAGGGTTAGGGTTAGGGTTAGGGTTAGGGTTAGGGTTAGGGTTAGGGTTAGGGTTAGGGTTAGGGTTAGGGTTAGGGTTAGGGTTAGGGTTAGGGTTAGGGTTAGGGTTAGGGTTAGGGTTAGGGTTAGGGTTAGGGTTAGGGTTAGGGTTAGGGTTAGGGTTAGGGTTAGGGTTAGGGTTAGGGTTAGGGTTAGGGTTAGGGTTAGGGTTAGGGTTAGGGTTAGGGTTAGGGTTAGGGTTAGGGTTAGGGTTAGGGTTAGGGTTAGGGTTAGGGTTAGGGTTAGGGTTAGGGTTAGGGTTAGGGTTAGGGTTAGGGTTAGGGTTAGGGTTAGGGTTAGGGTTAGGGTTAGGGTTAGGGTTAGGGTTAGGGTTAGGGTTAGGGTTAGGGTTAGGGTTAGGGTTAGGGTTAGGGTTAGGGTTAGGGTTAGGGTTAGGGTTAGGGTTAGGGTTAGGGTTAGGGTTAGGGTTAGGGTTAGGGTTAGGGTTAGGGTTAGGGTTAGGGTTAGGGTTAGGGTTAGGGTTAGGGTTAGGGTTAGGGTTAGGGTTAGGGTTAGGGTTAGGGTTAGGGTTAGGGTTAGGGTTAGGGTTAGGGTTAGGGTTAGGGTTAGGGTTAGGGTTAGGGTTAGGGTTAGGGTTAGGGTTAGGGTTAGGGTTAGGGTTAGGGTTAGGGTTAGGGTTAGGGTTAGGGTTAGGGTTAGGGTTAGGGTTAGGGTTAGGGTTAGGGTTAGGGTTAGGGTTAGGGTTAGGGTTAGGGTTAGGGTTAGGGTTAGGGTTAGGGTTAGGGTTAGGGTTAGGGTTAGGGTTAGGGTTAGGGTTAGGGTTAGGGTTAGGGTTAGGGTTAGGGTTAGGGTTAGGGTTAGGGTTAGGGTTAGGGTTAGGGTTAGGGTTAGGGTTAGGGTTAGGGTTAGGGTTAGGGTTAGGGTTAGGGTTAGGGTTAGGGTTAGGGTTAGGGTTAGGGTTAGGGTTAGGGTTAGGGTTAGGGTTAGGGTTAGGGTTAGGGTTAGGGTTAGGGTTAGGGTTAGGGTTAGGGTTAGGGTTAGGGTTAGGGTTAGGGTTAGGGTTAGGGTTAGGGTTAGGGTTAGGGTTAGGGTTAGGGTTAGGGTTAGGGTTAGGGTTAGGGTTAGGGTTAGGGTTAGGGTTAGGGTTAGGGTTAGGGTTAGGGTTAGGGTTAGGGTTAGGGTTAGGGTTAGGGTTAGGGTTAGGGTTAGGGTTAGGGTTAGGGTTAGGGTTAGGGTTAGGGTTAGGGTTAGGGTTAGGGTTAGGGTTAGGGTTAGGGTTAGGGTTAGGGTTAGGGTTAGGGTTAGGGTTAGGGTTAGGGTTAGGGTTAGGGTTAGGGTTAGGGTTAGGGTTAGGGTTAGGGTTAGGGTTAGGGTTAGGGTTAGGGTTAGGGTTAGGGTTAGGGTTAGGGTTAGGGTTAGGGTTAGGGTTAGGGTTAGGGTTAGGGTTAGGGTTAGGGTTAGGGTTAGGGTTAGGGTTAGGGTTAGGGTTAGGGTTAGGGTTAGGGTTAGGGTTAGGGTTAGGGTTAGGGTTAGGGTTAGGGTTAGGGTTAGGGTTAGGGTTAGGGTTAGGGTTAGGGTTAGGGTTAGGGTTAGGGTTAGGGTTAGGGTTAGGGTTAGGGTTAGGGTTAGGGTTAGGGTTAGGGTTAGGGTTAGGGTTAGGGTTAGGGTTAGGGTTAGGGTTAGGGTTAGGGTTAGGGTTAGGGTTAGGGTTAGGGTTAGGGTTAGGGTTAGGGTTAGGGTTAGGGTTAGGGTTAGGGTTAGGGTTAGGGTTAGGGTTAGGGTTAGGGTTAGGGTTAGGGTTAGGGTTAGGGTTAGGGTTAGGGTTAGGGTTAGGGTTAGGGTTAGGGTTAGGGTTAGGGTTAGGGTTAGGGTTAGGGTTAGGGTTAGGGTTAGGGTTAGGGTTAGGGTTAGGGTTAGGGTTAGGGTTAGGGTTAGGGTTAGGGTTAGGGTTAGGGTTAGGGTTAGGGTTAGGGTTAGGGTTAGGGTTAGGGTTAGGGTTAGGGTTAGGGTTAGGGTTAGGGTTAGGGTTAGGGTTAGGGTTAGGGTTAGGGTTAGGGTTAGGGTTAGGGTTAGGGTTAGGGTTAGGGTTAGGGTTAGGGTTAGGGTTAGGGTTAGGGTTAGGGTTAGGGTTAGGGTTAGGGTTAGGGTTAGGGTTAGGGTTAGGGTTAGGGTTAGGGTTAGGGTTAGGGTTAGGGTTAGGGTTAGGGTTAGGGTTAGGGTTAGGGTTAGGGTTAGGGTTAGGGTTAGGGTTAGGGTTAGGGTTAGGGTTAGGGTTAGGGTTAGGGTTAGGGTTAGGGTTAGGGTTAGGGTTAGGGTTAGGGTTAGGGTTAGGGTTAGGGTTAGGGTTAGGGTTAGGGTTAGGGTTAGGGTTAGGGTTAGGGTTAGGGTTAGGGTTAGGGTTAGGGTTAGGGTTAGGGTTAGGGTTAGGGTTAGGGTTAGGGTTAGGGTTAGGGTTAGGGTTAGGGTTAGGGTTAGGGTTAGGGTTAGGGTTAGGGTTAGGGTTAGGGTTAGGGTTAGGGTTAGGGTTAGGGTTAGGGTTAGGGTTAGGGTTAGGGTTAGGGTTAGGGTTAGGGTTAGGGTTAGGGTTAGGGTTAGGGTTAGGGTTAGGGTTAGGGTTAGGGTTAGGGTTAGGGTTAGGGTTAGGGTTAGGGTTAGGGTTAGGGTTAGGGTTAGGGTTAGGGTTAGGGTTAGGGTTAGGGTTAGGGTTAGGGTTAGGGTTAGGGTTAGGGTTAGGGTTAGGGTTAGGGTTAGGGTTAGGGTTAGGGTTAGGGTTAGGGTTAGGGTTAGGGTTAGGGTTAGGGTTAGGGTTAGGGTTAGGGTTAGGGTTAGGGTTAGGGTTAGGGTTAGGGTTAGGGTTAGGGTTAGGGTTAGGGTTAGGGTTAGGGTTAGGGTTAGGGTTAGGGTTAGGGTTAGGGTTAGGGTTAGGGTTAGGGTTAGGGTTAGGGTTAGGGTTAGGGTTAGGGTTAGGGTTAGGGTTAGGGTTAGGGTTAGGGTTAGGGTTAGGGTTAGGGTTAGGGTTAGGGTTAGGGTTAGGGTTAGGGTTAGGGTTAGGGTTAGGGTTAGGGTTAGGGTTAGGGTTAGGGTTAGGGTTAGGGTTAGGGTTAGGGTTAGGGTTAGGGTTAGGGTTAGGGTTAGGGTTAGGGTTAGGGTTAGGGTTAGGGTTAGGGTTAGGGTTAGGGTTAGGGTTAGGGTTAGGGTTAGGGTTAGGGTTAGGGTTAGGGTTAGGGTTAGGGTTAGGGTTAGGGTTAGGGTTAGGGTTAGGGTTAGGGTTAGGGTTAGGGTTAGGGTTAGGGTTAGGGTTAGGGTTAGGGTTAGGGTTAGGGTTAGGGTTAGGGTTAGGGTTAGGGTTAGGGTTAGGGTTAGGGTTAGGGTTAGGGTTAGGGTTAGGGTTAGGGTTAGGGTTAGGGTTAGGGTTAGGGTTAGGGTTAGGGTTAGGGTTAGGGTTAGGGTTAGGGTTAGGGTTAGGGTTAGGGTTAGGGTTAGGGTTAGGGTTAGGGTTAGGGTTAGGGTTAGGGTTAGGGTTAGGGTTAGGGTTAGGGTTAGGGTTAGGGTTAGGGTTAGGGTTAGGGTTAGGGTTAGGGTTAGGGTTAGGGTTAGGGTTAGGGTTAGGGTTAGGGTTAGGGTTAGGGTTAGGGTTAGGGTTAGGGTTAGGGTTAGGGTTAGGGTTAGGGTTAGGGTTAGGGTTAGGGTTAGGGTTAGGGTTAGGGTTAGGGTTAGGGTTAGGGTTAGGGTTAGGGTTAGGGTTAGGGTTAGGGTTAGGGTTAGGGTTAGGGTTAGGGTTAGGGTTAGGGTTAGGGTTAGGGTTAGGGTTAGGGTTAGGGTTAGGGTTAGGGTTAGGGTTAGGGTTAGGGTTAGGGTTAGGGTTAGGGTTAGGGTTAGGGTTAGGGTTAGGGTTAGGGTTAGGGTTAGGGTTAGGGTTAGGGTTAGGGTTAGGGTTAGGGTTAGGGTTAGGGTTAGGGTTAGGGTTAGGGTTAGGGTTAGGGTTAGGGTTAGGGTTAGGGTTAGGGTTAGGGTTAGGGTTAGGGTTAGGGTTAGGGTTAGGGTTAGGGTTAGGGTTAGGGTTAGGGTTAGGGTTAGGGTTAGGGTTAGGGTTAGGGTTAGGGTTAGGGTTAGGGTTAGGGTTAGGGTTAGGGTTAGGGTTAGGGTTAGGGTTAGGGTTAGGGTTAGGGTTAGGGTTAGGGTTAGGGTTAGGGTTAGGGTTAGGGTTAGGGTTAGGGTTAGGGTTAGGGTTAGGGTTAGGGTTAGGGTTAGGGTTAGGGTTAGGGTTAGGGTTAGGGTTAGGGTTAGGGTTAGGGTTAGGGTTAGGGTTAGGGTTAGGGTTAGGGTTAGGGTTAGGGTTAGGGTTAGGGTTAGGGTTAGGGTTAGGGTTAGGGTTAGGGTTAGGGTTAGGGTTAGGGTTAGGGTTAGGGTTAGGGTTAGGGTTAGGGTTAGGGTTAGGGTTAGGGTTAGGGTTAGGGTTAGGGTTAGGGTTAGGGTTAGGGTTAGGGTTAGGGTTAGGGTTAGGGTTAGGGTTAGGGTTAGGGTTAGGGTTAGGGTTAGGGTTAGGGTTAGGGTTAGGGTTAGGGTTAGGGTTAGGGTTAGGGTTAGGGTTAGGGTTAGGGTTAGGGTTAGGGTTAGGGTTAGGGTTAGGGTTAGGGTTAGGGTTAGGGTTAGGGTTAGGGTTAGGGTTAGGGTTAGGGTTAGGGTTAGGGTTAGGGTTAGGGTTAGGGTTAGGGTTAGGGTTAGGGTTAGGGTTAGGGTTAGGGTTAGGGTTAGGGTTAGGGTTAGGGTTAGGGTTAGGGTTAGGGTTAGGGTTAGGGTTAGGGTTAGGGTTAGGGTTAGGGTTAGGGTTAGGGTTAGGGTTAGGGTTAGGGTTAGGGTTAGGGTTAGGGTTAGGGTTAGGGTTAGGGTTAGGGTTAGGGTTAGGGTTAGGGTTAGGGTTAGGGTTAGGGTTAGGGTTAGGGTTAGGGTTAGGGTTAGGGTTAGGGTTAGGGTTAGGGTTAGGGTTAGGGTTAGGGTTAGGGTTAGGGTTAGGGTTAGGGTTAGGGTTAGGGTTAGGGTTAGGGTTAGGGTTAGGGTTAGGGTTAGGGTTAGGGTTAGGGTTAGGGTTAGGGTTAGGGTTAGGGTTAGGGTTAGGGTTAGGGTTAGGGTTAGGGTTAGGGTTAGGGTTAGGGTTAGGGTTAGGGTTAGGGTTAGGGTTAGGGTTAGGGTTAGGGTTAGGGTTAGGGTTAGGGTTAGGGTTAGGGTTAGGGTTAGGGTTAGGGTTAGGGTTAGGGTTAGGGTTAGGGTTAGGGTTAGGGTTAGGGTTAGGGTTAGGGTTAGGGTTAGGGTTAGGGTTAGGGTTAGGGTTAGGGTTAGGGTTAGGGTTAGGGTTAGGGTTAGGGTTAGGGTTAGGGTTAGGGTTAGGGTTAGGGTTAGGGTTAGGGTTAGGGTTAGGGTTAGGGTTAGGGTTAGGGTTAGGGTTAGGGTTAGGGTTAGGGTTAGGGTTAGGGTTAGGGTTAGGGTTAGGGTTAGGGTTAGGGTTAGGGTTAGGGTTAGGGTTAGGGTTAGGGTTAGGGTTAGGGTTAGGGTTAGGGTTAGGGTTAGGGTTAGGGTTAGGGTTAGGGTTAGGGTTAGGGTTAGGGTTAGGGTTAGGGTTAGGGTTAGGGTTAGGGTTAGGGTTAGGGTTAGGGTTAGGGTTAGGGTTAGGGTTAGGGTTAGGGTTAGGGTTAGGGTTAGGGTTAGGGTTAGGGTTAGGGTTAGGGTTAGGGTTAGGGTTAGGGTTAGGGTTAGGGTTAGGGTTAGGGTTAGGGTTAGGGTTAGGGTTAGGGTTAGGGTTAGGGTTAGGGTTAGGGTTAGGGTTAGGGTTAGGGTTAGGGTTAGGGTTAGGGTTAGGGTTAGGGTTAGGGTTAGGGTTAGGGTTAGGGTTAGGGTTAGGGTTAGGGTTAGCAATAAATTAAATAGACACAATTACTTGTGTCATATTTCAAGGCCGGGAAAATCTCGTAGATGGTTTTAGTTTGTGGGTTTTGGACCCATCGTTTTGGCCTGATTTCTCTTAGTGGGGCAGGTTTCTTTTTTCCTCTCCCGAGGGTGGTAACCTGCTTCGGACCAGAATGTCTTTAAGATTTTGGTTTTTGCGGTAGGCTGAAATGATTTTGTGGTTGTCCAACAGTTCGTTTTGCATATGAAAATGATGAAAATTTGATTTCATCAACCTATTTAGATGCACACTTCCTTTGGAGAAGGTTGTGATCAATGGGATCATTTCTTTACTATCTATCTTTCTTTTTACAAGAAATTGACCCTCACAGCTTCTCAGGAAGGAACGGGAATAACCTCGTTTCCGGAGTGCCGAAAAGAGAGTGCTTTTCGCTTCCAGGAAATCCTCGGGCTGGGTACATATTCTGTGAAATCTCTGTATCTGAGATTTCACAATACCCCTAAAAGTATGCTTTGGATGAAAGCTTGATTTGTGGAGAAGTGCATGAGTGTCAGTGTCTTTAAAAAAGACTCTGACATCCAATTTGCCCGTCTCCACAAATCCTTTGCCCTTATAGGTTACTGTGTCCAAAAAGTTGACCCCCGCTCTGTCCATCGTGTATTTGATTTTTATTGAACGGTGAAAATTGTTTAGGTGGTCCGCAAATTGTTTAAATTCATCCTCAGTACCGGTCCAAACACCCCAAATGTCATCAAGAAACCTATAATAACTAAAGGGTTTAAATTCCCAAGCAGCCAATGCCCTTTCCTCCCATCTTGCCATGAATATGTTGGCATAGGAAGGGGCAAACCTTTTGCCCATGGCTGTACCTTTGACCTGGAGGTAATGCTTGGAATTAAATTCAAAATCATTTTTTGTAAGGTTAATGTCCAGCAATTTTAAAATGGCTTCCTCAGGTCTATTTTTATCAGGGAATTTAATAAACCACTCTCTGACCGCTTCCATACCAGCTGGTGTTTCGATATTGGTGT